>JBBCBC010000029.1:21664921-22238283 GCA_037126765.1 Stenogyne calaminthoides | reverse complement strand
TAGCAAATCAAATGAACTCTAACCGCAAAGCCCACATCAAACTGAAAAATGATTTAGAATCGACTCTGCTGCCATTGATATAGCATAGGCAGCAAAAGAAACAACAAACAATCAATCCAGCGCTTTAGATCTGCCTTCCCTATTTCCACTCATTTCCGTCTCTTTTTTTTCAAATCAACATCAAACGGTGAAATTTAATAGAATTGGACTAGTTATTCGATTGGGATTGACTGGTTCCCAAAATCAGTTATTTTAGAGGACACACCTTATTTGAGATCGATTCATATTAAAAGACAAATTAACATCTAAGTTCCTCTCCGCCTCTCTCCTTTTTTTTAAAATTAGGGGTAAGGCTTGTGGCTTGAGTTTCTTCGCCGCTTTTGTCTTCTCCTTGACCTTCTCTTACCTTTGTATAAGATTTATGTCTTTTTTCTCCAAACTTTCCACCCCAATTTCCTTTTCACGTACTAGTTATTCCCTTTTTTGTCAAATCCTATTGAATCCAGATTACGCATCTTTGAGTAGACATTGTTTGAAAGCGGGGAGGAAGTACATCTCTTCCCCCCATTTTCGGCGTTAATTATCGCTTCCTTCCTTCCCTCCCAAGGTTTCCTTGGCGAGAGCGTTCTTAAGACTGCGCAACTTTGTCCCGATTAATTCCGGTCTCGAACCTGCACATTTGGTTGCATCCTTTTTATAATTTCTTGTTTTTTCTCCTCCTTCTCTTAAGCGGTGATTTCTTCTATCCGATTCGACTTGTCGGTGAGACCTTTCGGTAAGCGTTAGCGGATTCACCCACTCTCTACTTAGTTTCAACCTTTATTACCACGGTTTTGCGGAACCAACCAATTTGGTGATTCGCCGTGAAGGGGGCCGACTCGGTTACGGACATTGAAATCTCCTCTGCAGACCTTGCGAACCCCGTCAGGTTTTGCCGGCACCATGATTTGCCTATCTTTGGAATCTTTCGTGGCCTTGGGGACAACGGGCTCTCAAAAACTTATGGTAGGCTTTAGTTGTCTCATTTCATCTCCCGAGCACTTTTCATTTCCCGAATCTAAGATCTGTCGATTTGCCTTCCGATGGGCGTCTTTACTTAATTTTCTTTGATTTGTTTATGTGCGGATCGAATGGCGAAGTGGTGGCCTGATTTTTCTCGAATTATAACATGAATGTTTCTTTTGTTGTTTTATTCCGGGTCACATTGATTGTCTTATTAATCATAACTCCTTTCGATTGGTACTTTTTTACGGGTTTCTATGGCCACCCGAACTAAAGCTTGAGATACGTCATAGGACTTGCTCGATAAAATGTCATTAACATCATGACAAATCTCGGATGGATGATTGGAGGAGATTTCAACGAAATCTTCTACGATAATGAAAAAAAAAAAGGAATACCATATATAAGCCTCATGAATGATTTCCGCCAAGCTCTTAATAATTGCAATGTTGCGAAGCTTGGATGCGAGGGCACTAAATTACTTTGGACAACAGAAAATGCCCACCAGATTCTCGAGAGACTTGATAGATTTCTTTTGCCAACCACGGACGGATGGATCTCTATCCGGTGGAGGCCCAGAACCTTGACTACTATGGCTCGGATCACCGGCCTATTCTCTTCTCAGCCCTTATCGTCCCCGCCACTCATCGCCAAATGATTTTTCTTCGGCATAAATGTTTCGTGGAGGAGAATACTCGACATCCTTAAGGAGGCCTGGTCTTATTTCTCTCTCTTAGGCCTCAATCCTTTGTCTCTCCGGGGCGAGCTTAGTTCTTGGGCGAAAAAGAGGCTTGGTGACATCTCTCGAGAATCAATCCACTTGCCAAAACCTTAACAATCTCCTCGATGTGAAGACGAGTCTCGGGATTTTGACAATATTAAGGTACTCGAATCTTCTCTCAAGAAACTTCTATCAAAGAATCTCTGTTTTTGAAATAAAGATCAAGAAATAACGGCTTTCTTCGGAGATGGGAACAACTTTTCTTCCACAAACCGCCTCGAACTCCGAAGATCAACAAAATTGATAAGCTTATGGATCGAGGCGGGCCAAAGATCAAACTGTTTGGGGAATTAATTCGGATCTATTAAGGGGATGAATATTTAAATACAAATTTATTTCTAACAATTATTACTAGCATGAATTAATCTATATTTTGAATAATAATTCAACAACAAATCATTATAAGCAGGTTCACATAAATCCTACATTGCGAATTACTCTGAGTTTACGTGAATATTGGAATAGCAATGGACTTTGTTAGCAAAGGAGCCAAAAAAGGTCTTCCCAAGTATTAGTCCTTGCTCGTCAATCAAATTGGAAAAAACTCGCGAACAATTAACAAAAAGGAAAAAAAATTATTTGTTGCTGTGGAATTTTTCGATACATGGAATTGCGGTGAGGATAAAAAAATCACCCTATTTATAGAGGGGTTGGAACGGGATAAAAATAATATGGGAAAATCTTTTCTTGATCTCGAGAAATCTTGAATATATCATATATTCTTTTCTCCATCAATTAAAATATTCCCAAAAATCAACTTTCCTCTTGTTATGGGATATTCGAAATTTTAAGAAAAGAAATCAAGATTTGGATCTTCTTGAATTTATGAGATATACTTGTAAAAAATACATATCTTATCTTTTCAAGAAAATCAAGAAAATCTTTTTATAATTATTCAAAATTTACCGAAAATTTTCCAATAAACAACCAAGTGGGAGATTTGGAAAAAAAAGAAACCAAGATTTGGATCTTCTTGAATTTATGAGATATACTTGTATTGCAGAATACATATCTTCCATATTTTCAAGAAAATCGAAAAAATCTTTCTTCGCTAATTATTCAAAATTTTGAAAATTTAAAAAGTAAACAACCAGTGGGAGATTTTCTTGAATTTAATTGATAATCTTGTATTCGAGAATACTTATCTTCATTCCATAACAAAATTCAAATAAAATCTTTCTCCTTCTTTTTATTTACTATTTTCAAAAAATAGGAAAAAAGCAACATAATTTATTTTATTTTCAAATCTTTTTTTTAGGTTATTGGACTTTATGTTTGGGCTCTTGAGGGCCTTTAGGAGAATTAAGATTGGATCTTCAATGGATCTTGAATTATCAATATTGATCCACAATATTATTCATGCCATAAATATTAATTAATCCTTTACATAATTAATATTGCACTATCATCTTAACCCATATTTTATTAATATGGCTAGGTTATTATTTCTCGTGTTTAAGATTATCTAGCCCATTAATTAATTCAAGCCTTGAAATAGATTTCCATTAATTAATATCTTTTTTGTCCTTCTTAGTCAAAAGAGCGATTGACATTAATTATACATACGGAAACTAGTTTTCCTTGCAAGATTTTGGTATGATAAATATTATATGAACCTACGAGAACCAAAATCGAACAAGCGTGCTTGCACCACGATTCTGCCGTATTAAATCTTAGCAATCTAGTAAATATGTGACCAATAATATTGCCCAAGATATAAGGTATTGAATCTCGTTGATTCTCTGCATCTGGCCAAATTCGAAACAATAATTACTAACCATAGCGCGATCTATTTAAGGGGATGAATATTATTAAGAAATAACGAACCACCGAGGTCTAATTCTTTGATTGAGTCTTTGAAGAATTTATCCTCGCATGGGTCCTATTGATTACATCGATCACCAAGCACAGGTGTAATCTCTTGGTCAAGACAAGCTAATCAGGCCTTTTTACATCCTTTCCACGATGGATTGTTCATTTCCATCTTCAGGAATTGAATAATTAAGGAGAATAGTGTCAAGGGTATTAATTTAAATCTTCCGTGGATCTGGTATCCTAAAATTAACTACAATGTAACGCGTCTTATTTATTGAACAATTATGCGAGAAATATATGTAACATTGATGATATTTAAAGCATCGATTGATAAATAATTTATTTAGGTAAATAAGACAAATTGGTTTTGTTTATACAAAGTAAAGCATATTTTCCAATATAACCCAAACAATCTCTCTTATATACCAAAGTCTTCTTTTAAGTATACTCTTTCAATTATCTCGTGTGATTCTAATTAATGACATCTAATGTCACCTACACGAACCTAATAATATCTCCCACTTATACTCAAAGAAGATTACAACGGTCTTGACACATTCCTTCCTTCCACATGTCTCTCTCGGTATGTTGCGGCGCGGACCTTCAGAAATGGATCTACGCTAGGTTATCTTCCGACGATCTTTTGCATCTCTATATCCTCTCTAACGATTTTCTCGTATAAGATGGTATTCGCTTTCAATGTGTTTGTCCTTGTGGGCTCTGGTTCCCTTTGAATTTATAACCGCCCGCATTATCACAATAAACAGCCGATTGTGTTGGGCAAATACATCCAACTTCATAGGAAGTTCAGCCAAAGGAAGTTCTTGAGCCAAACGACTTTTTTTCGTTTGCCTGCCATGTTAGCCTACATATTCGGCTTCCATGGTAGAATCCATACATTACATTAACGCTTCTCCATGTCATGCTCTCCCCCATGCAAAACACACACTCGGGAGGTAGAGATTTACGAATCAAGTGCGATTGGAATAAAATATCCGTAACCGGTGAGGATTAGACTATCCGTTCATAAACCTAACATTCTATCTCGAAGTTATTTTGAGATACTTTTTCTTTTTTTTCCCGCGTCAATGTTCTTTCTAAGCATTTCTTTGATATCTTCACACCACGCCAATGTGCAGCAGAATCCCCGTCTCGTGCACAACATCGTAAATACATAAGTGCTTCCGGTTCAAGCATAAGGGAATGCCTTTCATGTCATATCTCATTTTGTGTCTTAGGGCACATTTCCTTTCGATAGATGGATTCCATGTCCGAAAAGTGCGAAGCCTTTCTTGGAATCTGCGTCTTTGAATCCTTCAGGCGATGTGCATATATGGGTTTTGATAAGCCTATCATCATTTCTTTGCGATCTCCCGAGTGATCTTGATCGAGGATGTGTCCGGCTTCCCCAAGTCCTTCATATCAAACTATTTTGGCCGTACGCCATGCCGTCCGATAGCAACACCTTTACCGTTCCCGTTCGGGCGAGAATGTCATCTCATTATGGTACTAAGAATACCAATGCGATTCGGCACGCTTTTGTACACAACTTTCGTTACTCATTTGATCAAACCATAAGACTTTTACTTACTTGATCAAACTGGTTCCAAACTCACGGATGCTTATTTGGTCCGTAGATGGACTTCGAAGCTTCAAACTGATGTTCTTGGCCTTTTTTAATGAAGTCTTGGGGTTGTTTGTGATATAGATTTCTCTTCAAGACTTCGTTAAGGAAAGCCGTCTTGATATCTATTTACGGATTTCAAAGTCGAGATCTTGTGTCGACAAAGAATCGGATGGACTTGAGCATTCTTCTGGTAAAAAAAGGTTTCCTTATAATTCGATCTTCTTTTACGAAAGTATAACCTTCCATGCTGAAGGCCGCGGCCGAAGGTTTTTCACCTTCCGTCCGGTCCTCTTTTTCTCTTGTATACCCACTTGCAACCAATGTGTTTGACCCATTAAGTGGCTCGACTAAGCTCCCCCACTCTGTTATGATCCATAGAACCCATTTCCGCTTTCATTTGTTGTTCACAAGAAATCGCATCCTTGTGTTGGATTCGCTTCGTCATATGTCCATGGGTGCGATTCATCTTGACCGGGGACCAAGTCCTGAGGACTCTCCTATCCCATGAATCTCTCGGGCTGTCTTATAACCCTCCTTCTGACGAGATTAGATTGTGTAAGTGTAATAGATTTGGTATGTCATCTTGTCACAAATTGCCTTTGAGGTTAGCCCTTGGCTTTCATTTAAAGGTAATCTCATACAGGTTTTCTTTCGTTCATATAGTCTTCTTCCAAAAATCTAAAGTGAGTGCTTATTACCACCTTTTGATCTTGAGACCATAAAACATACACCACTTTTGTTCCTCGGGGGTATCCTATAAACAACCTTAATTTTGATCGAGATCCAATTTTTTTCGCTTCATGGTCTAACCGAGGCGGACCCCCCCCAAATTCTCATGTGTCTCAGTTGGGCTTGCGCCGGTCCACAATTCTTTGAAAGTTTTGGGAACCGATTTGGATGGCACCAAGTTCAGAATATATGTTTTGTTTCAAGGCATGACCCGAAGCGACTTAGGTAGATCAGCATAACTCATCATTGATCTAACCATTTCTAAAGAGTTCATTTCTTTGTTACGCAACCCGATTTTTGTTGAGGGGTTCTGTTGGGAATGATTTGCCGCAGATCTATTAGGGGTGAATATTTATATACAAATTTAATTCTTATAATTATTACTAGCGTGAATTAATCCTATATTAATTCAAATAATAATTTAACAACATATCATGCATATAATTAATTCACGTAAATCCACGATGTGGAATTCTCTGAGTTTACGTGAAGCGATACCTCTTGGGATGGCGGTGATAAAATTGATTAGACTAACAAAAAGAACTTCCCAAGTATTCCCCTTAATCCTTGTTCGACTATCGTTGGTAGGACACTTGTTGAACAATTAACAAAAGGAAAATAAATTATGTTGCACCCTAATTTGTGGATTTCTTAATTTTTTAAGACATGGAATTGTACTTGGGAATGAAAAATCATCCCTATTTATAGATAGGTGATGGATGATTTTTTGGTAGAAAAAACAATGTGGGAAAAAACTTTTCTTGATCTCAAGAAATCTTGAATATATCTCATATATTCTTTTTCCCATAATTATAATATTCACAAAAATCCCACTTTCACCAAGTTATGGTGATTTTAGAAATTTTAGGAAAAAGATTCCAAGATTTGGATCTTCTTGAATTTATGAGATATTCTTGTATTTCAAGAAATACATACCTTCCATAATATATTTTCAAGAAAATCTTTAAAGAAAATCTTTCTTTCCCCTTTAATTTCAAAATATCTTAAATTCTCTTATAGATAACCAAGTGGAGATTTCTTGAATTTAATGAGATAATCTTGTATTCGAGAATACATATCTTCATTCCATAACAAAATTCAAAGAAAATCTTTCTCCTTTTTATCCATAAATTTCAAAAATAAATGAGGAAAAATAAGCAACAATATTTATTTTATTTTAAACACCTTTTCAGTTATTGGATTATATGTTGGGCTACTTAGGGGGCTTTAGGAGAATTAAGATTGGACCTTCCAATGGATCTTGAATTATCAATATTGAGCCACAATATTATTCAAGCCCGTAAATATTAATTAATCCTTCATAATTAATTATTATTGCACTATCCATCTTAACCCATATTACGGTCGATATGGCTCGTTATTATTTCCGTGTTTAAGATTATCTAGCCCGTTAATTAATTCAAGCCTGAAATAGCTTTCCGTTAATTAATATCTTTTGTCCTTGGTCGAGGAAGCGGTTCAACATTATTATCTATCTGGGAAACTAATTCCACTTGCAAGATTTGGTATGATAAAGCTTATGAACCTCCCGAGAACCGTCGAACAAAGCGTCTTGCACTACGATTCTCCGTATTAAATCTTAGCAATCACGTGTGACTAATAATATTGCCCAAGATAAAAGTATTGAATCTCGTTGATTCTCTACCCATGATAAGTCAAAGCAATAGTTACCAACCCGTGATCCTATTTAAAAGCGAAGATTAAGAAATAACGAACATTTTGAGGTCTAATTCTTCCTTGTTCGATTACGAAGAATTTATCCTCTGTGGGTCTATTCGATTGCATCGGTCATACACTAGTGTAATCTCTTGGTCAAGACAAAAGCCAATTTGAGCCTTACACTTCAACCTTTCACGATGGATTGTTCATTTCCATCTAGGTCGTGAATGGCGTGCTTTTAGTTACAAAGGCCCATTAATTTAATCTTCGTGATCGGTATCACTAAATTAACTACAATGTAACACGCGTCTGAATTATTGAGCAGTTATGCGATAAATATATGTAACATTCGATAATATTTAAAGCATCATTGATAAACAATTTATTTCGATAAATAAGTCAAGAAATTAGATTTTTGATTATACAAAGTAAAAGCATCTTTTCGATATAATCCCAACAATCTCCCCTTATACTCAAAGTCTACTTTTTAAGTATACTACAACATGTCTCGTGTAGTTAAGTGACATCTAATGTCACCCTACACGAACCAAATAATTTCTCCCACTTATACTCAAAGCAGATTAGTAGCTACCACCGCATTCCTTCCACATGTCTCTCATATGTATTTAGAGGTAGACCCTTTGTGAATGGATCGGATAAAGTTGTCCTCGATATTTATCTTTTGTCACATCTATATCTCTCTCTTAACGATATATCGTATAAGATGCTATTTCCTTTCAATGTGTTTTTTGGGCAAATCGAACCACATTCAAGTCCACTAGGAAGTTCTTGAGCCAAATCTTCTTTACATTTGCCTCAGAAGCGACTACATATTCGGCTTCCATGGTAGAATCGCAGAACATTTTCGCTTGTCGCTTCTCCATGTCACGACTCCTCCCCACGCACAAAACACACTAACGAGGTAGATTTTTGAGTCTATATAGATTGGAAATCCGAGTCCGTGTGGCGGATGGGGATTGGACTATCGGTGATAAACTAACATTCTATCCCGAGTTCTTTTCGGATACTTGAGAATGTGTTTTTTAACTACCGTCAATGCTCTTTCCTCGGGTTACTTTGATATCTTGCCACCATGCAGCGACAAAAGCAAATATCCGGTCTCGTACCTGACATTACATACATAAGGCTTAAACGGTAAGCGTAAGGAATACCTCTCATGTCATCTATCTCATTTTTTGCGTCTTAGGGCATTTTTTCTTGGATAGATGGATTCCATATGCGAAAGGTGAAAGCCTTTCTTGGAATCTTGCATCTTTGAATCGTTTTCAAAGCGATTGTCTATGTATGAAGCTTGAATTAAGCTATCATCATTTTCTTGCGATCTCGGTGATCTTGATCCCAAGGATGTGTCCGTTTCCCTAAGTCCTTCATATCAAACTGTTTTTGAAAGCCATGCCCTTACGCTCGATAACACCTTCACATCGTTTCGATGGTCGAATGTCGTCGTTATATAGTACTAAGAATACCAATGCGATTCAAACCACGCTTTTTATACACACAACTTCGAACTCATTTTGATCGAACCCATAAGACTTTATAACATGATCAAAACATTGGTTCCAAGCTCTGGATGCTGTTTGAGTCGTAAATGGACTTCATGAGCTTACAAACTAGGTGTTCTTGGCCTTTTCAATGAAGCCTTGGGGTTGTTGCATATAGATCTCTTCATCAAGACTTAGTTAAGGAAAGGCATCTTGACATCCATTTGCCGATTTCAAAATCAAGATCTTGTGACAATCGATAAGAAAATTGAGGATGGACTTAAGCATGTCTCTGGCGAAAAAAGTTTCCTCATAATCGATCCCTTCTTTACCGAGTATAACCTTTCGCCCACTAGTCTTGCTTTGAAGGTTTCCACCTTCGTCAGGTCCTCTTTTTCTCTTATACACCCACTTGCAACCAATGGGTTTGACCCCAATTAAGTGGTTCGACTAGCTCTCCTTTTTGTTATGAAACATAGAACTCATTTAAACTTTTCATTCTTTGTTTGCCAAGAATCTGCATCCTTGTCTTGGATTGCCTCGTCATATGTCCATGGGTGCGATTAAATCTTGTTACGGAATCAAGTCAGGGACTCTCCTATTCCATGAATCTCTGGAACTATTTCACAACCCTCCCTCTGACGAGGTTCGGTTGTGTAAGTGTGTCGTTTGGTATATCATCTTATCACAGTTGGCATTGAGGTTAGCCCCCTTTCATTTAAGGTAATCTCTGACGGGTCTTCTTTTTCGTTCATATAGTCTTCTTCCAAAAATCTAAAGTGGGTGCTTATGACCACCTTTTGATCTTGGGATCATAGAACATACACCTTTTTTGTTCCCTGGGGTATCCTACAAACAACCTTAATTACGATCGAGGATCCATTTTCAAGCCCTTGTCCAACATTGGTAGGACACCCCAAATTCTCATGTGTCTCATACTAGGCTTTATAGGTCCACAATTCTTTGGGAGTTTTGGGAACCAATTTGGATGGCACCAAGTTAGAATGTAGTTCATTGTTTCCAAAGCATGAGGAAAATGACTTGGGAAGATCCATAACTCATCATAGATCTAACCATTTCCAAAAGAGTTTAATTTCTTAAACTCGATAACCCATTTTGTTGAGGGTTAAAGATGCATAAAATTTGAGGATGCAATCCCTTCATCGAATAAGTAGTTCAAAAACTCATATTTGAGGTATTAGCCTCCACGATCGGATCGTAGAGACTTGATACACGTTTTTCCCTATGATTCTCTGTTTTGGGCCTTAAATTCTTTGAATTTCTCAAAGGTCTCGATTTATGCTTCATAAGGAAAATATAAGAGTACCTTGAGTAATCATCAATAAAAGTGACAAAATACTCATAACCTCCTCTTTTGCTTTGGTTGACATTGGACCACATACATACGTGTGAGCGATCTCTAACAACTTCTTTGGCCCTATTCCTTGACTCCAAATGCCCTCTTGGTCATTTTTACCCTCCAAACATGATTCGCAGTTGGAATTGGTTCAACTTGGAGAAACTCCGGTGAACCGTCTTTCACCAACCTTTGGATCCTCTTTGGATTTATATGACCCAATCTTAGATGCCAAAAAAGTGTCTCGTTCACGTCGATGAACTTTTCTTTTCTCTAAAATAGTTGATGTGTTATAGGATGCATTTTGTAAGTGGTGTGCCGCGATTAATTGTATAGAATTATTAAAACAACGTTCCATGCGAGATAAATTTATCAAAAAGAAATGATAACAACTTTATTAAAAGTGGCGAATATCCATCATGAAAAAAGTTTTGAAAGCGAAATTAAATTCTTTTCTAAAACTTGGAGCGTAAAGAACATCTCTTAAAATTAAAACTACATATCTTCAAAAGGCAGGTGCACTTCTCCCATTAATTGTGCCTCTCGTAGCATCGCCCGGTGTGATGAGGATCTCCTCAGCTAAGTTGTCGGGTCCGTTTGAACCCCTGTAAAAGTGAAACAAACATGATCGGTGGATCCAGTATCCACCACCCATAAATGGGAGGCATACGCTTAGCCTAAACAAGTTTCAACAACTAGTGCGTGAGAATTACCTTTCTTTCCATTCCCTTTTGGGATTGGAACATCTTCTAACCTCGAGTGTCCTACTCTCGCTTTCCAAAACTTTCCCACGTCTTGATCCCATGCTTTTATTTGATGTTGAGTCCGCTTGGTTCAACTTTTCTTTCTCTTTTTCATCATCCTTATCACCACTTGACCTAGGATGAAAAGAGGATTCTTTTTCCCAAGTTCTTTCCCTCAGCTCCCTTTCCCTTTCAACCAAAGTTAGAGCATTTACAAGATCATCCTTTGTAAAATCTAGATCTTCCATTAGATACTCAAGATAGTGGTGATTATAGCTCTTTGGTAAGATTGGAGAATGAAATCAATCTTAGTCTTGAAATCACATTTTTAGCCTAGGATCTCAAGTTCCTCAAATAGCACCATAACCTAAGGATGTCTTTTCTTATTTGCGATCATCCCTTTTTTCCATTTTTAATTGGCAATTTCTTGCTTCACACTTTGGATTGCCATATGGGTTACGATGTTCGAACATCGGAGATAAGACTGTAAGATGTCTGCGGTGACTCATATTTTTGATGAAGGTGTCTCCGCGTCGGCGGAGTGTCAAAATTGTTTCCTTCATCAATTTCATTTCGACTCCCATTCACCATAAATCATCTCATCCATATTAGTGGCGTCCTTAGTTGGTTTTTTGGGTTTTGGTGTATCAAGTACCCATTTGGAAGGTGATGCGGTTAGGGCGGGGTTTTAGTTTGTATTTCAATCAAAATAGTTTTTCACCGGTAAGCAAATTGTCTTTAAGTATATTGAAGATTATGGATTAAAAAGGTTGCGACATGATTATTTGAAATAAATAATAATATGCATAAGCACAAATATATATCACAAGGTTCGATCACGTACATCATATTAAAATCTCAAAAAAATATGAACATGCATCGACCCAACATCTCAAAAACAGTTTAAATAAGCCGGCGTGGGGGTGGTCATTATTTAAACACATTCAAGCGAGATACAAACAAGAACAATTACAAACCTTTAATATCCGGATTAATAGTTGGCTCCCGACTTGACCAATATAAAATTGCCGGGGGACTTGAGGAAGTATATGCATATCAATTTTTATACCTAAGTAATAACCATGATTAAATCTGAGGATTATTATTTCGTATTGAGCGAGCACAAATGGGGAGGTCATAAATGCATGCCCTAATAATACCCCATAATCATCCATTTGGAATTCATTCATGTAAAGCTATCTTTTTGACCGTCCGGTAGAGAATTTCTCCAAAAGAATTCACAAATAAATAAATCATGGAGGTCAAAATTAATTCAATTTATTATCAGGAATAAAATTGTCAATTAATTATTTAAACATACTTAGTAATTTTTTGAAGGTGAGATTTTTCATTTGGGCAACTCTCATGCAAACACATTTAAACAAATTAAATAAATCATAAGATAGCACAATAATAAATCAAACCAAAGCAGAAAAATAAACATATTGGGCACAAATTATCAATTGTCATGGTTTGATTTTTTTCTTGGCGATCTTGAAGAAACAGTCTCAATTTCTCGCTCAATCGTCTAGAAAAGATCTCGTCTCAAAGCGCCCACCAAGTAGCTTCTTGGCCGGATCTGCCTTTTGCATCCGTGAACCACTGGCAGTTAAACCCTCAGCGACTTGGCGCCCCTTGGCAGCTGCGCCTGCCGCCTCCAGCCGAGGCTCGGCGGTACCCTCGGCGGTGACCGCGGACAGCCCAGCATCGTCGCGCCGCTCGCTAGCCTCGCCTGCGCCAGCAGTACTCGGCGGCGATGCCTTGTGGCAGCTCATATCCGCTTGCATTTGTCCATTCCATGTGGCCGCCGCGCGTCTTGCCCCAAGCGCCAACCTGTCTGCTCGCTGTCACTCCATCGGCGCTTTCGGCCCTCGACCTCGGCCTGTCCCCCTAACGCCCGTCTTGATGCTACCGCTGCGTCCGCGTCGCGTACGCCTCCGTTTAGCACGTTTAGCGCGCGTGCGCTTCTACCCTGGGATTACGGATTTTTTATCCTTTAATTCTCCGTCTCGAATCTCCGTTTTCGATCCAGGTTCTAATTTATTTACAAAAAATAAATAAACCTAGATCTGAACTGAGTCTATTACATTGATCAAATCAAACAAACCCTAATCTACTCGTGGATTTTCTCACGAGGCAAAAAGCGAATCTGAGCAATCAATTAAAACCACAATTTATATGCATGCATAAATAAACACATTAAATTCCATGACAATTGGATACTGCAAAAAGCAGATCCGGCAATTCTACTATCAAATTTCAAATTTAATATTAGCGAATTAAATTACAATTTAAAAATTGGGCAAAAGCTGGTAGTGGCTTTGATACGTTGTTGGGGAATGATTTGCCGGATCTATTATTAGGGGTGAATATTTAAATACAAATTTAATTCTTATAATTATTACTAGCATGAATTAATCTATATTAATTCAAATAATAATTAACAACATATTATGCATATAATTAATTCACGAAAATCCTACACATCGAATTATACGAGTTTACGTGAGCGTACCTCTTGGGATGGTGATCCGATTTGATTAGACTAACGAAAAGAACTTCCCAAGTATTCCTTAATCCTTGTTCTACTATCGGTGGTAGGACACTTGTTGAACAATTAACAAAAGGAAAATAAATTATGTTGCACCACCTTTTGTGGATTTACTAATTTTTCGGCACATGGAATTGTACTTGGGAATGAAAGAATCATCCCTTATTTATAGATAGGTGATGGGCAAATTTTTTGGTAGAAAAACAATGTGGGAAAAACTTTTCTTGATCCAAGAAAATCTTGAATATATCTCCTATATTCTTTTTCCATAATTATAAATATTCCAAAAAAATCCCACCTCACCAAGTTATGGTGATTTTAGAAATTTTAGGAAAAGATTCAAGATTTGGATCTTCTTGAATTTATGAGATATTCTTGTATTTCAAGAAATACATATCTTCCATAATATATTTTCAAGAAAATCAAGAAAATCTTTCTTTCCCCCTTTAATTTCAAAATATTGAAATTCCCTCATAGATAACCAAGTGGGAGATTTCTTGAATTTAATGAGATAATCTTGTATTCAAGAATACATATCTTCATTCCATAACAAAATTCAAAAAAAAATCTTTCTCCTTTTTATCCATAAATTTCAAAATAAATGAGGAAAAATAAGCAACAATATTTATTTTATTTTAAACACCTTTTCGGTTATTGGACTATATATGTTGGGCTCTTAGGGGGCCTTTAGGAGAATTAAGATTGGATCTTCAATGGATCTTGAATTATCAATATTGAGCCACAATATTATTCAAGCCCGTAAATATTAATTAATCCCTTTACATAATTAATATTGCCTTTATCCATCTTAACCCGTATTACGGTCAATATGGCTCCAGGTTATTATTTTCCGTGTTTAAGATTATCTAGCCCATTAATTAATTCAAGCCCTTTGAAATAGCTTTCCATTAATTAATATCTTTTGTCCTTGGTCAATGAGCGGTTCAACATTATTATCCATCTAGGAAACTAATTCCACTTGAAAGATTTGGTATGATAAAGCTTATGAACCTCGAAAAGTGGGCCGTCGAACAAAGCGTGCTTGCACACAATTCTTCGTATTAAATCTTAGCAATCACGTATTTAATAATATTGCCCAAGATAAAAAGTATTGAATCTCGTTGATTCTCTACCCATGATAAGTCAAAGTTAATAGTTACCAACCACTGCGTGATCTATTTAAAAAGCGAAGATTAGAAATAACGAACCATCGAGGTCTAATTCTTCCTTGTTTGATTCGAAGAATTATCCTCCTTTAGGTCTATTCCGATTCATCGATCATGCACTAGTGTAATCTCTTGGTCAAGACAAGCCAATTTGAGCCTTACACTTTCAAACTTTCACGATGGATTGTTCATTTCCATCTAGGTAGTGAATGGCATACTTTTTAATTACAAGGGATATTAATTTAATCTTACGTGATCGGTATCACTAAATTAACTACAATGTAACACGTCACGAATTATTGAGCGATTATGCAGTAAATATATGTAACATTAGATAATATTTAAAGCATCGATGATAAACAATTTATTTGATAAATAAGTTGAAATTGGGTTTTGATTATACAAAGTAAAAAGCATACTTCAAATATAATCAGCGATTAAAGTGCGATTAAATTTGGGATACAATCCCTTCATCGACAAGTAGTTCAAAACTCATCGCCGAGGTACTCGCCTCCATGATCGGATCGTAGAGACTTGATCGTTTTTTTTCCTATGATTCTCTGCTTGAGCCTTAAATTCTTTGAATTTCTCAAAGGTCTCGATTTATGCTTCATAAGGAAAATATAGTACCTTGAGTAATCATCAATAAAAGTAATGAAACATTCATAACCTCCTCTTGCTTTGATTGACATTGGACCATACGTCTGTGTGACCGATTTCTAACAACTTTTTGGCTCTATTCCCTTGGCTCCAAATGCCCTCTTGGTCATTTTACCCTCGAAACATGATTCACGAGGTTGGGATTGGTTCAACTTGGAGAGACTCGGTGAACAAATCTTCTACCAACTTTGGATCCTCTTTGGATTAATATGTCCCAATCTTAGATGCCATAGAAGTGTCTGATTCGATCGATGAGCGTTTTTTTTTATCGAAAACAATGTGTTATAGGATGCATTTCATGAGTGGTGTGCATGATTAATTGTATAGAGATTATTCGACAACGTTCCACGAGCGAGATAAATTTATCATTTAGAAATGGTAACAACTTTATCAAAAAGTAACGAATATCCATCAAGGTAAAGTTTAGAAACCGAAATTAAATTCTTTCTAAAACTAGGAAAGTAAAGAACATCTCTTAAAATTAAAATTACATCTTCAAAGGACGGTGCACTTCTCATTTCACCATTTGCCACTCTCATAAAGCATCGCCCAGTGTGATGAGGATTTCACTACCACTAAGTTGCCTGGTTCGCTTGAACCCCTGTAAAGTGAAACAAACATGATCAGTGGACCCCGTATCCACCACCCATAAATGGGAGGCATACGCCGCTAAACAAGTTTCAACAACTAGTGCGTGAGAATTACATTTCTTTCCATTCTTAGAAGAATTGGAACATCTTAGTCCTCAAGTGTCCTACTCAAACTTTTCCAAAAACTCTCCTCATGCTTGATTCCATGCTCTTATTTGGTGTTGAGTCTGCTTGGTTTAACTTTCTTCTCTTTTCGTCATCCTTATCACCATTTGACCTAAGAATAAAGAGAAGATTTTCGTTTTCCCAAGTTCTTTTCCTCGCGCTCCATCTCCATTTCAACCAAAGTGAGAGCATTTACAAGATCATCCACTGTAAAATCTAGATCTTCCAATAGATACTCAAGATAGTGGTGATTATAGCTCTTTGGTAAGGATTGGAGAATGAAATCAATCTTAGTCTTGAAATCACATTTTTCGCCGAGGATCTCAAGCTCCTCAAAGAGCACCATAACCCTAAGAACGTGTTGCGATGCAGTCATCCCTATTTCCATTTTTAATTCAGCCATTTCTTGCTTCACACTTTGGACTGCCATAAAGATCGGATGTGCGAACATCGCTTCGAGATTCTGTAATATGTCTGCAGCTGACTCGTATCCTTGGTGAAGGCGTCTCAACCGTCGGCGGGTGTGCGAATTGTATCCTTCATCAATTCATTTGCCAGCTCCCATTCACCATATTGCATCTCGTCCCATATTCCGGCATTCTTAGCTGGTTTTTCGGGTTTTGGTGTATCAAGTACCCATTTGGATGGTGATGCGGCTAGGACAAGTTTTAGTTTGCATATCCAATCAACGAAGTTTTTACCAGTAAGCAAATTGTCTTTAAGTATATTGAACCTTTGGATTAAAAGGTTGCGACATGATGGTGAAATAAATAACAATATCGCATAAGCACAAAAAATATTGAGGTTCGATCCGTATATCATATTGAAATCTCAAAAAAATATGAACATGCATCAACCAACATCTCAAAAGCAGTTTAAATACAAGCCCGTGGGGTGGGTCATTATTTAAACACATTCAACAGTTACAAACAAAACGATTTACAAACCTTTAATATCGATTAATAGTTGGCTTCAATGACCAATATAAAATTGACGGGGACTTCGGGAAATATATGCATATCAATTTTATACCTAAGTAATAACCATGATTAAATAAAGAATTATTATTTTGCTTTGAGCAGGCCTGGTGGGGAGGTCATCATCGCCACTAATAATAATCCACGATCATTTTTTGGAATTTATTCATATGAAAGCCATCTTTTGACCGTAAAATGGGGAATTTCTCCAAAAGAATTCACAAATAAATAAATCATGGAGGTCATAATTAATTCAATTTTATTATCATGAATAAAATTGTCAATTAATTGTTTAAGCATCTTAGTAATTTTTGAAAGTGAGATTTTTTCAAAACATTTTCTCATGCATCGCGTATTCAAACTCATGAACAATTAACAAAAGGAAAAATAAATTATTTGTTGCACCACCTTTGTGGATTTCTAATTTTTCCAACACATGGAATTGCACACTCACAATTGAAGTTTTTTCAAAAATACACAATCTGTCGACGTTTCAAAAAATCATTGATATTTTGTAAATGACGATATTTTTCCCAAAAATCAATTTACGTGTTATCTTGAGATGAAATAATCATCCCCATCTATAATAAGGAGGGTTGAAAATTTTGGTATTTTTTGGGCTATTGGGAAATTTCCTTACTTCTCCAAGAAACAATCTTGAATATATCAATATATTCTATTTCCCAAAATATTTCCCAACAAAATCTTCTCCTCCTTATGTTATGGGATTTTCGAAAATCTCTTAATAAATAACCAAGTGGGAGATTTCTTGAATTTAACGAGATAATCTTGTATTCCAAGAATACTTATCTTCATTCTATAACAAAATTCAAAGAAAATCTTTCTCCCTCTTTTATTTATTATTTTCCAAACAAATAGAAAAAATTAGGCAACAATAATTTATTTTATTTTAAACACATTTTTTCGGTTATTGGACTTTATGTTTGGGCTACTTTGGGGGCCTTTAGGATAATTAAGATTGGACCTTCCAATGGATTTTTGAATTTTCAATATTGAGCCACAATATTATTCAAGCCCATAAATATTAATTAATCTCACCACATAATTATTATCAGACTATCCATCTTAAACCTCATATTCTTTATTAATATGACTCCCAATTATTATTTTCCTTGTTTAAGATTATCAAATCCATTAATTAATTTAGGCCCTTTGAAATAGCTTCATATTAATTAACATTTTTTCCTTGGTTAAGAACGACTCAACATTGTTATCCATCTGGGAAATTAATTCCACTTGCAAGATTTGATATGATAAAACTTTATGAGCTTCCCAAGTGGACAAATCAAACAAGACGTCTTGCACCGCGTTTCAGAAGTATTAAATCTTAGCGAATCGTCGTGTAACCTATATCATTTCCCAAGATACAAGGTATTGAATCTCAATGATCCTCTTCCCATCATAAGTCAAAAGCGATGGCTATTGATTGCATTAACGATCCTATTTAAGGGGCGGAGATTAAGAAATAATAAAACCGCGAGGTCTAATTCTTCTATATTAAGTGCTAAAGAATTTATCCTCCCTTGGGTCTTGTTCGATTGCATCATGATGCCTTTGGTGCAATCTCTTAGTCGAAAACAAGCCAATCGAGCCTTACACCTCAACCTTTCGTGATGATTTGTTCATTTCCATCTAGGTCGTGAATGTGTGCTTTTTTTAGTTACAAGGGACTATTAATTTAATCTTACGTGATCGGTATCATTAAATTAACTACAATGTAACACATCTTCTTATTGAGCAGGTTATGCAAATAAATACATGTAACATTCAATGATATTTAAAGCATCGATGATAAATAATTTATTTGATAAATAAAGCGGCTTCGATTGTGATTATATAAAAAAAAGCATACTTTTCAATTATAATCCCAACAATCTCTCACTTATACTCAAAGTGCGCTTTTAAGTATCCTACAACATGTCTCGTGTAGAATCTACATTACACCACCTACGAACCTAATAATATCTCCCACTTATACTCAAAGCAGTTGGCAGCGGTCTGCCACACCCATTCCTTCCACATGTCTCTCGAATGTATTACGAGGCGAGATCCTTTTTGTGAATGGATCTGCTAGGTTGTCTCGACGTGATTTTTGCCACTTCTATATCTCCTCTTAACGATTTCTCGTATAAGATGGTACTTCATTTCAATGTGTTTCTTTGGCCTTGTGGGCTCTCGGTTCCTTAAATTTGCAGCAAGCTCTTGCATTATCATAGTAGACCATGATGGTCTTTGGCAAAATTCGATACTATGTCCAAATCCACTAGGAAGTTTTTGAGCTAAACCGCTTCCTCCATTTTGCCTCATAATGACTCGATTCGAACTTCCATGGTAGAGTCCGCTATGCATTTTCGCTTAACGCTTTTCCATGTTATGGCTCCCCCCATGCAAAACACACTACCCGAGGTAGATTTTCCGAATCTAGGTTCCGATTGAAATCCGAAAGGTGTATCCGATGGGGAATCGATTGTCGACTAATAAACAAACATTCTATCACGAAGTTCTTTTCAGAGATACTTGAATATTTTCTTCTAAGATCAATGTTCTTTCCTCGATTACTCGTATATCTTGCTACCATGCCAACAACAAGCAGATATTTGGCCTCGTGCGACAAAGATAACATACATGAGGCTTCCAACAGCCGAAGCATAAGGGATGTCTTTCATGTCATCTATCTCCCTTTGCGTCTTAGGGCACATTTCTTTGGATAGATGGATTCCATGTCTGAAAAGTACGAAGCCTTTCTTGGAATCTTGCATGTTGAATCGCTTCAAGACAGTATCTATGTATGAGGCTTGCGATAAGCCTATCATCATTTTCTTGCAATCTCGAGTGATCTTGATCCCAAGGATGTGACCAAGCCTCCTAAGTCCTTCATATCAAAATTTGTTTTTGTGACCATGCCCTTCGTCGACAAAACCTTTACATTGTTTCCTATGAGCAAAATATCACGTATAATACTAAGAATACCAATGCAGTTCTGACACACTTTTTGTACACACAACTTTCGAACTTGTTTTGATCGAACCCGTAAGACTTTATAACTTGATCAAAACATTGGTTCTAAGCACATGATGCTTGCTTCAGTCCGTAGATGGACTTTTTGAGCTTGCAAACAAGATGTTCTTGGCCTTTTTCAATGAAGCCTTCGGGTTGTTGCATATGGATTTCTTCTTCAAGACTTCCATTGAGGAAAGTTGTCTTGACATCCATTTACGGATCTCGAAATCGAGATGTCTACACTATCGACAAGAGAATTCGGATGGACTTTAGCATGGCTACGGCGAAAAAGGTTTTCTCATATTCGATCCCTTCTTTTTAGTGTAACCCTTTCCACAAGTCTAGCTTTGAAGGTTTCTACCTTCCCAGGCCGATCCCCTTTTCTCTTGTATACCCACTTTGCATCCAATGGGTTTGACCCATTAAGTGGTTCGACTAGCTCCTACACCACCTTTTTTGATCCATAGAACCCATTTTAAACTTTCATTGTCGTTTGCCAAGAATCCGCGTCCTTGTCATGGATTGCCCTCTTTGTAAGTCCATGGATGGTGGGGATCAAGTGAAAAACCCTCCTATACCCATTGAATCTGAATCTCTGCCGACGTGGGATAACCCTCCCCAATGCGACGAGGTTAGGTTGTATAAGTGTGTCGTTTGGTATATCGACTTGTCTGATTGGCATTGATGTAAGCCCTTTGGCTCATTCAAGGTAATCTCACTTGAGCTTCTTTTGTCGTTTATATAGTCTTCTTCCAAAAATCTAAAGTGTGTCTTGATTACCACCTTTTGATCTTGGGACCATAGAACATGCACTTTCGTTCCCTCGGGGTATCCTATAACTTGATCTTAATTCTGATCTTGATCCAATTTCTCGGCCCTTGTCAACACGATATCTTGACACCCCCAGATTCTCGGGCTCGCTTCTGGTCCACAATTCTTTTAGGGTTTTGGGAACCGATTTGGATGGCACCAAGTTTAGAATGTAAGCCGTTGTTTTCATAGCATTACCCAAAAACGATTTGGGTAGATCCAAGATAACTCATCATTGGCATGACCATTTCTAAAAGAGTCGTGTTTCTTCGCTCGCAACCGGATTTTTGTTGAGGGTTTCGGGTGTAGTCAACCGGGATACAAATCCTTCATCGATAAGTAGTTCAAAAATCATCATTTGAGGTATTAAGCCTCGATCAGATTTTGACAATATTAAATGCCCTCGAATCTTCTCTCGAAACTTTCTATCAAGAAGAATCTCATTGGAAACAAAGATCAAGAAATAAGCGGCTTTCTTCGGGAGACATGAACACTTATTTCTTCCACAAATCCGCCTCAAGCGTCGAAAATCAACAAAATCGATAAGCTTATGGATCAGCGGGCCAAACTTTCGGATCAAACCGCCATCGATAACATCATCATCGATTTCTATTCGGTCTCTTTACCACTCAAGACGGGTCGAAAGCAATATTGAGGAAATCACGTCTAGTATCCCCCCGTCTCGAATGATATGAATGATGTCCTCACCATGCCTTTCTCAAGGATAATATCCATAAATCTCTCTTTGACATGAGCCCTCAAAAAGCGTCAAGGCCCTCGATGGCTTCACGCGCCCTCTTCTTCCGAAAGATGGGACTCTATTTGCGACGACTTGTCCAACGCTTCTCCTAAAAGTCTTAAATGGGAATGAGAGCCTTAAAAATTGGAATTCAACCATCATCACCCTAGTACCTAAATCCAAGAATCCCTCCTCCATGAAAGATTTCCGTTCTATATCACCAGGTAACGTGACCTATAAAATCGGCTCGAGTTATCACTAATAGATTTTCAGAACGCCTGGGAAAAATCATTGATCTGACAAAAAACGCTTTCATCCTCGGGAAGGCTTATCACGGACAACATCCTCATTGGTTACGAATGCATGCACTGGCTCGCCACTCGAAGAGTAAGGAAGGATATGCCACCCTCAAATTCAACATAAGGAAGGCCAACGATAGAGTCGAGTGGAAGTACCTTAAGGCCCTTATGCTCAAAATGGGCTTCGAAGGCCGCTGGGTTGATCTCATTATGAATTGTGTGACATCTATCTCATATTCTTTCAATATCAACGACAACGTCGTGGGCCAGATCAACCCCTCTAGAGGCCTTCGCCAGGGAGACCCTCTCTCTCCCTACCTGTTTGTCCTATGCTCTCAAGGGCTCTCTTTAGTCATCAATGCTCAGCAACTAGAGGTTTTTTCCGCTTTAATCAAAGTGGTCGAGTAAGTCCTATGATCACACACCTCTTTCTTTCTCGATGATAGCCTGGTTTTCTTCAAAACATCCAAAGAAGGTTGCGACTCCATCAAAGCTTGTCTCCACTCTTATGAAATGGCATCGGGCCAATTGGTCAACTATGATAAGTCGGCGATCACGTTTAGTATGAATACTCATCAAGCTAACATCCAGTACATCAAAGACTGTCTCCATATGCACGTCTGCCAGGGCCACGAGCTTTACCTCGGTCTTCCCACTTTCACTTCTCGCAGCAAGTGTCTCCACTTTGGGTATCTTAGAGATCGGGTTTCCTCGAAACTGGATTGTTGGAAAAACAAGTTATTCTCGGATGGGGGAAGGGAAGTGCTTCTCAAATTTGCCATATCCAAGATGTTCCCACTTATGCTATGTCATGTTTCAGGATCCCCACCTCTATTTACGGTGAAATCGAAAGTATGTGAACCAGTTTTTGGTGGGGCGCCAAGTCAAACGAAAGGAAAGTCCATTGGAAGAGTTGGAAGATTCTTACTAAGCCCAAGAACGAGGGCGGAATGGGTTTCAGAGACCTGATCACATTCAATAAAGCCCTGCTTGCTAAACAAGTATGGCACATGATTATGAATCCATATTCCTTGGTTACTAAGGTCTTCAAGGCCCGCTACTTCAAACCTTAATCGATATAATGGGACGCTTATATCGGATCAATCCTCTTTACATCCGCATTCTTTGTGCGGAGCAAAGATATTCTCACAAAAGGCCTCATCCTGGAGAGGGGAAATGGTGAAAGAATCAATACCGAAAGAGAAGCATGGATCCCTCCTCGACAAATGGCAAGATCTCTTTCAGAGTCTCCTACGAAAGTAACCGCATAAAGTCGACTCCCTCATTCTCCCCTAAAAACACAGGACATTCCTAAACTCAACGACATTTTTCTTACCCTTTGAAGTCGAGGCCATCAAGACGCCGATCGATCATTACCGGTCGTAAGTGATTCATATTCTTTCGAGATTTGAGAAAAAGGGAATGTACATTGTCAAATTCGGTATTGGAACAATTTACCCCCCCTGGGGGCCCTCTCACCCGCAAGACACGGACCTTCAAGACCCATTCGATTGGTGGAATGTTATACGGAACCTTTCACGTTCCGCCTAAATTCAAGATCTTCATTTGGAAGGCGTCTCAAAATCGCAGCGGGCCACTTAAAGCTAACCTCGTGCTACACCATGTGACATCACGACCCCGTGCGCTTTATGTGGCTTTCACCGGTCCGACTTTAATCATCTTTTTTTTTTACCGAGGGGTGAAATCGTGGAAGAACACGGTTTGGTGGCATGACATCAAAAGAGCTCGGGGATCACTTTGGGATCTTAATCGGTTTATCGAGGAAAAATCGGATCGGGCAAGACTTTGAATCCTTTTGCATGAAGATGTGGGGCATTTGGAAGGAAAGGTGCGATCTTACTCATAAAAATTCAAAAGTCGGCCACACACTCACCCCAACATTTTGGCCCCTTGGACGATGCCTCACGAACTCATACCGGAAAGTGACGAAACCTTACGCCTGCGTACCTACCCTTAACAAAAGAAACTTGCAACCCACGATGGGCGTAGTAACTCTAAATACTTTGCCCTCATGGTAGTCGATATCGCTTCAATGGGGTTCTTTATGAATTTTTGCGGTGGGATTCGCGATCTTTGACGAAATTTGTGGTGACAGTACCATAAAATCAATCCACCAGAGCGGTTATGGCAATTGAACTTCAAGCCATTAAACACGGCATCGATTTGGAGAGTTCACAATCAATCGAGAAGTTCGAGTCCTCTCCAGAGCTCCATTGATGCGATCAATTCCACCTTTCGAGTCCACCTTCGTAGGCGTGGAAGAGTTCATCATCGAAGACATTGACAACTTATTTCAAACACCTAAGTGAAAGGAGTTTGGTATTGCCCCAGTAAGAACTCCCAACTCACGAATTGGCGAAACTCGCTACCAAATCTCCTCACCCTCAAGCTTGGGTTGGGGATGATATCCCTCGACAAATCTTGTCGCCATTTTGCTCTCGATCCTATAGATCTATGATCCGATGTGAAACTTCCAAAAAAAAAAACTCTAAAGTAAAAAAAAAAAAGTGACTCTTGGTAAAAAAATTGGTCAAAAGTCTAAGTTGCCATTTGGATTTCGCATACGCTAATTTTTGACTTTTTTGTATTTTAAAATTTTAACCAAATTTTTTAATTTTTTTTTGACTTAATTAAATTATTTATTAATACAAAATTTTAAATTTCAAACATCCCAATAATTTTAGTAATTTTAAATTTATGCACTTTCCATAATTTTAGTAATTTTAAATTTATGCACTTTCAAAACTAATTTTATGGTGCATTTTTTTAAATTGTATTTTAAATAATTTTTAAAAATTGTATTTTGAAGACTAAAAAATATACAATTTTTCAGAAAATAATTTTTTTAAATTTATGCACTTCTAGGCCAACTTGGAGTGCATTTTTTTTTAAATTTATGCACTTCTAGGCTAATTTAGGAGTGTATTTTTTTGTATTTTTTGTGTCTTTCATACGATTTTTTTGGAGTGCATTTTTTTTTTAAAATTTATGCACTTTTAGGCCAATTTAGGAGAACATTTTTTTTTTATTTTGTGTTTTCGGCGATTTTTGGAGTACATTTATTTTCATAACTCTACAATTCTTTGAAAAAAAAAAAAAAATATTTTTCCTATAAAAAAATATAATTTCCCTATAACAAAATAATAGTTGGGGCGTGAGTTTGACGGATATTAGGGCAGAAAAGTGGGTGTGGGTGGGCTGACAAATTTTGTTTTGGGTTAATGTGGCAGCCATAAAAAAAAATGTAAGTCAATTAAAATTAAGGGTAAAATTGATACATTTTGTTTGAACAAGATTCTTATCTTTTTCTTTTCAGATCTTAAAAATCTTTTGATTTTAAAATTTATATTTTAGAGTCTTTATTTCTAAAAATTACGTCAATGACAATTAATTTTGTTAAAAGTAATTTTCCGAGAATGATAAAAGTTAACTTTGTTGAATGTAATTTTTCGAAGAGAATATGATAGTACTCGCTAAATCTATAAAGAGTAGGTACTATTAATATATAACACGCATCATAAAAAAAATTATTCATATGAAAATTTATTCTGAATAACCAATCTTTTTCATTACATTGAATTAGGTCGAGAAGTCAAATATTGTTCAACCAAAAAATGGTTAGAGACACAAACATTTCTCAACATTTAATAGTGTCAACAAATATGCCTATTTTCTGTGATATTCATATGTTACTCTCTGAACTTAATTTGATTCATTCTGTTGGATAGAACTTCTTTTCAGTTTAAAGACAATACTTTTTGTAAAAAAAATCATTGGACTCTCTTTTCAATTTTACCATGTCACTCAGTGTAGACTGTTTTCAACTTTCTTAACTAAATTATTTATTTTTAATAAAGAAAATATAACACTTCGCGAATTAATAATTTAATACTAAGAAAATGTATAGACGAATGACAATTTATTATATTAACAACAAAAATAATAATCATAAATTATTTTGACGTCTTAAATATTTATTCAGTTTATGATCTCGTGATACGGAAGGATATCACAATGCATATATATATATATATACAGTATATTTTAAATTACGATAATTCTTTTTTGGAAGTACGATATTTTTTTTTAATAAGGATAAAATTTAATTCAATATATACTACAGTTTGAGAAAGAAAACGACAAAAAGTCAACAGGAGCCAATTGTGCTTCAGAAATTCAAAATTACTTTTAATAAGAAAAAAAAAGAATAATGGAGGGAAATTTTTTTTGTTAGTGTCGTACGTACGACTGAAATTACGATGTCGCCCTCTCAAAAATTATCAAATTAAAAAAAGGCAAGAACAATAAATATAAAGCAGCTCCCCAAAATCCATATTACGCTTTAAAAATTAAACCCTGTCTGATGGTCTCTCTCTCTACAAATTCCTGTGTCTCCACCTCTCTCTCTCTACAAATACCTGTGTCTCCACCTCTCTCTCTCTAAAGTATATGCAGAAGCTATAGAGTATAGATACAACTCGTCTGTACGTATCGCCGCCGAGACGTTTTCTCTTCCGAATCTCCGTTGCGCCATTGGTACGATTTCTCTTTCGTTTGTTTCCGATTTTCTGTATTTTGGTTGTGTGAATTTGTGTGTGTGTGTGTTTTTTTTTTTTTTACGATTTTGTGTGTGTTTTTGTGTGGGCAGGGGTATGTCGTTTGAGATGAGGGAAGGGAGTGGGGAAGTTGAAGATGAGTTGTTTGATCTGAACAAAGAACCGGTTGAGAGGAAAAGGAAAAGGAGTGAGATCAGTAATTCTGGGGAGAAGGGGAATGAGGGGTCTAATGGTTTGCCTAAAAGTGGTAGGGTTTTGAGATCAAGGACGGTTGCTATGAGTGATGGCGAAAAGCAAGTGATTAAGATGGAAATAGTTAAGATAGACGATGATAAGGATGAAACTGAGGTATCGGTGATGGAGTTTAGGGATGAAATTAAGGCGCCTGCGTTGAAGAAAGGGAGGAAGAAGAAGGGTAGGAGGGGAAGGCCCCCTAAAATTGAAGTTAAAACTGAGGTTCCTTCAATGACTCATCAGAAAAAGAAAAGGGGGAGGCCTTTTAAGATGGAAGGTAAATCTGGGGTTTCCGCTTCTGGTGATAAATGTGAGACGAGACGGCGGGGGAGGCCCCCTAAAGCTGAAGGCAAATGTGAGGTTTCCTCATTGAATGGGGGAAAAGATGATGGTGTAATAGAACCGAAGAGAAAGCTTGGAAGGCCACCGAAGACAGCACAAAAAGAGGGTGGTTGTCGAGGGAAGGCGAAAAAAGGTGAAGTGGGAAACGTGGAAGGCCACCAAAGATGGTGGGTGGGAATATAGGTGTGCCAATTAAGAAGAAGATTGTTAAGAGAAATAGGCCACCAAAGAATGTAGGTTTGCAAATTAAGAAGAAAATTCTTAGGAGTAATAGGGATAACACAAAACCTGTAGATGGGGGTAAAAGTGATTTGGGGAAAGTTGTAAAGCAGGAGGAAAAGGAAACAGCAGATTGTGCTGTAGGAGGAGAGAATATGGGGCTAAGGGAACAGAAACAGTTAATAAGGGATCAAATAGTTGATATGCTTTATAAGGCTGGATGGACTGTTGAGCGCAGGCAGAGGCAGTCCAAACTAGGTTATTGGGATGCAGTTTACGTTGACAGGCAGGGTAGAACTTACTGGTCAGTTACATTGGCTTACAAAAAGTTTAAGGAGAGGATTGATGAGGGCAAGGCAGAAGATAAAGATCTCATGGCTTTTAGTGCGATACCAGAAGAGACGCTCAGCTTGTTGTTCAGAGTCGCCGAGAAAGGCAAGAAGGCAGGTAAAAAGGAGAATGATACTATCAAAAGAGTGAAAAAGAAGTCATTTAAAGGTAGATCATTAGATGGAAAGAATGAATCAAGAAGAACTTTGTTGGCTCGTAGACCCAAATCCAAAAGTGAGTCCGATACTGATGGCTATGCATTATATGAGGGAAAACGTTCATTGCTCTCATGGATGATTGATTTGGAAATTGTCCCTCTTTCGGGGAAAGTGAAGTATAAGAGAGGGAGGAGCGAAGGAAGGATTACGAAGGAAGGAATCTGCTGTGATTGTTGTGATATAACGTATAGTGTACGGGACTTTGAGTCACATGCTGGGGGTATGCATGGAAAATCATATCGGTTTATATATTTGGATTCGGGGAATTCTCTTATCCAATGCCTAGGAGATGCATGGAGAAAACACGTGGAGACGAATAAAATTGGATTCGTTTGTGTGGACGTGGAAGGTGATGATCCTAATGACGACACTTGTAATGTGTGTGGTGATGGCGGCGACTTGATCTGCTGTGACAGTTGTCCGTCGACTTTCCATAATGGCTGCTTGCGTATTAAGGTGAAATACCACTTTTGTTATTAGCTTTTAAGTAATGTTTTGAATATCTCAACTTGATAGATTGAGTGCTTTTACAGTTGATGCGCTCAATGTTCCACTTTTCTAACCATTAAAGTATTTCCTTTTAAGGCAGAAGCTAACTAAGAATTTCCTCCGAACATTCTATTTTACTTTGTCGTTCGTTGGAGGTTGAAAATTAGACAAATTAGATATATAATTGTATTTTTATTTAATTGACTCTTGTCACTCTTCATAAACTATATTTAGAAGATGAAATTACTATACCCTTTAGTCTGACCATAGTGGGATACTATAATCGTTTTTTCCAGAATTTAAATGATATGTTCACTCATAAGTTCACTTCATGCAGGTTCCTTCTGGAGATTGGCACTGTGTTCACTGTTCATGCAAATTTTGTGGAATGTCTTGTGAAAAATACCTCAACTGATAATGATGGCGATGGCGATGATCATGATTTATCATCTGAATTATTGGCATGCCATTTGTGTGAGGAAAAATGTAAGCTCCAGGCTTAATGCCTTTCATTTATAAGATGGTCTTCGAAGTTTCGATCTCCATGTTTGTCTACACATTTTGTCATATAAGTTACCTTGTTTGCAGTTCACTTGCATTGCATTGATGAGAAGATGTCAGAAGATTTTCAGGATGAAGATCATTCTTTTTGTGGGAAAAGAATGCAAAAAAAGGTATTCTAACATTTCTACTTGCCGTCAAATAACAATTATTTATGGACATCGGGAGATATATTGCTCAACTTGTCATGCTGCTTAAACAAAAGTATACCTCTAAGAATGACAATAAACTTTTCTGATTGCCTGTAATGTGACCTTGTTACTATATATGCTTAGTTTTGATGCCTAGCGGACCTCACACTGCAAAAGTCACAGATATGTTTGATAAATGTATTTATTGCTATGCTGTATGCTCACCACAAGTTTCATTATATAGCATAAAAGTGGTGTGACAGGTTTTAACTAAAGTTAACAGTGTGAAATTGATCTAACTTCTTTCAACTTTCTTGAAGCTCAATAAATTCTTTCAACTTTTTTGTTTTCTTTCACCCTAAACGCTAAACCCTAGAAAAAAAAGAATTAAACCTATTGTTATTCTTATTCAGGAGTAGTTGATGTGCTTTGAAATGCATAGAACCTTCTGTTCAATGAAGTTTTCATAATTGTTTTATATCCCCTCCCATTTCTTAAAAAGTCAAGTGGGTTTAATTTATTAAAACTGTCATTCGGCACATTTGTATCTCTCGGTATGTTATTTGAATTGTTAGAAAATTCGATATCTTCAAATTAAATTGTGGCCTTATATATTTTAATTCAAGACATTTTTTTAATCTACTTTGGCTCTGATATGTCTAGTATTTCTCACCTACAGATTTATGAGAAGTTACCGGATCTTCTCAGTGTTAGACATGAACTGGGGGAAGAGTTCTCGTATACTCTTCTTCACCACCAAGCTGATAGTGGTGATGCACCTCCTATTGATAACTACATAAAGGTTGAAAGCAATTCCAAGTTAGCTGTTGCTTTCTCTGTTATGGATGAATGTTTTGAACCTATTATAGATGAGCGAAGTGGAACCAATATGATTCGCAATGTTGTCTACAACTGTGGGTAAGCACTTTCCATTGGAATATTGTTTCACGTGTTATATCCTACTCCATTAGGTCTTTTTACTTATTATTAGGAATTGTTATATATATATATATATTGTAAATTGTAATTACCTCTTCTTCAAAGAGAATCCCCTTGATTCTTGAGCTTGCTTTTGGTTTTGTTTAAAGCATAAACCATTATGATCTTGAACTTATGGGCAATTAAGGGCTTTAGTTAATTTTCAAGCCCCTTATGATATATTGTGTATACTGTATCATGCTACTCGTAAAACTACAATTTAAAATATTAATAATTCTGAGATATACTTATAAAGCGTAGTTTCACTATCCTTATGCATTCTATCATTTACTTTTCTAATTTGATTGCGAAAGCCGTCATCCTACTATTCTCATTTTGATTTCTGTAAAATAGGATGGATGTTTCATTCTTCTGTGCATTTCTTTTACTAGGTCCAATATTAAGCGGTTTGGACTACAATGGATTTTATACCATAATCCTAGAGAGGGTGACAACCTTGTCGCAGCAGCATCGATAAGGTAATAACTTTTTGATCAAATTTTTGACGTTATGTATTAAGGATTGAGTTCACAATTAGTCCTTGAAGGAGTTAACATTGTGTAAATGTGTGATTCAAGATTGTTCCATTTTACTTAAATGGAACCTTACTTGAAGGAATCATAGTACTCTTGTATTGGTTTTCTAATCTAGTTTTATAGTTGTTTAATATCTTTATCCAACTAGTCCAAGTGAAATCTTCTAATATAATTTAACATTTGTTTTGAGTTTAGAAGCATTTATTTTTTATGTGAGATGATGTCAAGGTAAAATTCGAGTATCTGGATTCTATAGTAAACAGTTTCTATTCATCCTTCATGTCAATGAATGTTCACCTCAAATACTTTCCTTCTGACTTCCTTGTGATGTAATTTTAGATCCTAGTTGGTGGTTTATTTATGCAATTGAAAAATTCTTTTTCGTGATCTCTGAAAATAGAATCCACGGGAGACAGTTAGCAGAGATGCCTTTTATTGAACTTCGATATATGTACCGTCGTCAAGGGATGTGCAGCGGCTTTTAACTGCAATCTAAAACAGCACGCTTCCTTCTTTTTAAAGGCCTAGTTTTAATAATGTTTTCTTGACTGTATAGATTTTGCTGTTTTTAGTAGTCTGTATTTCTGCTCTTTTGTGAATATGTCATGATTTTATGCAGGTTCTCTCTTCTCTTGGTGTTGAGAAACTGGTAATACCTGCAATATCTGAACTTAACTAAACATGGACAAAGGTTTTTAGGTTTTCAACCACTTGAAGAGTCAAAGAGGCATGAAATGAGGTATATGAGCTTGATTGCATTCCCAGGGATAGATATGTTGCAAAAATCTGTACAAAACGAGCAAAAAGGATTCTGCAGGTATTTTGTGTCTATTTAATTAGCAGAATTTCCAATCGATGTTGCTATAACTGTTCTTAATTTATTACGTAAAATATTGTAACTGTAGATTCTCAGTGCACTGAAGTCGGACCTGAGCATTCTAACATCCAAGAAAGTCCTGGATCTGATTCTAGTACTAGCTCTGGTCCTAATACTATTCAACCTAACAATCGAGACGTTCTAAGTGAGGACATTGGAGGTCTAACTGAATCAAAGCTTGATAATTCACCCGAGGTTGAAGAAGTCCATGATCACAACAAAGATGCTGGCTTGTTGAATGAGATAGACATCAATATCGAAGCTGGTAACGTTGAGAAATCTCTTGATAATGGAAATTGTGTCAACCATCTCGATACATCCAAAGATGACGATGTTTCTTCCAAAAGCAAATGTTACTAACCAATGCTTACCCGAGTGGGTTTTTGTCTGAAAACGGGAGTGTTTGTAAACTGCAGTCACCGTGATATTCTGGAGGGAGGCTTAAAGAGGGAGTAGTTTTCTTTTGCATTTTAGATGAGATTTCTATTTGTTAAATTGTATAGGATCATTGATGATTTCGTCTCTCTGAATGTACATCTTTTTGAAACGGTCTCTGAAAGAGGAGGTAACGGAGTGTTTTTTTTAACTTGTATATGTGGTAGGATGAGTTACATTCCTCCTGGCTCCTGCTGCGGGCTGTATTGTGTTTCAATCTCTTTATTACAATATAACCTCTTGGAATCCCCTCAAGTTTATCCTGTTCTTTTGCTATGAAGTTTAGTTAAAATCTTTTGTTTTTCTTTTTTTGGTTTTGCTTGTCTCGAAATGGTCATGTTTTAGGCTAGGAGCATGGAACAGTCTGGTTTATGTTGTACGTGCTAAGATGGATTTAGGACTTCTTTGAAACTCTACATAACAGTTTTCAGAATCATATTTTTTTTAAAAAAAATGCCTGAAAATTACTTTTAGAGTTTTAAAACACACCCTTAATGATACGAGTTGATTTTTATGATACAAATGACAAAAAAGAACTAGGAATGACCATAACAGGAAATAAAATAATGTTGTTTAGATGCAAAACAAGATTTATTTACAAATTTGACCGTCAGACCTAGTACACGCAAAATAGGATCATACTGATTTTTGGAGGTGGAATAATAAGCGGAGGAAATTGCAGCAATACTGACAAGGAAATAAGATTATATATATTGCATTTGAACGTTATGTTCAATATTCGTGATGTTAATAATCTTGCTATAGTGATAATTCCATTTATTATTATCAAAAGGAAAATTGGTAAGTTTATATTAATTGAACTTTTGAGTAATTCCCCAATTTTCCAGAAATTTTCAAGGGCAGATTAGTAATTGGACTCGTGCTTTTGCGGGATACGGGCATCAATGCTCAATAGTGGGTCATATGTCGGGTCAGGATTTGACCCAAACATATTATTTGGGCCTCTATATGTTTGGGCCTTGACAAAGACCAACACCAGTTGACACGTCTAACCCAAGTTAGTAAGCCACAGCCCAATACGTTGTAATTTTATTTATTTTATATTATATTAGTATCAGTACTTTTTAAACACATGTATAAAATACAATAAAAAAAACAATTTTTTAACAAACTGGGATACTCAGGTGGGGAATAATTTTAATAAATTATTTTTATTTTTCTATAATAGAATTACAATTTTCTGAAGCACATTTTTCATCATGCACCATCGTCATTAAAGAATTTAAAAAGAAAATAGGTGGTTCATAATTATACCATCTTTGTCAAAGAATATATTTCTACTAAGAGATCTTTTATTTTCAAGGTGTGAAATGTTATTTTGCCATTGCAGAAACGTACTTGAAAGTTGAAACGTGTACTAACTTTAGTACCATCTGATGCAATGCAACAATTAAAAAAAAACAATTAAATAATTTAGACAACCGAAAAAATTATAAATCATAAATATAATCAAATCAAATCTCAAATATCAATAGTCAAATCTAATCATAATATAAAATATAATATATGTTATTATCAATATCAAATCTCAGATATAAATACTAAAATCTAATCATAATATAAAATCTAATATTTATTATTATCAATATCTTTATTCATATCTTCATCATTACTCAATTTAAAATTAAAATTAAGACTAATACTTTTTTTCTTGGGTGGAAATCTTTTAAAGATCAGGTCATATGTTCAAATTATGATTTATAATGCCCCAATATTTGATCTTTTATTAATTAATGAACTAATATCTGTCAGTTGATAAACAAAATAAAATAAAATCATATCGGCGTAGCGCGGGATAGAGCCAGAGGAGCCGCGGGAAATACAAAACAGAAAAGGAAGGAAAACCCAAATTCCGCGCGGGAAAATCCACACATCCATTGACCCGCTACCGGTTCTACCGGTCACCATAAAAGCAATATATAAATTTCGAAATTAAATTGCTCTCGTATTAATACTACTTTTCTATTTTCTTTAATCCAACAAAAACCGATACTCCACTTTTTACCTTTCAGTCTTTTACCCCCAATTCGTTTCAGCAAAACCCTTTCTCAAATCCGAATCAACAATTCGGATTCTCGATTTCTCTCTAACAAAACTGAGAGGCGATAAAATTCAAGCCCTAATTTAGCTATGGAGGGGAAGGATGTGCGTCGCCGATTTGTTCAGAAGACGCTGTTTCCTCACATGGAGAGTGCGGTTAAGGAGTGTGAAAAAGTCGGTGGCGGTAGAGAGGAGGAGGTGGTGGAAGAGGAGGAGGAGGAGCTGTGTGGCGGTGGCAAAAAACGGAAATCAACTAAGAGGAATGGCAATTCGAAGTCAAAGGCAACGCCGCGAGCTTCTTCGAAGAAGGTATTCGTCCTGAATTGTAAATTTAACTTGTTGCATTGTCGTTTTCGTGATCGTCTTCTGTAAATTGTTGCCTATGGAGTGAGAGGCGGTGGTTCCTCGTGCATTGGGAGCAAGAGGAATAAAAAGAGAAAGGATTTTTTTTTTAATATTCCATAGATAATTTATTAACTGTTATATAAACATCTAGATCAGCTGTTTTTATCTTTTGGAAGCATGCACTTGTTTCCTATGGGTTAAGGAATGGGTAACTTTAATTTCAAGCTGAATTGAGCCTGATCATTCAACATATCTTCATATTTGGTTCAAGTGCTTCGTTCTCAAGCATGTTTGAAATCATGTGTGAGGCTGGCTTGATTGTATAATAGAAAGGTTCCAGCTCCTTGTGTTGAGCTAATGTAATATAGCTGGTTGTGCTGCATATTTCTGATGTTCAAGACCCAAGCTTGTTTAAGCTGATCATAGACCACAAATTTTCCTGCAAAATAAGTCTACATGCTTTTGTATCATATATGTATATATGCTATAGCATATTATATGTACATATGGAAACTAGTGGTAAATCGTAAAATTGCATGTAAGAACCTAAACTAAAGTGATGTAAGGAGTTGAGTTTATGCTATATGCCACTTAGCATAATAGACACAAGGAATTGAGTTAAAGCATGAACTCTGGGGATATGATAGCACTAATTAGGGGCTTTTTAAGGGTTTGAGTGGTAATGGTGGGATGTGTGCAGTGGCGGATCCAGGAAATAAATTTTGAGGGGGCTAGAGTGTAAAAAAATACGTGTTTTAAGTCTAGTTAATAGATATTAACACTTATATAGTGAATTTTTTTTACACATACATACATATGTAACTAAACAATGTGATTAATTACACATATTAATATAATTATACACATGTATCTATATATATATACAAAAAAAAAAAAAGTTTGGGGGACTGCTGCCACCCCCCCCCCCCTTAAATCTGCCATTGGATGTGTGTGTGTGTGTGTGTGTTTTGGGGGTGGGGGGGTTGTTAGGATGTTAGCAGTTGTAGGGCCCTGTTAGGAGTTGAGATAAAGGTCCCTGATTTTGAGAAATCACCCCATTTGCTTCCAAAAAATCATTTTCATTATTTGCTCATAAAGTTGATCTTAATAAGTTATGATTTTTCAATTTTAGTACTTAGCAACAAAGAGCGTAAGCAGAATGAGATAATTGTAACCTTACTTGTCCTTCTGTTACTGTACTTTGCCTTTTCAGGATATGGAAAATGGCAAAATAACTTCAAGCAAGCAAGTTGATGATACTGATTCCCCTGTTATTGCTCGTAAGTGAATGCCTTATCCACTCCTTTGGTTGTGATGATAAATCGTTCTGTTCGAATAGTTGGTGTTGTAAATAGTTTAGTTGAGGATGAAAATGGAGAACTCATGCATAGTTTGCTTTCGTGCAGATTCAAGTTTTTTTGTGAAGGCCTCTGAGCGGCGTCAGCAGAAAAGACAGCAAAATGAGCTGGTAATCATCGGTTCCCCTGAAGAAAATGATGAAGTTTGTTCTACTCCAAGCTCCGTTGCAAGTATGTTTTTTTTTCCTTTTTATATTCCAAATTTGGAATGTGTTCTTATTGAGTACAGCTACTGTGTTATCTTTTGATTTCCTTTCATGATCATTCTCATTGAGATGTTGTTGCAATAATGTATTTTTGAGTTACTTGACATTGTGGAATAATCTATATGATTTTACAAATTCTCTAGATTGATTTATTATAAGAAAAAAAATTCAGGTGGTAGCAATACTCCTCAAAAGCCAAAGCAGCAGGATAAATCAACTCCAAGGAAGGGAACTCCAAGGAAGGGAAAGAGGGGTTTGACACCAAACAAAAAGATGAAAAGTGGAAAACGAGAATTGTGTTTTGGTCAGGTCCCATTTGACCTTCCAGTGGATGAACAGCAAGCGCTAAAAGTTCCTGATCTGAGATTGGAGGCGAAACTGACAGCAGAGGTTTGCTAACATTATAATATTTTCCCATTTTTAGGGAGTGAATCTGGCATAGAAGAATGTAACTTGTTTAGCAATAGTTTGAAGTAAGTCTTACTTATTGGAATCCTACTAAAAAATTAGTCTCAGATTTTCTTTTATTTTTTTAGGAAAATTCACGTATATTTGCTGGACAACAAATTCATCCATTTTTCACATCATGGAAAGGGGGAAAAGCAAGCCAAGATTTGACCAATCCAGAAAGTAAGTGGACCCCTTTTGGGAGAAAGGAAAAAGGCGTTGCTTTCAACCCTATCCACGTTTTTGAGGATGTTGAGGTATGTTAAGCATTTGTTCTAACATCTAGCATTGGAAGATGTTATCATCAGTTCTGCACAGACAAAAAAATTGAGTGGTAATTTATGCATTTCTTAAAATTTAAAATTTGCATTATGCAGGATAATCATATGACTCTAAATTGGGGAGATTGGGTATTTTCTGAAAGAAGTGGTACTGGTGATTCTCCATCTAGAAAAACACCAGTTTATGAAGGATGTATTGACACTTTAAATTTTGATAACTGTCTGAATACCTCGCATTTCACCAGTACATCAATATGCCAAAACTCTCATCTATGTTCTGTCCTGGAAAAAGACTTTTGCAAGGCGTTGCCTGACAATCCAGAACTTTCACACACTTTGTCTTCCTTGTCATTCTCTGATGAGAGAGAAATAAGTAACGCGAAGGAGGATTCAGATATGCTGCCAAAATATGCAGAAGATATACATGCTGCATCAGTTGAATCAATGCTGCAGGTATTCATTACAAATGTTTGAATTGTGACTTCAGAAATGTGATTCTTTCGTGAAGTGCTTGGTTCATTTTTTTTCATTTTAAATTAAATTTGGTGTAATTTCCTTTCCAAAAGTGTCATGTCGTAGTGGTCCATGCTAATATATAGAATGATATATGTCGTGCCTATATGTCACAATTCCTGCAGTGCCAAGACATTGATCTTCAACATTCTCAGGACCATAAATGTGAAAAGAATGACTGTGTTGATGGATCTCCTTGTGGTGGGAACATGGAGTCTGAGCTCCAGGACAAACTTCTTCAGGAGAGGTAAGATTATATGTGCTATGTTTGGTTTTGTGTTTTATCTTTTGGGAGAATGTGTGTACAGAAAGAAAATATATTCAGAAATGCAATTCATATTTAGTTTTATTTTTGGTAGAATTTGAGAAAGAGAATTGACATGAATATAGATACCAAGCAAAATCACCAAGACCACAGCAGTGTGCATGTAATAGAAGCTTCTTAGTTGCATAGTTCCTGCCTTTTCTTTTATTGGCTATGACTCAAAGGATGAGCTATTCAACGGATTGACATCTTGATCATGAATCCTTGAAACATATTGTGTCCATTTGTGGCATTTGTTGTTATTGAGGGTGATGTAAATCAATGTTTCAGTTTGCCTGTTTTACGTTTACTGATGTGCTTATGGTCTTTGGTTTTGGCTAGTGCTGTATTCCATTCTGGATTCACCAATCAGATTCTTTGTTCATTTGTTTATTGTAGTGAAATACCGGTTGTTATCGGTTATCCTTAGAGTAATAAAAGTCAGAGCATTCTATTATCTGTATGTTCTTTCAATTATTGACTATATTTTCCGCTTAAAGTTTTATTTCTTCATTTTCTGCAGTTGAAAGTGTTTCTTTCGCATTCTCCTTTTCCCTGAATTCATAAATTGTATCGAACATTAGCCTCCTAATATATGTGTTAAACAAGTGATATGCATGAATTGACAGCAATGGGGTATGACTTTCTTTTTGGTTTATGTTGTTAAAACACAGGATTATGTCTAACTATCATAGTTGCCAGAATCAGCCTGAGAATTGCATATGGACAGACAAGTACCAGCCTCATAATGCCAAAAAGGTTTATATCTGACATTTGATAATAGAAAAAATCCAGTCCAATCCCCTGTGCAATGCTGGTTTATCCAAATAAATAGTATTTTGATTTATGGGGCATGTTCATCTTCAACACGGGCACAGTAGATTGCAGTACAGGATCTTTTATTTGACTTTGCCTTGATATAATGATGAATGATTAAGCTGGTAGATAGGAGCATTATTTAATATAATATCTTCAACTTAGCTTTTATTTTTTTTACTTGTATTTTGATTTTTTGTTTGAACACGTCTTTTTTATTTATAAGTTCTTGAAATAATTTTCTTGTCAGATTTGTGGTAATGGTGAGTCAGTGAAATTAATAAGTGAATGGCTTCATTTTTGGCACAAGAGGGGTTCTCTGACCATTAGGGGCTGCATTGATGAAGATAATTCTATTGTGAAAGATGTTGACCATGATTATGAGCTGAGTGAGTCTGACAATAATAGTGAAGAAAGCTTGAAGAATGTTCTCTTAGTTACTGGACCTGTTGGGGTATGTGGTGCATCCTCACCTTCTGGCTTTCTCTTTACAAAACTCTAGATCTGAATACTGTTGTGCTTAGGAAGAATTAAGAATTGATACTTTCTGTTGCTGTGGGTTCTCTCTCTTCCCCCAGAGTTGGTAAGGGTAACTCGATTCAAAATAATTTATCCCAAACTGCCATTACTTGGATGCAGTGTCATTCACCGGTGGCTTAAGATCCATCCATCCTGGTTTCATGAAAATATACCTTTTAGTTTTAGTTTCTGCTTTCTTGCACTTAATACTCCCTCCGTCCTATACTCAATTGGACATTTACTATTTACCCAATATTTAGTGTAAGAGTTGTTTATTAGTATTTGAGGTGATTATGTGGTTTTTAGTTGAGGGTATTATAGTAGAGGAGAGGATAAAGCGATTTTTAGTGTGTATAAAGTAGTGACATGAGATGAAATTTTTGAGATGTTGGGAGGATATAGTTGTAAAAAACAATGTTGTTTTATTGCCATTTATGGAAGGGGAAAATAAGTATGGGACTGACTAAAATGGAAAATGTCCAATAATTGAGTATGGGAGGGAGGGAGTATACGAGTACCATAAGGCTGCCATGAGTTTTGTTTATACTTTATATCAGTTCAACAAAAAGAAACTGTGCTGTTGTTGGTGATTGACAGTACTTTGTTTAAATTGCAGAGTGGGAAATCTGCTGCAATATATGCTTGTGCCAGAGATCAAGGATTTCAGATTATTGAGGTACTGTCTGCTAGCTGAATAAGTAAACTATTACTAAATTTACTGAGATCTAGTATTAATGGATTGATTTATGCATCCATAAAATTTCTCACTTGAATGGTAGACCTGTTTTTGTAATAAATGTATATTTTTCACATTTGGCCATATTTTGTGTACTTATTTAACTCACAATTGACATGTATCTTTGATATGCTTCTGCTGTACCAAGATACATTGCAATTTCATTTTTCTAGTGTTAAGATTGCAGGAATGAACAAGTTTTATGAGGTGATTCATGATGTATTCTCATGTTATTGTTCATTAACTAGCTTCTTTATTGTCCAGAAATAAGTAATAGCAGCCCTGATTTCTTAATTTTTTTTTAAATTATACTGTATATTTAGCTATGCTGCCGTCTGTTTTTGCTAGATCAATGCATCAGACTGGCGTAATGGAGCTCTAGTAAAGCAAAAATTTGGCGAAGCAGTGGAATCACATTGGCTTCAGCGGTTTGTCTTAAAATTAATATAGGTTTTATACTTAAATGCCACTCTACTAATGAATGCATGCACACTACTAATTAGTATTACTTGCAGATATTGTAAGCAATATCTTAATAATTTCAAAGGATAGCAACTACTTTTTTGATGATATAGGGAAAGTATAGAGAATTCAATCCAGAGAAAAAAACCAAGGATGTAGAAGTACTTGGTATGAGTGTCTAGCACCGCTCATACAATATTGACTGCAAAAAAGGGGACAACTGAAGGTCTACATTATATTTGCCTAATGGGATAAAATGAGGTTCCTGTACCATGGTCAAAACCCACCACCATTCTTATTTGGCTTTATGTCGCCAATAGTATAAATTCGAGAGCCATTCTTTTAGTGATGCATCAAATTCTTAAACTCCATGATGTCAAAATCTCATAGTATTAGAACCTAAAATATGCAAGAGAGCATATCAGAAACCTGTCTGTATTTAGTTCTTGGACTCTCATACACTCATATTACCATTCTATATGACAAAGTGTTGTTTTTATACTAGCAGATGACCATGTGTTGATCATTAGTATATGAATCAGTATTTGTGCACTATTTGTGTCTATATATAATGTGATTTTATTGATTGCCAAGCGTAATTTCATATGATTAGTTCATCAATAACATCAAGTAGTTGTGTTTTTTTTTAAATATATCAATTTTAATTAGGATGTCTGTACTCCCATCTCACATTTTTTTTTTTTTTCAGAATTACTGGTATGAAAATATTGACATGGTTCCTTAGGCATAATAACATTGCTAACATATTTTATATACCTACTTTTGTTTCAGCACAGCAGATAATGAAATAAATCCAGACAACAAATTCCTTTCGAAGTTCTACAAGACTGTTAATGCAGAGACGCAATCCTCTGATAATGAAGTTATTGAATTGCAACACTTTCCAAATAAGCAGGATTCTGGAGTTGCTGGTTCATCACCTAAGGAATTAGTCCCCATTGATGAAAGAACTGTTAATTCTCCAAGTGAGATTAAAACTTTGATTCTCTTTGAAGATGTGGACGCTACACTTTGTGAAGATCATGGTTTTATCACCACTATACAGCAACTTGCAGAGACTGCAAAAAGGCCCATGATATTGACAAGCAATAGTACGAAGTGATACTGCTTAAATTTGACTTCTACCAATCTTCCTACATGGAAACTTACCAACTAACTTCTTTTATAAATTATTAGGTGACAATCCTCCACTCCCTAAAAAAATTTGGACAGGTTGGAGTTAAGTTTTTCTGTTCCATCAGTTAAGGAGCTACTTGGACTTATCTATACGGTATGACTTCCTAATACTGTTTCTATTCAAATTTTGATTTAACTTTCTCTCTGAGACAACACAATAACTCCCTTCTAGATAATTGCTGCAGAGGAAGCTGAAATTCATCCTTGCTTGCTAGAAAGATTTGTTGAATATTGTCGAGGAGACATCCGCAAAACCATATTGCTACTCCAGTTTTGGTGTCAGGGTCAAACACTTGGAAGAGGTAAGCTATCATCAACTTGTTGCTGCTTGTTTCTTGTTAACAACCTTCTTAGGTGTGGCAGAAACAAAAAGGACCTAGCAAGATAAAACTAGAGCATTATGTACAGAAAACTGAAAATATATAGGCTTATATTTCCACTCTTTGCAAGTCTTATTCATATTTTCCCTCTCTATAAGTAAAGGTATACTATAATCACATATATTCTCTACTACATCCCAAGACACTTCCATAATTCCTTTCTGATTTAACCAGAAATCCTTTTATTCTGCTCGGAGATAAAACAAAGATGCATTTCTTGTATCCTGTGACCTTACCTTTAGATAGTGTGTATTAAAGAAAAAGGATATAGCTTACATAGGTAAAAAGATAGGACACTAGAAATTTTTAATTTTTTTGTTATTTGTATGCGAAAAACAATGTGTATTCCACGTTTACCATTAATGTTTTGAAAATATTTTTTTTTTGTAAGGGTTGATGTTTGAAAATGTTGGTTGTACTTTATCCAGGTAATGAACTGCAAACAACATACTGGCCAGTTCTATTTGATCTTGATGCTGGACATCACATATTACCAGAAGTAATCGATTGGGGTTGCCCTTCGCAGCTCTCTGAGCTTGTGGCAGATGAAGTTGTCAAGTCACTGACTTTGATGGAAGAAACCCAAAGTTTAACGGGTAGAATTAAGGTTGAAAATCTACATTTTAATAGCTCACAACAGGATTTTGAACCAGATCCTGTTGAATTGAAAAAGGCAACAATGTTAAGCTTACAGTGCTTCCCCCATGAAGATGAATTTACTCGGTATGAGGCCTATTCTGAGCTTTTCGATTTCTCTTGCTCTCCAGATCCGTCTGCTCAGAAAAAAAAATGCAGAGAAAGATCAATACAGTTCTGTCTTCCGATTCTGAAGATGACCCCACATGTGGAAATATTCCCTGGTTTCAGCTGGTGTAGATATTAATGCTGAATTGTGTGAGCCAATCTTAAATTATGAAGTAGGCAAATTTGAAGATTGTTGTCAGCTTTTCGTTAAGGGTGGATCATTCTCACATGGAGGAAATGTCATGTGGGGCAGAATCATCATTTGTCCCTGAGACAGAGATTATCCAGGAAACGGAATTATTTTCAACAACAGTGACATACAGTAATTTTGATTTAAATAGTGTATACCAAGATCAAGATTCCATGTCCATCCTTGAAACTGCTGTTGGGGCCCAGTCCTCTAACCCTTTACATATACTGCAAAATGGGGGAAATAATTTTGATTTTAGTACACCACGTGTCTATCAAGAGGAGGTAGGCGACTCTCTTTCAAAATCTGAGGCAGATGTTCCAAAGGGGGTTTCAAATGTTGGATGAATGTAGTCGTGTGGATTTCATAAGGAAATTGAAATCCTTAGATAATCCAGAATCTGATCGTTCAATAAATGTTGTTGAAGAAACATGGAAAAGGCTTCATGATGAATGCAAGGATTTGAAGAAGTACGTCACTGAAGAAGAAAAATGTGCTCGTAAAGTTTTGGTATTTGTAGATGGAATGAGTAGTTTGATCTCAGAAGCTGATTTGTTACTCAAAGGCTGCCAGACACTAGCATGCGTAAGTACTTATCCACTTTGATACTAGTTGCTATTAATTATATTGATGTGGATGTGAAATTTATATTTTTTTTTTGCAGGATTCGTTAAGTCCATCAATGATTCCTAGCGAGAAAACACATTCCTATAGCTATTATGATAATCAATTGGAGATGTCATCTGTTCTAGCTCAGCATGGAATGTGCTTTTACGCCAAGGAAATTGCTTCTCTAGAGTCGAATATGGGTTCCCCAAACACCTTGGATTTGGCTTCAAAAATGTTGTACTCCTCATCAAGCTCAGTTGCATTGGGAAAACTAGCTAGTCTGGATGGGAGAAATTTCGATAAATCCAGTACTAAAACTATCAAAAGCCCAAATCTTTTGATGAGGTATGAGATTAGTTCATTTTTTGGAAGAATTTCATATCAAGACCTAATTTATAGGTTGGATTTCATTATAGGTCCCCAATTTTTTATATACGTCTCAATTTAGGGTTCAGTTTTCATTACTATCTTAATTCCAAGGCTTGATTTAATCTTTTTTTTTTTTTGGTCTCAAATCGAGACCCGACGAAGAATTTATTTTCCAAATTAATATCATAAAAGGTGATAAAATTAAAAAATAGAGGTGTACGCCACTTTTCATTGTCTTGACCTATAACTTTAATTGATTTTTTTATTTTTTTTATCAAGGTCTTGAATTGGGACAAAACAAAGTAAATCAGACATTACATTGAGGAAAAAAAACCCTGAATTGTGATACTTGTAAAATGGAAACCTATAGTGAGACTCAATCTAAAATTTTGAACTCTGGTGAAATTCTTCTTTCTTGTTGCTTTCTGTTTTCAGTACAATACAATGAAAGTAGCAATGTAAGATGATATTAATCTTATTTTAATTTTCTCGTGGGAAGCAGCGAATCAGACACATGCCTTCACAATATACTCGAGAGCATAGTCCCTTCAAAATCATATCTAGCTGCTAAAGGTAACGCATTTCATGAATACGTCTCAACATTGAGCCAAATTTCAAGAGTCGAAGTCTCTCGTCCATCTGAACACATCGTTGGCAATAGAAGAAATCAAAGAAGGTAAGTGCTCCCTCTATCATGTTATTTCCTGCAATGCTATGAATATGTCGCTATTTAGATTTAAATTGCGATTCATTTACCACAGATATCGCACTCCTATACATTATTTGAGTTCTGGTTCGTTAGCAATGTCATCGGAAGAAATAGCATTGCTTGGTCAATACGGTGTCTACCCCAAGGCTCCGTCTCCCGGAGACCCAAGTTTCAGATAGCATATCTAAATTAAGTAAGCAGCATTTCACATACTTAACTCTTACTAATTTTATTTCTCTGGTTCAATTGTTGGGGGAAAATCAACTCTAATTATGTGCTCATTGATTGAAAGGCAGAGATGGGAAGCTATTGAGGTATAGTAGTAGCAATTGTAGAATGTAATTTCATATATCTTTCAATAGTATATTCAGAGGCAGTTTCATCATATTGTTTGAAATTATAGTCAATAAAGAACAACTGCATTTTCTCTCTCTAATTTATTCTTTAGTTAATTTTTTTCCTTCTTAGAAACGATTGTATTACGTTGCAATAGCTATTGAGAAATGGTAATTTATCTTTTCCAATATGAAATTGTGTTGCTCGTTTTGCTTCAGCGAAATGTGTAAATATTATCAATAATTTAATGAGTAGGTTTCCGGTGAGATTTGTTCATAGTATGAAATTTATACCAATATATTTATAAATTAATACTACTATAATTTAATACTATAATTTCACTTATAAACTGAGATCATAGTATTAAATGTTATAGGTTCTAGTTTATAGGAGTAGTGATATCACTTTATAAGTACAATGATATGAGTTTCATATTGTGAACAAATTTCACGAGTTTGTGTACATTAATTTCATGATTTTCTTTTATGTTATTGTTTAGAGTCTAGACATGCAGCAAAGAAGAACGTCAATACTATAAAATTACTTGAAACCATATATTTTTTACTTTAGGAAATCTAAAAGCATCCATTAATTTATTTATTATAGATATGATTTTGTCAAGTAAAAATTTTACTATCTCTATTCTGATTTTGATTATCCGCTTTCCATAAATAGCCGTTTTAATTTTGTTTATCCATTTTCAAATAAGACAATAAAGCAACATTCAATAATATTTAATACTATTATTTCTCTCCATCAAACTCATTTTACACAATTTAATACTATTATTTTCCTCCATCAAACCCACTTTATTCACTTTACATCATTTAATACTATTATCTCCTACTTTTTTTTAATTTTCGTGTGTACAGTAAATGGATAATAAAAAATAGGACGGAGAGAGTATTAAATAAAGTAACTTGTGAATGGACTAGACAAGCCATGACGCCAATTTCCCATACTCTGTTATAAATTATACATCATGAGCTAAAATGTGAATATAAATCGAATAGGGTTTGTGTCCACACAAATATTGTTTATGTACGTCCTGAAAAAAATTGTTATGTACATATTTGTAGTTATGTACCTTTCCAGAGAAGCGCATGGCACAAACGTGATGTGCATTTTCAGTCTTGACACTAATGTTAGGCTTATTATATAGTCGCATTTTTTCCTCCGTTATTCGATAAAAAAACTAAATAACAATGCGTGCGAGTCAAACCCATTCAAATTTCAACATGAGTATAATATTTTTTTGAAAATAACTTAGAAGTACAATTATTTATTATATAATGTGTGTTTGTGGTGGGAATTCAAGGAAGACGGCTAATTCGCCTTTATTTGTAGGAGCGTTCAGAAATTTGAAAGCTGAGACCAATGATTGTGTGTTCTGAAATTCTCAGTAGGTGGGGAGTGGATAGGTTTTCTGCAAGGTCTGAAGGATAATTGGACAACTATTATTTTATTTTATTAAGTTTCACCATATATTTTAAAAGCGGGTTGTATTGGCAGGTCGGGTCAGTCCGACTGCTACTTGACAAGCGCAACAAATCAATTTAAAGTGTTGGATCACTTATTTTTTGAACCGTCTATAAAGCACTCAAAAGCGAGAAAAAGGGCATAAAACACACACGTCATTTGAAAATAAAATAAAATTGAGGGTCATTTTGTAATTTTGTAATTACTTATTAAAAGGTTGATCTTACAATTTTAAGGAATAATCTTGAAAATTAAATTTGTGGAGCTGTTATTTTAAAAAATATAGTTGATTATTTAAAAAATATATATAATTATATATTACGTAATTATGAAGTCATACCGACTTACCGTTTAAATAACGACCAGAATCGGTTAAACTCGGTTCAACTGAAAGCGCTATGACTGATTTGGTCAACATTCGCTTTCGCTTTTAAAGCATAGGTTTCACCTACTTACAAGAAATTTCAATAGAATTTGTGAACTATAGATACTTTATGTAGTTATTATTTTATGGTTTCTTTAAGATGATCGTATAAGTTGGAAAACGATTTTGAACACGACTTATACACCCACATTAATAAAAGGTCTCATAAAAGAGTAAAAAATAATGAATATGGGAAGTAGGATTTGATTGTTTTTTAATAGTTCAAGTTCAAAGGTGCTTTTAATTTAGTCGATATTAAATAATGTGGATTATGGTTACCAACACAAACAGCTTTGACTATTTATAAAATCCACACACAAAACACCATCACTTGCACACACCACTAAGGCCAACAACTCAAATCTCGTTCTTTGCTTTCTGGGTTAATCCATTTATTTAATTTATTGTTATTTTGATATAATTATATAATCTTCCTGCAACTTTAAATATGTATTTCCAAGTAAAAATTGAGGTGGAACCGTGGAAAGACTCCTACTTACTATTTCACTCAAATTGAAATTTATATTTAATGCCGAATAAATCAATATATTCTTTCATTCCAATTATATAGGATGATTAATTTTTATAAATAAATCAAAATTTCAAATTAAAAAAGTAAAATTTTATTATATCTCTATTTAATAATTTTATAGTTTCCAATACTATTAATATATAGATTGATAAATAATTTAAAAAATGATACTCTATATAAAAACAAATTTATGTATTTGGCAATGAGAATATTCATAATGGGAAAAGCATAGTATATGGTGGATAAGTTTCACGGTGAAACTGGTAAAATAGTACTCATGATTTATATTACTAAAAAGTGTAATTTTTTACTATAAAGGGTGTGACATTTTACTATAAAGGATATTACTCGTAAAAGTGAGTGGTGTGACTTATATTATAGCAGATGGTATTGTAGTGATAACTGAAGGGTGTGACTTATATTACTAAAGAGTGTGACTTTTATTACTAAAAAGTATGTCTATAAAAAAATTAATTTCACGGTGAACAAGTTTCACAGCATACCAACTCAATGGAAAAATAAATATATAATTGGGATAAGTGGAGTATATATTATGTTTTCATTTCTTTCTGCTATAAATCGTAATTTGTGGTTAAATACTTGCATGTTTTTTTTTTCTCAGGTAAGAAATTATTTTATGTTGCATATGAGAAACATGAAAGAAATTCCCAAATAATTGGAGGACAATAAGGTAAATTAACAATTTAGAAGAATGCTCGGCGAATTAAACGGGAGTAATAATTTGAGGGTACGACTTGTTATCTGCAACTGTGAAAGTCTAAAAGGGCCAGCTCTCAAATGGGGGCCCATTTCTGACATTTCACATTTAAATTTCTCTCTTTAATCGATGCACTGCGATTTTCTTTGTTGTTAATTTGTTATACTCCTTATGACTCATCAAATGCTACAGCCTTCATGAATTTCTTTACCCTAACCAGCTCTTAAATTACCTTACTACCCCCTATGACACTCCAGTCCTTTTTGTGTGTGAATTAGGTAATTATAACTGCATTTTTAGTTGGACATTTAATATTTTCATATACCCAATAAACCAAAAATTTGACTAAAAACCACATTTAAGCAATTTTAAATTGGTATATGAGTGCTTTTCATTTTCCAAAATTTGACTAGAAAAGCACATTTAAATAGTTTTAAGTTAGTCTATCACTGCTTCTCACAACGATACTAAGAGTGTGTTTTGAAACACTTAAAACAGTTTCCAAAAGCACTTATTTTCAAAAGTTGTGAGATGGAGTTTTGAAAATAAATGTTTCTGAAAGCTATTTTAAGTGTTTGAAAACACACACTAAATGTGATTGTTTGATCAAGATTCTGAATTCTGATTAAAAAATTATTTGTAAATAGTTTTAGTTAGTCTATGACTAACTCTCAGAATTAACTTAAATGTGATTTTCTAATCAGTTAAAATACTCTCTTTTAAACACAAATTAGAGTTTGCAAACACTATATTAATGTCAAATAGATGTGCGTCGTTTGTAAATTATGAGTACAATTTCAATAAATTGCAAGATGGGTGTGGAATTCACTGATAAAAGAACTGTTTTAAGAGTTCTAATTGCAAATTAGTTAATAATCCCAAACATTATTTCCTTTCAGTATATTTATTACCACATAATTGTAAGTGTATTTGCAAACTTTATTAAGTAATAAGAATATTTACAATTATTTATTTTCAAACGACATGAGGTGCATCTATCTTTAAAAATTAAATTATTCTCTTTATATTTTTTAGATTGCAAATGCCCCCTATATATGCTAGGTAATTTTACACTCATGTATAAATTGGTCAAAGGTGTACGCAATTGCCAAAAAATTATTAAATTGACAACGTAAAAGAATGCACAGCAAAATTATTTGAATTTCTTTTACTGGCAAAAATAGTAGTAACAATAATGGGTGAGGACTTGAATACGATGTTACGGTATCTCAGACAAAATCTTTTCCAACAATAACTTTTTATTTAACGAAAGTAGCAACAAATAGTACTGACGGTAATTGCTATTTAATGCTGATATTTACACTAATGTATGTAACAGCAGTCAATTAATATAAAGGCTTATAATTTTTTTCACCAAAAGAACATGTCAATAAATGGTACTGCACCAACACTTCTCAATTTTGACCACCTTTTATAAATGGATTATGAATATATAGAAGAAATGGAAGACATTTTATATTTAACAGAAACAATTTTCATAGAAAAAACTCCAGTGTGAATTGCAGCACCCTGTGTTAAAAAGATTCACAGGTGGGAACTGATTTTTTACCTCAATAGTTGGGTGATTTCTCAAGTGGCCTAGGAAATTTATTGTTCAGAATTTTGCAATTAACCATTATATAAGAATTTAAACAGAATTAGTGAGTTAATTATATTTCATCTTGCAATCCACTATGTATTACACCGCCTATATTAAAAAAGAATACTGCAGTGATGTAGATCTTCACAGATGCAGTATTAAACTATCAATATTGTACACACACAAGTTTGAATAAATATTTTTCTTGCCAAATGGTACAATAAATCGGCAAAAAAGAAAAAAGAAACAAATTTAAGTAATACTACAATGCATTAAAGCTCAGTGTAATAAAATAATTCACCTAAAAACTGACAGTCTCCATTCATTTCTTTACTATTTCCTGTCAAACTTTGCAAACTGCAACCACAAGCAGCCACGGAATCTCAGAGCTTAAAATCAAATTCTTATTTCAATATTGCATCACCCCATCACCCCTTCCATCTTTTGCTCCCCATTTTTGTTCCCCCCACCAAACACACACACACACACACTGAGACTCCATTGATTAAACAGAGCAAGAAAAACAGAGCTAAAAAACAGAGCAATTTGAGAGCTGGTGAAATTGAAGAAAGAAGAAAGATGGCAAGTTCAGATTCATTCTTGAGGCAGTTAAGCACCAAAGAAGGGTGGAAATCAGTATCAAAGAGATGGGTTGGGTGGAAACAGGGGTGAAGAATGTGTACGGCACTGAAAATAATAGCATGTTTGTTATGAAGAAAAGAGTGATGGTGGTTGTGGATCAATCTTCACATTCCAAACATGCTATGATGTGGGCTCTTACTCATGTGACTAACAAGGGTGACATTCTCACGCTTCTTCAAATCGTGTCTTCTTCTTCACACGATTCTTCATCTCCTTTTCTTCCTTCATCTCTTGCTGAACTCTGTATGGCCTGCAAACCTGAGGTCAGTTTCTTGCTTTGGTCCATCTTTCATTTGTTTAATGGTGTCTGGTTCTTGATTTTTTTGCATCAGATTCTTGGTATGTAGTTGGTTACTGTCATTAAGCAGCATTTTCATTTTCATTTAAGTTTGTTATCATTTGGTTCTTTAGAGGTTTTTTGTGTTTTCTATGGTTTGTAGGGAGATGGATCTATAACTATTATGTGGGGTTTAATTTTCATAATGCTTTCTTTAACTATACATCTATGTTTCCCTGAATTTCTGAATCTATCTGCCTAGTTTAAGAAAAGATGGGAAAATGTTTTAATAGAATACAGAGGTAGTTTTCTCAGGTGGTTAAGGTCCTATTTTTCTAGTGAATCTTTATTCTCTTTCATGAGATATAGTTCTTCTACTAGTTCTCTATCTCTCTCTCTCTCTCTCTCTCTCTCACACACACACACACATTCATGGGGTTGTATGTTTTAAGGTTGAAGTAGAAGCACTAACCATCCAAGGGCCAAAAATGGACACAGTGATGAGCCAAGTGAAGAAGCTCGAAGTTTCTGTGTTGGTTTTAGGTCAAAAGAAGCCCTCCCTTTTCCTCAACTGGTGAGTATCACTCAAAAGCAATAAGTTTGTTGAAAAAGAAAATAAAACTAGAAATTTCTTGAATCTAAGTACTGAAATTTCTTAACATGTTGCAGCTTGTGTCTAAAGAGCAGAACGGATTTAATTCGGTCGAAAAAATGCATCAACAGTTTGGAATGCTTAACAATTGGAGTCAAGAAACAGAGCAATGGAGTCAGTGGGTACCTCATTAGCACCAGATGGCACAAGAATTTCTGGCTCTTAGCTTAGATTCCTGCTTTTCAGTATAAATAATCTGTATAAATACTTCCATTCTACGTATTCTAACGTATCGATTCTCACATCTCTAAATCACCAACCATTACGTATGTATCTAAGCATCGAATAACTCAGAACAATTCCAAAAACATGGCTGCAATCAGATTTCTAATGTCAACTTTTCTCATACAAGAATAAACGTGTTGATCAGCGTTGGTTAAAAGAGTGTTGTAATATATATGTATGTATGTAAGATGAGTGAAACTAGGAGGGGTAATCGGTAGATTAAGCGTGACTTTTATCGTCGAATTTGTCGTTAACCACCAATGGAAGCAATTCCATTTTGCTGCGGGGTGTACGAGGTGTTCCCGGGATTTGGGTTGTGTTTGAGAGGAGTTGCCTCACATAGCCGTAGAAGGTACACCCGATGAGTGTTATGCCACATCCAACTGCGTTCATCATGGAGATTGGATTCCGGAATATAAGCCACGAACACGTGACAGCAACTGCCACCTGAGGTGAAAAAAAAATTGAAATCAGGTTTCAAGAATGATGGAACATTACAGAGGATTTTTGACAATCTTTGCAATTTTCCCAGAAAATAGGTATTTTTATAAGACATATTTCTCCACACACAAAAATCACATTTGAGATGATGATATTAGCAAAGATATGAAGAAGTCTTCAATTGTTAATATAAATTTAAACAAATTTTATCCGGGTCGAACCAAGATAGCTTTTGGCACTAGGGGGTGTAAGTGAGTCGAGTCGGCTCACGAGCTACTCATGCTCGACTCAAAAAAGCTCGAAATCGACTTGACTTTAATCGAGCTCGAGTTCGAGCACATAATTCTATTATTTTACCCATATATGCAAATAATTTACAAATATACTCTAATTAATAAATTAAATAAAATCTATAATTAAGGATATATATAAGTTATTGACTCGAGTCGAGCTGTATTTCGAGTTTTCCATCAAGTAGGGCCCTAGTTAAAAAGAATTAAGATCGATTGAGTTTGCGTCGAGTTTCGAGCTTTGAGTTTTTTAATTGAGTCAAGTTCGAAATTGGCATAACTTGACACTACTTGGCTCATTTAAACCCTATTTGGCACTCAAAAATCGGTAGGCCAAATATATGAAATGCATGATATGAAAGTTTCCAAGTGAAATATAACCATAAAAGGATTTGGGTGCTTAATAAGTCATCTTTTATCAGCAAAATTTTAATAGTTCTTTTAGCGAAAGGGCATAAACATGTAGATTTCATGTGGTAGTAGAGAAAAAGAGAAGGGAGTAAAACTGGATAACAACACATAGGAACTCAGTATAATGATGTAATAATGTGTGTAAAAAGGAAGAAAGTTGAGATTTGAGAAGCGCAAAGAAGATATTCAAGAAAAGATCAAACGGACCTTAAGATTTCCTGCAACATTGAAGGTCACAGCAGTTGTAGAGTGAATAACGTAGAAAATAGAGAAGTTGAGGCAAAAGGCCATCACCCCAGACCCGAAAATGATGAAGAGGGATGATAAAAGCGATGGACATGTAAGAATCCATTCCACAACCCCTCGTCCTTCCAGTACCATGGCCGGTATAGCCAAAATCATAGTTGCAAATGGAGCCATGTAGTACACCGTATTTATGCTGCTCAAAAAGGTTAATGTTAATATAAGTAAATAAAGAAGTGCAGAGAGAGGAGAGGGAGAACAGAGAGGGGGGGAGTTCAACACTTGGGTGTGTTGTGCAACTGGAGCACAACTAATACTGTTCAGTGAAAACAACTAACACTGACGACTGACCTACTAATACCTTTTAGTAAAACAACTAATACCATTTCTTAATGCTCTTGACATGCATGTTGCAACTGGTGCATAGAAGTATCTGCCTTGAATATATTGTGATATAGGTGACTTATTTACTGAGCTAAAATAACTTCGGAACTAACCGAGCAGCAGAAAATCTCGCAGTAAAATCCAAACAAGTAGTATTGAAGAAAAATCAAAGAAAGAAAGCAAAAGGCTTCACCTGGGACAGACTTACTTTAGCAGTTAATATTTTATAAAATGGACAATTTTTTTTTGGGAACATATTCTACGAATGTGTTCTTTAGCTCTTTCTTCTGAAACAAGTACTTATACATGCAAAACCTCCATAAAGCAATCAATACTAGAGACAAAAATAAATTATACTAGGCCAAACAGACTCTTCAAATATATTTCTCCTTAGCTGACAACAATGGAGCAGTACGATAAGTGCTAGCTTAAAAAAATTCAGCAATTTCTCTTTAGTCCATATATTACACATAGATAGAAAGGAAAAAACAATAATTGAGTTAAACCTAAACTTGGAACATTGGCTAAACACAACCTCTGAGCATTAATTCAGTCGATAGGAAAACCAAAAATAAACAAATAAACAACTATAGAAAAGTTTATACTCTGCAAGGGAATAAAAAATCAAAAGAATTCAAATAATAACATATGCAGAGGAAGAACGAGTCATGAACACAAATTTTATAGTCATTAAAGTTATTATTGGTATGTTTCATAATTTAAAAGATGGAAAGAACGAGGTTATTACCTATCGAATTTGTACCCATGCAACAACGACTCAGCAAGGATGGTTTTTGTAGAAGTAGCAAGACAACCAAATAAAGCAGCACAAAATCCTAGCATGTTAAAACTGAGCTCCGTCATCGAAGTAAGCAGAATCCCTCCAACAATTGGAATCAGAGATGCCCAAATTCTCCAATCGAAGTACTTCTTCCATACGAGCCATTGCAAGATAACTGTCGAATCAAGAAAGAGTTTCAATATGTTTTTCAGTTTTTTACTGGATAACAAGAACCACACTTTTACATTGTTTTATATTTAGGCCTCGTTTGGTTTCATGTACTAGGGGGTTATTGATGCTAGTACCCTCTAATATTACATTTGGTTTCCCATGCTAGTTAGCATTGGAGCCCGGCATTGAAGGCAGGCCCCATTTTTTCATACCATTTTGGGGTTAGTATGGATTCCACCTCTTAGCTTGTATCTCCAATCCCACTCATTAGAGTTAGTTGAATTAAATCTTGAAGTGACTAAATTATCCTAATAAATTTAGGGTACTGAGGTACAAATCTCAAAATAAATTGAAGGGTGAAATGGTCAATTCCAGGCTGTGAAATTGATTTTAATATATAATACCAAACAAAGTATTGATATGTAATCACCTAAAACTTGAGTTCGTTTACTTAAGACCAAACAACATTTGTACAAAGCGGACTGTATTACACAACCAGGTATTCCAAATCACCAATTATCCAATACTTGAAATCAAATGAGGCCTTAACACATGAAAGGTCATCATTTACGAATCATTTATAGTATTAAAATGGCTCATAGCGGGTTCTCTTGATTATTTATGAACCATTTAGACAGAATGAGATTATAATATAGTCAAAACTAACCTGTTGTGGCAGGGGTGAAAGACTTGATGGTTTGCATGAAGGAAACGGGAATATACCGAAGGCTCACATTTCCCAAAACTATGTTTATACAAAATATAAACGCCATGGGAAAAATCCTCCTCCAGCGATCTTCAGGATCGACGTGGATAAGAGGCTTAAGTTTTAGAACTTTGATAACCAAATATGCCCCGATCGCTGACGAAATAAAATGAATACATGATACTGATAATGGAAACTTGAAGTCCAGTTTCTGTAAAGAAAAATAAAAGACAATTTTCATAAGATATAACACGTGAAAGAAGATGGGGGCATTCAATGGACATAAATCACGATCTCAGACTTTTGTCTTGTACTATATAATTTGATACATAGACAAAAGTCGAATGAGTATACATTTTAATTAGACTGCTGAAATGTCATCCACATTCACATTCATCATTCAAAAGGGGTAAAAACAAGCACATGCCTCAATGTGATCACATATATGAAATTATGAATTCATATACATAATAGACGGCATATTATCAGAAACATCAAAGTGACTTGCAGCAGATTATATGAATATAAAACCATCAATCGTCACACCTGTCAACACAATCTATTCGATTAGACTAACAGGTTTACAAAAGTTTCTCCTTGTCCAATTTTGTGATTAGAATTGCTTAATTTCACAACTTTGCAGATGAAAAAGATAGTCAATAGATCTGCACAACTCAACAAGATTACAGGATAACAATTTTGATTCAGATTGCTAATTAACAGAGACAAAAATTGTTCACGAAAATATGACCCCTCTGCACCTGTTACGTTTTTCATTTTAGCAGCTGCTATAACTATACAACTTGCACATAAACCAAAAAATTATGGCGTAGAACTTTCCATAAACCAAGCAAAAACCACAAGATTTACTCCTATTTTTTTTTTTTTTTTTTTTTTTTTTTTTTAAATAAGTATTTCAAAATCTGAGGAAAAGAACAGCACAAAATCGACTGCAATAAACATTAACAGCAAAAAACAACAAAAGAGAAAGAAAATTCATCAAATTTTTGCACATGATGATTATGATGAGCTTTCAACAAGGTAAGCACGCAAACTGTATGTTAAAACTCCCCACCTGAAAGATCCACTTGTTCATGATGATAACAGTGACATTAAAACCCCACCATTGAACAATAGCTAACACGGATCGAATTACACTCCACTGACACACCCTGCTCTCCTCCATAGATCAGAATTTCAAAAACAAACCCCAATCTTCAACCAGAAAACTGAATTTCAAATCCAGGAGAAGAGATCAAACCAGAAACAGAAAAACCAGGTGGATTTTCAGTGAAACCGAAAAGAAAGCGCTGATGAATTTCAGCGCAACGGCCGATAAAGGGGTAGGCTGTTGATAGCATGTTGGAGTTGAGCCATTTTGAAGGGAAATTTTGTCCCTAATTTGGGTTTATTTGATTTTGGTTGCTATTTAGCTCTGATTTTATAATAAATTTCAAAGGAAGAGTGTGAATTTCGGTTTCTGGCTTTCTTTTTGCCTTCCATGCCTTAAGCACCACTTTATTACTACACGCAATTTAGATGGGAGTGTGTAGGGGTAGGGGTGAACATTCGGTAAAAACCGAACCGAACCGAATTCAATTAATTTAATTTCACATCATAATACAAATCAAATCAAACCATTTAAGCTTAAAATCGATTGAAATCGAACCAATTTTTTTCGGTTTGGTTTTTTAAAAATTAAAAACCAAAATTTTAAAAAATCATTTAAAATTTTAAATTATTGAATATATATATATTAATAATATACAAAATATATATATATATATATATATATATATATTATATTTAATATATATATATTATATTTAATATATATAATAATATATATATAATATATTTAATATATATATATATTAAATATTATATATATATATATATATATATATATATATATATATATATATATATTAAATAAATATATATATATATTAAGTAAATATTTCGGTTCGGTATATTTACCGAAAAAATCGAACCGAAACCGAACATCAATTTTTTTAAAATGCAAAACCGATCCCGAACCGAAAACCAATTTAACCGAACCGAATTTATATTTCGGTTCGGTTCAATTTTTCGATTTTTCGGTTTTTACCATATTCTGCTCACCCCTATGTGTGGGTGGGTATTTAGGGTTGTTAATTATAATTAACGCTTAATTAAGCCTGCTTAAGTATACTTGTTTCGTGTTTGTTTTATTAATCAATTTTAATTATATTTTCTGTGAATTCAAGCTCATATAAAACTCTCATTATTGTTTATATAGAGTGTCGTTATTTAAAAAATAATAATTTTTTTTAAATAGTAACTGTTTGTATATACTATAATAATAGCATATATGCACAATAATAATTTTTTTTTTAAGTTCACGCGGAATTAATTCAAAAAAGTTTTTGCCATCTCTTTTTTCTGATATTTGAGATTATTTTTGGAAATCAATATTTTAGATTCGTCATTCTTTTGGTGTGTGATTGCAACACTTTGATTTCGTTTCTTTAGTTGGAGACACCCATCAAATTTGCTTATTTTCTTTCTTCAAATGGAATAAAATTATTTGGCATTATTGCTCTGAGCCATATATGATTATTTCTCATGTGGTTATTATACGAAACAATAATAGTGACTGCACAATGGAAGAGTTCTTTTCCGAATTCATCTAATTTGCGTTAATGAAACGAGAAAATAAAGAATTAATGATGATATAGGTTGGGACTTTTTTGCCTCCGGATGATAATTTCATCTGTTTTACACCATTATTGATAAATATATAATTTCAGAAAAGAAAATTTTTTTGAAAACAAAAGGACTAAAATAGGAGGAAATGTGACGCAGTCTGGCGTAAGAATTCAAGTCTCGAGGGTCAAAATTGGTCAAATAATTTGTGCCACTAAAATTCAACAATTCTCATGTAGATAGTAATAGTCAACTAGATAAAATTGTAGACCTGGTCCATGAAGCCATAACCATTTTTGTAACGGGATGGATTTTAAATAAAAAAATCGATTACCTATTTTCATTTTTATTTTCTAGTTTAGATCGGCGCTCAATGCTCAATACGAATTCAAGCACGTTAGTTTCATTTCATTTGAAAGAAAATAAATTGGCAGTCAAAGTTAACCACTTTATTAGAGTAGGGTATAAATGCAATTTGCAAACACCCTACATGTATCTGCCATCACAAGTCAATTGTTAGGCGGTCTGAATTTCAATTTTCATTGCTCAATTAAGGCCAAATCTTGTACATACACGCGATACTCGTAGTGCATTTTAGAATAATGTAATTTATTATACTAAAAAATATAATTTATTTACACTAAATTGTGCAATTATTAATATGAAAAAAAATAGTTAAACAAATCAATATAAACAAATTGCATGATTCTAAAATACACTATAAGTGCACGATGCACCTGGATGCACATGAAATTCATTCATCAATTAATTGAATTTATAATCCTATATTAGGTTTCAAGCCACTGATATAGTATATATTATATACTACTATTTGTTTTAAATTGGTGGTTTCAAGCTACGAGTTCGAAAACTTTTAATTTTAACTGACACGTGATCGAAGATGATATCGTAATCAGTTTTCCAACAAAAATGGGAGAAAATTTAAATAGTTAATTTTTTTAAAACGAAAAAAATAGATGACAGCAAAGTTTTGGGACTTAAAAATCTTTCTTTCACATAAAATATGCACGTCTTATTCAATGCACATATCCAAATAAACAATTATTCCTCATAAAAAGAGAGGGGAAAATGGACGAAATAAGCACAAGATGAGGTATAAGAATACATTTAAATAATGTTTTGTAATATTCTTGTAAGATGCCTTTGAGAACTCCAAATCCTTGGGTGTAGTTGGGCACAAGAAAATAAAAGGAAATGAAGGTCTAGTAGTTGTGCCACATGGTACGTACATGCACAAATACAAATAGACAAAAGAAACAGGTCAACGAGAGATTTCACCATTAGAATAGCAAAGACAGCTCTCTTTACGCACTAGTGTCGAAAATGAATAAATAAATAAATATAACTTCAACTTTACTAAATCCTAAATAATATACTAGAATTTAAAAGGCAAATCCCGAAAAAAATAATATTGCAAAAAAAATATTAGAATTATGTTACGAATAACAAGACTCCGCCCATTACACACGCCTCAGGCAGAATTTTGCAATATTCCACATTAATATTAAATTTAAAAAACATAGTTAATTATTATGTTTCATAATAGTTTTTATTTATCATAATTCTTAAAGTTCTAATACTCAATTTTAATAAGTGTTACACTTTCCAATGCATAATGTTATATTAAAAAAATATTCTACATGAAAATAAGTCTATATAATTAAAACACCCGAAAGGAAACGAGACATATTTGCATGAGACGGTCTCATGGAGAAACATAGTGTAATTTGAGGATGACAACACTTTGGAATGAGTGAGTATTAATTTGAGCTAGTTTGTACAATGTCTCATGTATGAGTCCGTCTTATATGAGTTTTTGAATATACATCATTACATTCTCCAAAGAAAAAAAAAAGAGAGAAAATGAAAAAAAATAATAAAATTTTAAAAATTGGAAATAGCCCAATATGAACGTTACAATGAGTGCACACTCTCTGTAAAGTTACCCGATCTGGCTGAAGGAATTGCAAAAAGTTATGCAGATCAAAAAGGAATTATTTTTTTTGACGAATCACGCAAAGGTTCAAATCTATGGAGAAGAAAAAGGATGATGAACATGTAGCTAAGATTGAAAAGAACAAGTAAATTTGGAGAATCAAATATTCAAAAACTTGCTGTCTCAATTCAATAAAGGTAAATACAAGAAACGTTGCACGTGGACGTCACATGATTCAACTTTTTCAAAAATAAGCCTCACTTTTATCAATAAACAATGTTAAGATAACATGTTTATGCTTCAAACCCCAAAATACCACACTAGTTGCAATGCATATGAAATCGAAGACCCACAAATAAGCTGATGTACAGTACACGTGTATATTCACGTAAAGAAACACACATAGCACATGACGAGAGATTTCAAACAGGTGATCGAATGTCAAGAAAGAAAAGTAACAAATTTAAATTCAGAGTAAAATTCATGGAACTTTGGAATTTGATTTCGTGTGCTCCTAATTTGGTGAGAAAGCAACTTAAGGTTGACAAACTTTGCAATCTAATATACTGTTTAGAGACTTAAGTAATTCTGCTAGCCCACTCCATCGTGTAAAAAGTAGGTAGATAGGTCCATCTGAATATTTATCAAGCCATCAACATGATATACAACTACAGAGGCCAGGAAGCTACTTTATAGTATTGCTTTTTCTCATCTTTTTTTTCCTTTCCTTATTTGATAACTATGTTCTCACCCACTATATTAACCGTAGCCACCCTATTTCTTACTTTCCTTTTCCCATGCTAATCTTTTACTATATGCTATAATTTGAATCTCCAATAAACTCAAGTAGATCGTCAGCCATAGACTTCTCAACCTTTTTATAGTGCTAAGTTATGGAATTGTTCTGAGGTTTTGTATAATTAGTGCAATATTTCAGAGAAGATTACACAAATTATGTAAATCGTCTTTTTGCAATAGAAGTAGATGAGAAGTGCATGCTCTCCAGTTACATTCTGCTTCCAACTTCATGCTACTTATGACAAAATACATGCATATTTAGGAAGCCTCCATCATCTAGTTTTCTTTCTGAAAGAAATAAATTTTTCTTTGTGGATCATGACATACCTACTAGATCATGAACTTTGGTTTGGCTGACTGTCCATCTTTCTTAACGTCTCCACCTGCAAGAAATTACCAAAGCGCTGAGAAAGATTTGAGAACAAAATTGCTTAAGATGTCATGTCATTGAATTGTACTTGTCTATATTGGCACTTATTTAAGTACACATGTGCACAAAGCTGGTTATTTTCAGAATCGTATAAAAAAGTATCACAAAAGCAATTTTCAATCACTTATAGATGACTTTAGAGGATATCATAATTCATAGCCTCAGGCAAAAGTAAAAGTGAAACAATATATAACTCATTATTGTTATTCATCAAGACAAATGGAGGACATTAAGTTTCATTTCACTTTGAATATGGACATTGTCCACTTTGCTGTCAAGAGACTTTAATTACTAGCTGTACATACATATGATACTATTACAAGTGAGCCTTATCTGAGTAGCTGTTACACATCAAGAATTTGACTGACACTCTTTGTTTTCCTAGGATCTCTTTTTAGTTATTGAATCCTGCCTTATGAATAGCATGTTCAAGTTTGAATCCATTATGTTATGTTATGCAGGAAAAAACCAAACTGATAAGCATAGTATGCGGAAACAGAGTGTGCTTAATTTCTTTATAAGTGTACGTGGGGGAGGGATAAAATTCTATCCACTTTTATCCAACAGCATTCACCCACTTCTTTTGTCACTGATGTGCATCATTAAAACCAGCCTTTCAATTTGTTGTTTCTTTCAAAGTAAAATCAATCAAACATATTCTTCTCAATCATAGATTTTCTTCATTTTTGTGCTCTCTACTCCACTCAACCACCAATATGTAGCGACACCAAAATTAAATCAATCTGATGTTATATAAGTAGCATAAGGCTAGTAATAATAATTTTTGTCACAATTAAAACTCATAAGTAATACAATGTCTAGAATAAGCAAAGCAAAACTTTTAAATATTGTAAAGGCAAGGAAGATCTATAGTGTGAGTATCAGAGGGTTTTGGTGCCACCACCACCTCCTTTCTTCCAACTATGTCAAGAGGCATGGACTGGCCCTCTTGGGAGAAACCAGAGATTGCATATACGTATAGAAACACATTCTTCGCCTTAAGATCTGGTATAAGGAATTCAAAGCAACAACAAATTTGCAGTTGAAATTATGTCATGTCCCCATCTTCATTATACATGATTGATTCTACTACATTAAGTTTTGGGATTTCCAACCTATACGCAGCTTAATGATTGCTGAAATGAGGTGTGGGAAGGAACAGAAACATTCAGGAAGTGAGCTCAATCACTTCAATAGTAATAATTGATTTAGAGAACAGCATAAACAGCACATCAACAACAATCACATCAGGTTTGATTTATAGTTGGCTCTTGCAATAACGTGTTTCTTGTTGAATTGAACAATCTTCTAATATCAAACTCCTATCCCCAATTCCTAAACAAACTGAAAAACGTAATACTCTTATAGTTAATGTCTTTCCCTTTATCATCTAACACCATAATTCCAACATCAAGCAGCAGAAACATGTAATCTACATCTACATTTACCAATCATAGAACTCATCAAGGTCGAGATACCAAAGTTACAACTCTTAATGCACAATTCACAACATAGCAATGCGGCATCAAAGAGGTGGATAGTTGAATTACCAGAATTGGGAGTAACAACTTCGCCGTATATCGACTTGAGGGTGGAGAGAGGAACTAGGGCTTTATTAGGATCAGCTTCGGCCTCGGCGTAGAGCGCCTGCTTCCATTCCCACATGGCATTTTTCATAGCCTTGTTCGATTTCAACAGAGAATCCTTCTCCGCCTCTAGCGCCTTGACTGTTTGCTCCTGCGCCCACGATCTGGCAGACAGAACGGCGAAGACGCCGCCTAAACACGTGTTCACTACTGCGTTGCTGTTCACCGCACGGTTCAGTACGCTCATTGCTTGCTCCATTTTTCCGGCGAGGGTTTTTCTTCTCTGATTAATATTTTTTTTAATCTTCTTTGAAAGGGTTTAGGGAAGTGCGAACTACGAACAGGGGAGTTGTGTTATTATTTTCTTTTCCATATATATTTTCAGACTTCCATTGAATAAAAACAATTTTAATGTCACACCCTATAATAAAGCATTAACTTTAATAAAAATAATTAATATTATTTAAAAGTAGACACGTATTAGTTGCACCGTGAAAAAATATTTTTATTTTGTAATAGGAGGATAAAATAATTTAGGAGTTTCTCTGTTTCTGGGTATGGCAATCCTGTCTCACCCATAATTTTTATAGGGTTTGATCCATGCATTCAAGTGCACCGTGAACTCATAATATATTTTAGAATCATACCATTTATTTTATTGAAATGTGCGATTTATTTATACTGAATCGTGCAACTATTAATATGAAAAAAATAGTTGCATGATTCAGTGTAAGCAAATTGCACCTTTCAATAAAATAAGTTGCACGGTTCTAAAATACACTATGAGTGCACAGTGCACCTGAATGCTCATGAGATTCACTCATATTTATTTTGTGGCTATGCCGATCGATTTTGAATTTTTTTGTTTTTGTTTGGATTTAAAGTAAGAATCTTAAAATCATATTAATTTTATTTTGATTTATTATTTACTGTTATTCTCATCTTAATTCTCGTAATACACTCCTATCCTCTATTTTTTTATTCTCCAAATGCATAAATAATAATATAATATTAATTATTTTTTTTTAATCCTACTCTACAAGATCTAAAAATACATATATGTTTTAACTATTCATTAAAAATTTTAAATATTATAATCTTAATGTTCTGGATTTCCCCACCTACAATAATCTCGAACAAATATACCAACAGTTTCACATTGAAATTTTGAGAGAAACTAAATCTTGGTGTAAACACAGTCCGTGCACGGGGTAGTTTTGATTTAGATATTAGTAGAAAAAGAGCAAAAACACCGATGCCTGCCACAAAAATATATATATATATATGTGCGTATGCGTCGGGTCCAACCCACCCGCCCATCCTATGATTAAATAATTTGGTTGAACTCTATAAATCTATAAATCATTGTGAATGAGATTCATCTTATACAAACTGTTACCTAAACGTTGATAAAAAAATAAAATAAATTAGATGAAGGGTGAGTCATTTCTCATTAGTGCACACCCAAGGGTGAGATTTAGAGAATGAGTTGGTTGAGTCGGACTTCATGCTGAAATAGTCGAAGCCTGATATATAATTAGTAGGCTCAAACCTAACCTATTACTCTACATGTAATAATAACTTTTTCATGCTCAAATACAAATTATTTAATAAACCAGACAAATTTGGAGATTTTAAAGCTAAGGAAAAAATAATGTTGTAGTTTACTCGGTGTTTGGTTGGAAGGATTTGGGGGTAAGCAATGAGAATCAAATTTATAGTGTGTATTTAGAATTACATTGTTTTGACTTTGATTCCTCCAAATTTAGAAATATTACTTCACATATTAGGGAGATATGCGTACGATTCTTTACTCTTTTCATTCCTAATAATTTTACCAATCATCCATCAGAGTTGTTTGTTTTATTTTACTTCTAGCATGATTTGGAATTTGTTTATTGTTGAATCAATTTATTTGCATATTTTTTTATAAATCAATATTATGTAAATTAGTTGCACCATGTATCTGAGAAACTTTGGAAAAAAAAAATTACACTAATTATAATTAAAATGTGCAAGATAATATAACTGAAATGTGGTTTGATTGAAATGTGATTGAAACTCTACGCACCAGGTGCATATACGACTTGATGTTGTTTTAATATATACGTATATATCATATTGTTAAATTATAATTTGTATTAATATAAAAACTATTAGTTGGATATAAAATATTTTTAGCGAAACACGTTATTAGATATCATTGCCCACGACTAGAGATACATATCTAATTGCATTACATAGTCAATTGAACAAGTCTTGCGTGAAATCATATTACCGTGCAATGTTATTATTTTTAAAAAGAAAATGTATCGCTTTCCCCAAAAATTAACGTAATTTTTTTTTTTTAAACTTAACATGTTTTTCTTTAAAAATATTTTTTTTATATTATAAAGTGATACGATTGCACGGTGAATTGATTTCATAATATCTTTTTGTCTAATACTCCATCCGTCACATTCTTATTTGAAGATTTTCAAAAAATGTCCATTGCAAACTTAATTGAACATTTCTATAAAGAAAAATAAAACAACTTTTCCCACTTTTATATATATCTCAATATTACACTCTACATCATTACTTTTCCCATATTATCACACTAAAATCAACTTCACCACATTCAATTTACACAAATTTCATTACTTTACCATTTAATCCTCATAAGTCATAAGAAAACATCTTTATCTCTTTTAATAATAAACAACTTATACATTAAAACTCTTGCAAATAATAAATGTTTATCTTATATTCCCCACGTCCTATAATAACTTGCACACTTTTCTTATTTGGACGTCCCAAAATAACTTGCACACCATTAAAATAGAAAATTCTTGACAAAAGCTTGTGTGAACCCGAGTTCACCGTGAACTCGATTTTTTTAGCATCACTGTTATATATAAAAACTCTAACTGTTATGCATAAAAATTATCAAATTTTTGCACAAAAAACAATAATTGTTTAGAAAATATATTATATTTTTAAAATTTTTAAAGTTTTGTTTTTGTGCGTAACAGTGAATTTTTTACACATAACATTGATAGAGTTTATGTATGAACTTATACACAGGAATGTTACTCAAAATCCTTTATAAACCCCACCCTCACAATACCTATAATTTTACACAACACACAATTCAATAATTTTTTTTTTATTTTATACACAAAAGTTTTTAAAATTACACATCAAAATTCTATTTATTAATTTTTTTTAATTTTTATGCTCATCAAAGGTGCGAGTTAATTAATTAATCACATCACACTAGCATTAATTTACTATGGTATGATAAATTATAATACACATCACACTCACTTGCAATTGGTAACATTAATTTGCAAAAACAATAACCGCGCCGCTGACAGGCGGGAATCTTCTCTCTCAAAAACTCAAAAAGAGTTTCTCTCTCTAAGCATACAAAACGCAGTTCTCTCTCAAAGAACCAAAAAGTACACACACCCACACGCGAAAGCAAGGACTGGAAATGGCGGAGGCAAAGAAAAAGCAGGATGAGGCCGAGAACGTGATATCCCAAATCGGGAAGCAACTGACCACTAAAAATTGCTCAATCAAAAGCATTCTGGTGAAATTACTCAAGGTAAATTAGAAAAATCAACATTATTGTAACTATAGCTCTGGTTAGTATAGCAGTGAGGCACTGTTGGTTTGCTGTTACTTCCAATTTATTTTTCGGGTTCGCGACCCCATCGTTTGGAGTGTTGATGAATTCGGAAACAGAAATTCGAGAGAGAATGAGGGGAAGAAATGTAATACCATTGATTTTGTGCTTTACTTAGCGTATCCTGCCTCAACTAACGTCATATTTGTGCGGATTGGCTGAAAAAGGTTTTTGAATTCATTAATTTGTGCGTGTTCATTTGTGACGAGGTTTTTTTGCGTTTTATTGTACGCTGCAGCTAGGCATCATCATTGTTCAGATTCTATAGTTGCTGTGCAAACTTCTATCCTGTTTTATTTTGGTGGATTTTTACTTGTACGCAACGGTTGGATGGGTTGTTTGTATTCAATTAAGAAAAGGTAGCAAGTATTATTGGTGTATATACACGAATAAAACCCTTTTGAGTTCCTTAATCTTGATAGTGTTTAATGTACTTTTGAGGAACTATTTCGTGCTACAGTTGTGAAATAAGTCAAATTAATATTTTAATTGCTTGGACATTGCTTTCCCATTTGATGGTTCTACTCTTGAAGTAAACTGATTGACCCTCTGTTGGTTCATTTAGCTGTATGTTGATGTGATTTATTTCAGTTCCTGGAATATATTGATCGACTTGTTTTATCTATTATGCAGCAAGCTATGGATGCATTCCTTGTGCTAAAACAGTCAGGATCACTAGAAAAATCTGTCAAGCCACTCTGTGATTCTCTTATCGAACATAAACTACTTAATCACAAAGATAAAGATGTTAGGCTCCTGGTTGGAATATGTCTTTGCGAAGGTATTAGGGTCCTGGCTCCAAGTCCTGGTTTTAGCGAACCAGTTTTCAGGGTATATGATTAGTTCTACTTCTGATATACTGCATCATGGATTTTTTTTTTTATCAGATGTATAACCTTCTTAAGTGAATTTCCATGTTCAGTTAATCCTATTTTTTTTCAGAATATTTTTATATTTCTGTTAAGCATCTTTGAGGAGCTTGATGACACTGCTAGCCCTTATTTCTCGAAGAGGGCCAAATTATTGGAGACAGTTGCTAAACTGGAGCTTTGTTTGGTAATGCTAAAGATTGGATGTGAAGATTTGGTTATCAAAATGTTCGAAAGCTTCTTTACTGTTGTGAGGTTTGCTTTTCCACCAGCATTTCTTGCTGTTCTATTTCTGTTCTTTTTTTATTATTTATTAACTATAAAGATGTACCTTACATGGTTGGTGACACCATATTTATGTGAGTGCTGCCACTAAACTTGTCAAAGAAAGCATAAGTTTTAGAAATTAAACCTGATAGGAATTTTATCATATGATACTTAAATAAGGCATATGAATTAACTTAACTTTACCGTGGTCGAGGGCTTGTAGTTCTAGTCTTTGAGATATGTTTTTAACATCACTGCAGAGTTCTCTAGCAGTGCTTCTCTTATTATTTTTTGGTTTTGATTTTAAAGTTGGTCTTTAATTTGACTTCTTTGAATAATGTAAACTTTTAAACATATCTTCTAAATCAATCATCTTAACTTGTATCTCTCTGCTGTTCGTGTAAGTGGAAACTGCTTTCACATATTATTGTTTAAAGTCACATTCCTTTGGTTGTAATGTTCCCAAAACCAACAATCACAAAGGAATGATTTGCTCTTAGATTGTATCTGTTGATTTCTTTAGAGTTGTACTGATTTCATGTATAAGCTGCCCTTTTATGTCTGTCTTATCAAAGCTTTCTTTCCTACAGTAGAACAATGTTTTTTCCTCTTTTTTCAATTTGATGTTGCTACACTTTCCTACACAGGTTTCATTAATGTTTTTCCCATCACATGAACTGATTACATTCAACCAACATGGTTGAGTCTTGAGTGCTAATGAAATTTTATTTTTACTCATTACATAAGGGGCATCATGCAAATTTTCCCGAAATGTCTGGAAATTTTGTGTGTACTTTTTTAAAGTATTATCTATATCACATTTTTAACTAAGTGGCTGAAATAATATTGAGGTTTGTATTGGCATTGATTTTTTAATTTCAGGAAGAATCATCCACAAAGTTTGATTAGTTCAATTTTATCAATAATTACAAGCATTTTGGAAGAGAAAGCGGAGGTGGATGCTGATTCTGTCGAAAGGAGTACATTTCAATCACTTCTAGATGTGGTCTTGGAGAATATTGTCAAGGGGAAGGATGTAGGTTTATGTAAACCATATATTATTTGTGTCATTAAGAGCATAAATATAAATATATCTTCTAATAATAAATTTCTGTATTGATTGCACTATAACTTTGTGCATTTTCTTCTGCAAATTCGATTTCTTAGATATTAAATCTTTCCCCTTGCTTATATGTTCTTCAGGACGTAGCATCTGCTTCTTTTCAACTTGCTGTTTCTGTTGTACAAAATTGTGGTGAAAAGGTGGAGCGTTGTATATGCCAGCTTCTGAAATCATGCATATTGAATAGAGATGCAGTTCAGAGTGTGATCAAAGAATCTTACCATGAAATTATACTTGAAGTCTACCAAACTGCTCCTCAACTTAGTCTTTCTGTCATACCTCTTTTAACCGAGGAATTACTGGTTCGTATACCCTCACTACCCATCATACAAAAAGGGACTTTATTATCGTTAACTGAGTTTATAATTTTCTCCCATTAGTTTTATTCTTATTGTTATTCCTGCCAATGACAGCCATTTTCTATTTCTATAGTTATTTCTATTCTGGCTCCCTGTGGTAAGTAAAGTTAAATGCAACTTGCAGACTGATCAGGTTGATGTCCGGATTAAAGTTCTGAATTTAATTAGGAAGCTCCTGGCGTTTCATGGACAAAAATTTTCAAGAGAATATCCACATGTTTTTATTGAGTTTTTGAACAGATTCTCAGACAAGTCTGCAGAAGTCAGACGTACTGCTCTTTCTTGTGCTAAAGCTCTGTACATGACTAATCCATCACAAATGCAATCACTTGAATGTAAGCAATCAGAATGTGGATAATTTCAAGTAAGTGTTATATATATTTGATATTTCTGCTTATGTTTTAACACACTGAATCACAGGTGCCATAAAGGATCGACTATTAGATTATGACGACAAGGTGAGGATGGAAGCAGTGAATGTGGTGTGTGAAATAGCTAAGACTAATTTAAATTGGGACTCCTCAGATATAATAACTCTAGCAGCTGAAAGACTACGTGATAAGAAGGTTTGATTTCTCTGAAGCGTATTCAGTTCTTTGATTTTTTGCCGGTTCCCACTCTGATTTTCCTCACTTCGAATAATCTAGGTTTTGGTCAGAAATAGAGCCTTGAAAAAGTTGTTAGAACTGTACCAGGAATATTGCACAAAGCGTGCAGAAGGAATCACCTTGTTCAATGAATGCATTGAAGAAATTCCTTGCAAATTTTTGATGCTTTGTTATGAGAGAGACTGTCAGGAGTTCAGGTGCATACTTATTTGAAAACAACCCAATCATTTTTATAATTTTCTCAAAAAATAAAAAGCAACACAAGGATTTGACTTGAATTCCAGGCCTCAAAGCATGGAACTTGTGCTAGAGGAGTTGTTCCCTGCTGATCTTTCAATGAATGAAAGGACAAGGCATTGGATAATTATATTTTCACATTTTGAGCCACCCCATCTTAAGGCACTGAAAACTATTCTCTCTCAAAAACGGAGGTATAATTATCAAACTTGTGTTTTGCTTTACTTGATATTAATCATATTTTTAAAATCAGTTCATTTTTTTTTCAGGCTACGGGATGGGCTTAAAGTTTACTTGGATCTATGCCACAGTGGGGAGGTATAGTGGATTGAACATGACTTCTCTTTTTACCTTGCTGGCTGGGTTTCATTTGAATTGATTGTTTTGGCCCTGACTTGTGTGACATGTGAGGTCAATACTCCTCAGGAACTGTATGAACAGAATACACTGGCAAATCTTGAGTATGTGCAAAATAAATTATTTAGGCCCTTGTTTGGTGATTTTGACTCACCCAGTTCCAATGTCATTTACAATCTTCCCAACCCCCCCCCCCCCCACTTTTTTTTTTTTTTAAATTTCTTCCTGGTGGGTTAAATTCTCTGATGAGTTTCCATGCATATTAAGGGTAATGTCTATTTGGTTGTAATTATTTCTGCCATGCTTGCTGTTTTTTTTGGGGAACTTGCGATTTTGTTTGCTTTCTTTTTTGTCACTAATCATGTTATATTATTATTTATGTATTCTAGATTTATATATTGTAGATATTTTTTAAGAAAAAAATTGAAAATTGGTTCAGCCATGTGTTTAATTCACAGTTATCTCTCTGTATGATCTTGATGTTGCTACATACTGTGCTATATCTTCTTCAGGAACCAATAAGTTTGCTTGCTCTCTCTTAAATTGATTCGGAAAAGAGACTAACCATTTCTATGCCAGTGTGCTACCAAGCTTGTGCAATAAAATGTCCTTGTGTTGTATCATAAGATGAAGTAATTGGTTCCCATAGTTTCTCTATATATTCACCAAACAGGCCAGAAAAGCTGTTACAACTCTATATATTCATTCTGGTTCATGAAGTGAGTCCATTATTGCTTTAGGGCAGATTTACTAGTAGGTGTTGCAATTTGTAACATTCGGATATACAAATATATGTTTTTAACATTTTTTGGTTAATACAATATAATATTCGCCATCGTGCAGGATTATTATTCTGGAGAAACAGAAACAAAATTGGAGGCACTGATTGTCAAAATGTCTTCATGCTTCCCCAATCCCTCCAAAGCAAAAGACTGTTTCCAAAAGCTTAAACAATTCAGAGATAAAGGAGTTTTTAGTGTTCTACAGAAGGTTTTAAGCGAAGGAAAGATAGTTGATTCCGGTACTATGAAGGTTAGTTTAATGCATTGACAACTCTTCAGGATCATGTAAATGTTGTTATGACATTGATACTATTTTTAAATGTTGTGTGACTAGTGTCACATTCATTCCATCTGGATTTTTTCTTTCTTCACGAAGCCTCTTATATGTTTTCTCTTGGGTTTCTCCTGTGTTATGATAGTGAGCTCTGAACTCATACTATTGCTATTATCACATAATGTCACTTGCTTTCAGTTGCTCTCTCTTCCTTTCATTTTTACATATTTTAAGAATCTAATTTGCCATAATCTCCTTTCTCCAGGATGTATATTTGAGAGAGGAAAAGGAAGCACTTTCTGAATTCTTTCATATGCTTTCTAGAAAGTGTGCTTTTAATATATTTGGCTGTGAGACTGTACACTATATTTTAGAAAATCTTTCTAGTTATGATGTTGAAGAAAGGAGCTTGAAGAATTACAAGGTGCAATTTCTCTTGGTAAGAGAGGTTTCTCTAGAAATTAACCTAATTGTGAAGCATTCATTTTATGTTTTGTATACCTTTTTGCAGAGGTAACTATGAAATGCATGTTAACCTTTCGATCTTTTCTTTTCTTGCCTAGACCATTATCAGTGCCTTCCCCTCGCTGCTTAGAGGTTCAGAGCTGCAGTTCCAGCTTTTGTTACTTGAAGGGGAGATCCCTTTTAATGACCAGTTGATAGAGTTGTTTGCCAGAGAGGGGTATCATATGCCTATTAAACTAAGGTAAAGAGATGAATTAATTTCTGTCTTTATATCTGAAGCGTGAATTTCAATGAGTTGTCAGTTTATCCTTCACATAATTTTTGTAAAATTTGTACTTGGTTAAGTGCTAAATAATTGACATACAATGCCCGAAGCATTCTGCTGCATGAGAAAAATGTGCAAAGATGGTATATTCCCAGCAAAACAGTGAATGAAATATTTATCAGGGACTGGTAATCTGTACTAATATTAATCGGGAGCAAAGCTAAAACAATGAGTTAACTGTTAATGGAAGTTTTCTGAGAGATAATTAGTTAGTGTTTTATTTTTATATTTTTTGTATATAACATACCTCTCTGAATGATTAGCTCAGATAATCTTATAATCTCTTTGCATGTAGTGATATATACTCTTCCCTGGAGAAAATCTGTGTAGAAGGAACACGTGCACAGTCTAAACTTGCCGTGTCTGCAATTTCTGCATTAGCTGGTACCTCAGAGCAGTTCATTTTCTCAGAACTTTGCAAGGTTAATAATCTGTTATATAATAATCTTAATTTACAGTCTACTTATTGTTTTCAGTATTTGGGTTTGGTTATACTTTTGTCCTGCTATATAACTGAACACTTGAAGCTTTGATTTCTATGTTATTCACTCTAATTATGGAGTGAATCAGCAATTACATGTTAATTAACGTGATATTGTCCTGGTGAGTGTTAATTGGGGTTTCTTCACTTTACAAGTTGCTTGAGTATTTATGTAAGCAATGCAGTAGTTTCCAGGAATTTGAAGGATAAGGTTTTTTATGACAATAGGGAGAGAAAGAAGTTATTATCCATATGTTGATTCTAGTCAATAGATTAGCTTCTATCAGTTACCTTATGCAGTTCATTTGTCAGATGCGTTTTATATAAGCGTGAGACTTCCACTTACAATTGGGCTGAATGTTCTTATTTGTTCTCCTTTTTTTGTAACTAGGTGTTAATGGATTCTCTACGCGATGGACAGAATGTTCCAACTGTTTTGCAGTCCCTGGGCTGTATGGCACAGTATTCCATTTCAACATTTGAATCCCAAGAAAAAGAGATTACTAATTACATCATTGAGGAAATATTTAAAAAAAATGATGTAATTTTCTCCAAGATTGTCTTTCATCTCTCCTTTTTCTGTATAGAGGAGTGACGTGGACTAATTTACTCAACTCATGCCATTGTCTTTTGGGCTTTCTCTGTGATTAGGCTCTTGCTTCAAAGGATCTTGATTCAAATTGTTGCAGTTCTTGTGAATTAAAGGCAAGCATTTTTTCTGAGTTCAAAGTGCATCACTAAATAGACTATATCATTGACATAGTCAAAGGAATGATTGTTTTATGTGATACATAATAAATAGGTAATCTTTGGAATTGCAACCTTCAATGGTAATGGTCCTGCACAAATAATAGTACTTGCTATTAAGGGTGCATCATTTTTTAGCAGTGAGGGATATAGCCATTATGCTCTTGCATCTATAAAGGAGTAGCACATTGGTTGTGTGAGCTTATTATTCCAATATTGAGTGAATTTTGCTTATTGCTATTAGAGAATTTATTTATTTATTTTCTCTGCTCTGATTTAGCCAGAATAAAATATTAATAGGTTCTAAAATGTTCTACAGGTTTTTGGGCTTAAAGTACTTGTCAGGAGCATTTTACCACATAAAAACACATGTCTTAGTCGTCCTATCAGTTTTTTGCTGGACATTGTCCAGAAGATGCTACAATATCGTGGATTTTGTGCTGACAGCATCCCATGGTGAGAATATTACAGATAAATTTATGAGTTTTTGCCTTGCATTTATCTTTACCTTTAGTTGAAGAGTATAGCTGCTGCAATTTACGATTCTTAGACTAGAAGTCTCCAGTCCACATAATATCCTGAAGCACAAATCAGCTGCTCGTCTAACAATCAGTGGATCATTTTCTTTAAGGACAATAGTTATTCTGATACAGGTTAAACTACAAAATGGATCTAAGAAATAAGCTCCATTCCATCTCTAAGCTCTTATCTTTGTTAAATACCAGCGCACAGGGCTGGATCCTTCCTTTTCCCGCTTTTTAGGTGGCTACTTTAGTCTTACTTCAGTCCTCTTGATGTGTTTTTTATTGGTTAGACTCGATTCTTGTTAGTCAATGGCATGCCACCGCAATTGTTCCTTTCCCTTTTGACTATATTTTAAAAGAATATTGTTGATTATGGTAAATGAATAAAAGGTGGATGCGGTAGCCAGAGTTAAATACCAGGATCCATTTTGGTTGGCTTATGTTAGATGTGGGCTGCGTTATAACTTTATGCTTTTATAGTGCCATAATTTTTTATTTTATCTTTTACATCTGTGACTGTTCAGATATTAAAGAGCCAATTTACACTGTCAAGTTCAGTCATTCTAATTGCTGTGGGTTATTTGAGAATCAATATTATTTTTTAATTATGGCTTACTTTTGGTTCTGTGTGGTTTTATATATCTCGTTTTTCAGTGAACAAGACGAGGCCTTCATTCGATTAGCTGCAGCCAAGTCCGTTCTTCGTCTTTCAAGGAAATGGGATTTGCATATTTCTCCCACATTATTCCACTTAACAATATTAATGTCCAAGGTTAGTAGAACTTGACGTCAATGTAGACAGCATGCTTAGTCTTACTTCATTTGATACCTGGGGAATGGAGGGATGGTTTGTTCTTATTACCATGTTGAATTATAATCTTTGATCTTACTGCATCAGCATTGCATATGTAACAATTCATATAAGAGTTGAATGAAAAATGTTTTATTCTTCTATACTCAAGCTTATTTTCGCAAAATTTCTTCTCAGTAGAAAATATACTTTGTTTGGCTGTTATGTGTGCCAGTGTTTAACTGTCCATAAGGCGTTTTATCCAATAGTTAGAGGTTCATTATTGGTTTGTCGGAAGATCTTTCATCTTTTACATTTATTGGAGCTGAGGATGATGATTACTCTTCAGAACAATTAGATTTAAGAGAAAGATATGGCACTTCCTCATGCATAGGAGAGAGACCCATTGCACTATTAACTGAAGTATACTCCTTTATCTGTCAATCCTTGGATTTCTTTTTCTTTATTTCATAAATCTTGAAATCCTTCTATTTATAAAACGTTGCCCCTCTAAATCCCAGGATAAAAGATTAAAATGTAAGAATTAAGATGCTCCTTTATTTGTCAACCATCAGATGCTGTTTAATTACCACTCACCAAGTCCCATCGAAACTAAAAGCGAATAATCTTATATTACCTTGTTTTTGTCAGGATAATTCTCCTGAGGTTCGAAGAACATTTATTAGCAAAGTACGGAAGTTGTTAATTAATCATGCCGTGCCCGTTAGATATGCATGCGCCTTTGCATTTGCTGCTCTCGATTCTCCCCAAGATTTGCGCACTGATGTAAGTTTGTTCTATTAAGAATATTATCATGTTGTATATTGTATACCTGCTAGACTAAATATGTGTTTTTTTAACACAATAATCTTCAGGCTTTGAAATACTTGGAAGAATTCATTCAGGGATATGATAAAGGGGTTCAAATAGATGGAACAACAACCATGGAAGGAAAAATTAATCACCCCGTATACATAGTTGTGTATTTGATACATGTTCTTGCTCACGACCCTACTTTCCCTGCTCCTGATTGTCGAGATGGAAATATATATGCTGAGTTTCTGAGGTAGTGTAAGCTTCTTGTTGATAATGCAGTCATTTCTGGTACTCACTAACAAACTCTTTTGCCCATAATTCCTGTGAAAAAAAAAAACAATAAATGTCTTTTTAGCTATTTATAAAAAAAATTAAGAAACTTAGAATTTTGACAATATTACCCTTTATCAATTTTTATCTCCAACCCTGTCAAAAAAATAAAATAAATCTTTCTCTCTCCAATCTGTCCCTCTCTTATTTTCTCCTCTTTCCTTTCCTTGCAGTAGGAATGATTTGAGAGATGAATAATAAAAAAATTCCTTAATTAAAAAATTCTTAGAAATCTTTTTGAATTTAACCCCTCCCCATTACCCAAGGTAATTCAAACTCATAACCACACTGACGTAGATAGTGGTGCTCTTACCACTTGAGCTACTCCACTTCATCAATTCTTAGAGATCTGGACAAATAATTTCGAACAAAATTTAGATTCTAAATAGACATTTATTACGAAACTGAGGGAGTATCATCTATGCAAAATTTTTAGTTCTTATTTCCTGTATCATTGTTTGGGCAGTCCACTTTTCGTTGCTGTGCAAGCACTAGTGAAAGGGAACCCAGTTGATGCTAACTTGCAGCTTAAGTCTTATGTTTCACTATACTTGCGAAGTATTTTAAATGCAATCAAGAAGGCAGATGATGCTGTTGATGCCCAAATGACCCCAGTAAGTACTCCCACTATCTGTTAACAGATGTACTGTGCTTAACATTTCATTAAACAGCCACCTATAATGGCTGTCCTGTGTAATTCCTTTTTCTTTTTAGGAATATTGTCAATTAAGGGCCTGAAAGTTACTAAAACTATCAATTTAGGATCTGAAAGATTTTCGTAGTTATTCAGTACCTGGAAAATATGAAACTATCAATGTAGGGTCTGAATGAGTGAAATTATCAATTTAGGACTCATATATATTAAGACCACGTTTGACATCTTATTAGTTTATATCCTATTTATTAATGTACTCCCTCCGTCCCGCTCTTATTTGAACAGTTGCCAAAAAGGTCTGACCCAAACTTAATTTAACATTTCCATCAATAACAATAAAGCAACTTTTTCCATTTTGTCTATATCCCTCAAACATCTCAATATTACACCATATGCCATTATTTTTCCACATTAATGTCAGCTTTATCTTATTTAATTTACACAAATGCCATTACTTTACCATTTAACTCCATTCGAAAAGCAATTTTATCCCCTTTAATAATAATAAACAACTCCTACATTAAAACTCATGCAAATAGTAAATGTTCAAATAAAAGCGGGACGGAGGGAGTACATAATTATTTTTTCATTTCTAATTTCTCATCTTTATTTTTCCACCCATGTGAAATTAATATCTTTTATCTTTTTAAATTGTGATTTATAAAAATATTGTTGGATACCTAGAAAGTATAAGATGTCAAACATGGTTTTAGAATGTGTGAGTCCTAAAATTGTCATTTCTGTCATTCAGGTCCGGGGATTGGTAGTTTCTATTTTTCGGAACCTGAATCGATTAGGAAAGATATTTCAGGCCCCTAATTGATAGTTTTACTAATTTTCAAGCTCTGAATTGATAAAATTCCTTTTATATTGTCCTCATGCTTTGTTCACTGCAGAAGCTGCATCTTTTAGCAGAGGTGGGACTTTCTATTTTAGATTCTCTGAATACCTATACCGTTCCTCTCCCACATACTCCTACATTAGTTCTGCTTCCGTCATCACTGTATAGAAGTGGTTCTTCTGAGATGAGAGAGGCAAGTTTTCTGCTGATGTTTCTGTACTCTGTGCAAAAAACTTGTTTTCCCTTGCTTTTGTCATTCTGATTATCTCATACTTTGTCAGGCTAGTTGTTACCCTTCGATTGGTTCTAAAGCTGATGCAAGCTTTAGTAAGAATTTGGTGTCTAGCCTTAAAGCTCAGGTTTCTTGGGTGAGTGTATGCGTTTGCTTACCAATTTTGCAATTTTTGTTTGTCATGATTCTCTTGAACTTTATTCTTAATGGTTTTATCTTCAGATTGGTTGTATCGGCACCAAGCATAACCAAAAAGTTCATGAGAATTCTTTACGACCAAGTGGCACTAGAAATGGAAAAGCAAGTTCTAAATCTTGTTCTACTGATAAATTGTTGATAAACAAAACTAAAGAGCAAATCATTGAGACCCCTTCAGGACAAAAGGAGCAGTTTGAGACTTCCACTTGTGAAGTTACTAGAATTTTGGGTACAAAATCCTCATTCCCTGGTGATTTAGTAACTGAACCTTCATTGCCTCAAAATGAAGTCATTGTGAGTTCAAGAGAGGAAGATGCAGTTGATAAATCTTGCAGCAATTGTGCTGAACCATCCAGGTTATCGAGGGCCCAAGACCAAATGAATCATTTCATCTCCCAGGCGAGTTTAGCTTTATATTGCTTTTCCAGCTATGATTGTTACTCGATTATTTTCTTTCTATGATAATTGTTATTTAAGTTTACAGAATAAGCGGAATACCAAAAATAATGGTGAAGAATTAGTCGGCAAACACATAAAACTATGGTCTCCGATTGAAAAATGGTGAGAATAGCACTCCTTGTGAATAGTTCTGGAGCATATTTTATTGCGTCAGAAACTGACTTGAACTTTTGTTCAGCTATTATTCTGGTATTGTTGCTAGTTTTGATTCCGACAAGAGCGCACACCAGGTAAAAGTTATTGGAACATCCTATTTCTGACTGTAAATTCTAATATGTCATTTAATAATATTTGCCGCTTCACGTCAAGATTGCGCTGCTTCTTGTATGTGTAATGTCTAATAGGGTTGTTTATGTTTATTCTCATCCACTTTCCTAGTCCTGGATTTTTAACTCCTAGATGAGCTTCTGCTTGCAAAAACAAGCACACTATATGACATGCCTCAAATTTATGATATTTATGGTATTTATAGACAATTCGAAAGCCATGCTATTCTGTCTGAATATATAAAGCTCTTAGGCTCACGGCTTGAACTAGCCATCAAGGGCCTTTTTTAAATTAAATATATCATATACCACCTCATTCACGCAAAAATATTAATAGTCCCCGATTGAATATTAAAGAAAATGGACACATGGAGTTATCATGATAGGCTAAATAAAAAAATACAGTATTTTTAATGAAATAATGAGTTCTTATATGTTTTATTACTGTATAATGGTTTTCTTAGGGTAAGCAGTAATTGCAATCCTCTAATCTTTTTTTTACTATGCACATGTTTTAACAATATTTATCTTCGGGTATCAAATCTTGTCATCTAATGACATATGCTATTTTCCAGATTACCTATAAGACTGGGGAGATTGATGTCTTAAGCTTGAACAGTCAAACATGGGAATTTGTGAGTAATTACTTCCTCATAAATTAACTGAATGAGATATTTTAAACTTTTTAATCTATTGAACCTTCGCGGCAGCTATTAGATTCATTGATCTTTGTTTTTTGTATATCAGATTATATTAAAGGTGATATTTGGTGCTTTTGATATTCTTGTTTTAGGTATTTGTATTCTTAGTTTTTATGGAAAAAAATACTCATATTAAGTTTGTTCCACATGAATAAATTCAAATGACTTTGGCCACTATAACCTTCCAAACACATCGGAGAGAACCATTTTGTTGCTATTATAGATCAACAACCTATTGAAAGAAATTACGCAAGAGTTGGAAAATGATATATAGATTGTATCCAAACAATATTTGCAATGTGTGGAGACAGGATGTATTTGTTTATTTATAAAGCTCTACTACCCATGTATGGGAGAAAACTACATATTTTTCCTTCACATTTTATGATGTGTAATAACGTGTCATATGTTCACCCCAATTCTTTCCATAGCAACGATATAACAATGTAAAAGATAATACTGCACGCACACATATTGATTTAATTTCTTTATTTCAATCACTAGCATGTTGTGCCTTTATGATACATGCATTTTTAGGTCTCTTTAAGGTAGAAGTGCTTAACGAGGACTTTATATTGCAGGATGTGGATGATCTCCAAGCAAGAGCATGGTAAGACATTAAAACTCTTTAAAAGTTTCTCTGAGACAATGTGCTTCTGTTCTTGCACTTTTCATTTGATTATCTTTTCTTCATGACATGCCATTTTCCAGGTTTCGTTTTCTTTTAAAACATAAATTCCTCATTTGTTCTGGATTTGCCACCTTTACTAGTAGGGATGATAAAAGATAACAATCAAAAGGGAAAACATCTAATCAATTGCCATTAAACCATTAACAGCTGTCATCGTGATCCTCAAATTTGTTTGGCTGTGGTGTACTATTTCAGTTTCCAGGCTATTGCAATAATAAAAGAAAATTTCGAATATCTTTGCATGTGCATTGATTGCTGATTTTTTTTTTATTTTCTCGTTTGAATAAATCCAAAACAATGACCTGAAGATTTTTCAAGTCTAATTTGCTTACATTTGAATCCTTTGTTTGTTGAACGAAAGCATGGCATTTCATAGCACATCAGTCCGTGGTTCTCTTTTATTCCATGTTCTGATCCATTTTCAATTTGGAAGTAGCTTTAATATTGAGGAATGTGATTTTTAGGAAGTCATGTCTATTCCTGGAAAGATAATTAAAGAACAATTTCGTAAATTTACACTTTTAAATATTATTGCCTACCATTTTTATTGAAACTGTGAAAATTGCTCAGTTCAATGCATCCCATTTCTTTGAAAATATCCAATTTCTATTTTCTTTGGACTTCATATATGATACTCCCTCCGTCCAGATTACTTGCACATGGAGGTAGGCACACATATTAAAAAAGTGGAATTATAAGTAGGGATATGAGGAGTTATTTTCTAAGTAAAGAAAAGAGTTGAATTGTGTGTATGTGACATTTTGTGTAAATTTGTGAACAGTTTGAGGATAGAGTTATGAATGGTTTTTCTTTTCTGGAGTGTGCAAGTAATGTTGGGACGTCCCAATAAGGCAAGTGTGCAAGTAATTGCGGGGACGGGGAGTACTTAATATGGAAATTTTGCTATAACATAAATGATACTAGTCCTTAATATGGAAATTTTGCAGTGATCAAAGAGGAGACTCTTCAGCTAATGTTGAAGCAGAAACTGCACATGATTCCAAACAAGAGAACACTCTAAAGCGAAGAGACCCTTGCATCAGAAAGGTTTCTCAGGCTGGTAATGACAAGATCCACCCCTGATTACATCATTCCATGCTGAATTATTTGTTTGAGCGAACGAAAATTTTCTAGAATCTTTATACGGCCAAAATTATCAATTTGATTCATGCATCTTTTTGTAACTATAAAATTCCCTCACCCCTATAAATTCTGCATCTATTTTGCTTTGCTGCAGTGAAGAAAACTAAGAGACGTGATGATGCTATTACATCTGAGACCATTGTTACGAGTGGAAAACCTGTAAGCCATCGTTTCTGTTTTTGTGGTTTTTATTTCTCATATTCTTCTCTTAATTTTACATTGACAATGTATATCGCTCGTCTTCTCTCTTCTCCATTTTTCAGCCAAGACGGAGTCAAAGACTGAAAGTTTGATACCGTATAATGCCCCTCCCCTCCGCGTTGTCCGAAACATCAAGGTCAAGTGGAGTTGGATAGATTGTTTATAAATTAAGATGCAAGTTCCTCACTCGTTTCCAGTTTGTAAATGGGGTTTTTATGGTTTTGGTAAGAAGGATAGGTTGTTTAGACAGGCTACTCTCTGATTAGTAGTATTGTGGGTAATTGCTAATTATCCTTATCTGTGCTGGAGCACCATAATTAAACAACCTTTGTTGACATGATGTGTCAACTTTAGCACTAATTGGACATGTCGAGTATTTTTGGAATTTTCTAATATTTTGAAATGAATGTTAGATAATTGATAATATTATACTAATCGAGGTTCTGTTCTAATTATATAAATCTTAATTATTTTTTAGCTGTCAAGAACTTTATGTTAACTTGCTTGGAGTGTTTGATTGAATTTTTTTTACTATGTGTCCTGAACAGAATAATCAACCAATCATGTCTCAATAAAATAGGTATCAATTTTAAGATAAATTGCTTTGTTTTAAAAACTTTATAAAATAATTATTATTATGAGGATAATAACATAATCGATTCCTTTTACTTTAAAAATGTTAGGCATTTTTATTGAAAAAGTAAGTTTTTCATGAGTCTGTCTTACTCTAATTTCTGTGAGATGAATATTAGAGTTGTTACTCAGTTTTTGAAAGTGGGCGATGAGTTTTTATTATTATTTTTATTTAATAAAAGAACAAGAGAAAGTCAGCTCAGAAAATAGCAGGTAGCACCCCGAATAATACGATTTTAGCACTCAACTCCCAAAAAAAGGCCACTTTTAACCCCTGGAAATGGGTAAATGTACCTTACGGAAGGTAAGTTGTACCTTTGCTGACCTGGTAGTTTATACGTGTATATAACCTCATTTCTGATCATGGAATCGGTTATCTTCATCAGTAGAGCTGAAAACTTGGGACTTGAGGCTGTGAACTCGCAAAGGTACCATCTTCTTCTATATGTTTACTTGTTCAATTCATCTTACTTATCATTCTGAACCCCCTTCATTCAAATTAAAAACAGTCAATCGGGTTTCAATTCTTGAAAATCAATAATCCTCTGTTTCTATTAGTGAATTAACTATTTTTAGTACTTAATTTGTTGTTCGTTCTAAATATTTCAATTTCCTTGAAATTATGTGTGTTGATGTGGATGGGTGATTTTTGTAGTTTCATGGCAATTGGTTGAAAATGAGGATTCATTACTCTGTAGTTTGTGCTCATAATTTCTCACTGCGAATGCAATGAAGAATTCGAAGCCCTAAATTTGCTTGAGCTATAATATTAGAGTTAATTCAAATCGTTTCAGTAGAGAGAGAGAGAGAGGAGAGAGAGAGAGAGAGAGAGAGAGAGAGAGAGATATTATGTTTGTGGGTGAATCGTGAGTACTCATTTGATGAAAAATGCAAAGCACTTAATTTGCTGGAGCTACAAGGTTACAATGAGTTCCCTTGTAGATTGATTTTTCCATGTTTAGTTTATTATCTCAGTATTAGTTGTGATAGGATTAGGTATTAGTTGTGATAGGATTAGACAAAGTTGGATTGGATTGTTTGAATCAAGATTTATGTTTGGATTGCACGATTGCATCTTTTTTATCCTGTGCCGAAAACTTAATATTTGTGTTTGGGCTGAAAGATTATATGAAATGTCATAAATGCCCTTAAATTGAATTAAAACATCCACAATTCATTTTTGTGAATCTATTCAATTTGATTATATTGTACATAGGATAGATTATGTCTCACCCGTCCATCAATATGGGGATAAAACAATTTTTTTTGTACCTGGGCTGAACATGTATCCTGGCCCCTCATCCAGCAAACCAAGCAGCCGCTTACTTGGGATTAGGCCGCCTATCCAGGCATATCCCGTGAACCAAATGGAGCCTTAAGATATATAGGCTGATAGTAGTTGTTAAAATAGTCATACTTTATAGCTCATTAGCTAGTTAAGTGAGGTTAGACAGTTATGAGTACCAAGGGTACTTGGTTCATTTTTTCCATTTTATAGAGTTATTCTCTCAGTTTCCAAAATATGTAATTCCTCTTCTCTGATGAATTCCATACTGAAATTCAATAACTTGATGGTGAAATAATGTGGGGGAAAAATTGAAGAGAGAGATGAAGTGGAAAACTTCAAGATTGAAGAAGAGAAGAGAAGCTCATATGCTACTTTCCTGTTTCATATATGGAGTCAAATATCCTGATCCTGTAGTATCTGTATTTGGTGGATTGTCTGAATAATTTACCACACATCTGATTTAATGAATACTTTACTTATGGACCACTAATCTTTATTTGAACTAATTTTCATGAAAGGATTGTGCAGGTTCATCCAATAGGATGGAGAGTGAAGAAAGGGGTAAGGACCATGCATGTGTCGAGCTAAAGGTTTTATTCTTTGCCCGAGCAAGAGACCTAACAGAATCGACAGAGATGTCTTTAAAAGTATCACCAGGTACTACAGCTCTCGACTGCTTGAATAAGGTAATTTCACAATTTCCAGGCCTTGAAGAGATCCGTAACTGTATGGTACTCGCGCTAAATGAGGAATACACCGTTGAGTCTACTGTTGTTAAAGATAGAGATGAACTTGCTATTATACCTCCTATAAGTGGAGGCTAGATATACATCTTTCCATTATTTGAACAATGGGGTTGTGTTTCTTCGGCTTTTCGACCACTTTTGCTCGAACATTATGAATTTCATCTGGAATAAAACAAACATGTGCCCATGTTTTATTGAGTTCAAAGCTTGAAATTTTGAATAGTTATCAAGTAAATATGGTTATGGTTATACCGTTTACAATATACCTTAAGCTTTGCAGAATGATCACACTCTGATGACAGCCTTTGTTGAGGGGAATTTCGTGTGTAAAATCTGCAAAAACCGATGAAAGTTTTGAGTGAAAATGAATCGATATTTGTAGTTGGATCTTTACCATTTACATGATCATTCACCAGACATACTCTTAAATAAATAAGCTATATTGATGAAACTGATATTAATGAAAGTGGATAGAATTAATTGGGAAGTTAGTTAACTTCCATGAGATTTGGAATTCACTGTGACTAATGTTACGTGAATTAATAAGAATACTCTCCGACTCTTTTCTCCATGATCACACAGAAAATTGAGAAAGAAGAAATAGGTTTTTTTTTTCTCTTTTCTCATAAGTTACGCACCACACTTTACACAAATCAAAGAAACTCTTAAATTGTGAATAATGAAAGTAATATGTGAATTTGTATTTAAAATTCAACGGGATTCGATATTCTACCACTGAGAATCTGAATTAGAGGTTCTAACCCTCTCAACAACACATAAAAGAATTGAAACAAGTGGTAAAAAGAGAGATTTTTTTTCCTCATGGAAAATCATATCTAATGATCAATCACATCTAAATCAAAAAATAAAACATAAAGAAGTGCATAAATATTTAAAAACTACACGAAAAATTTGTGTTATATATATGAGCTTGGAAGTTGACAATCCTGAAGCTTCATGTGGGCTAAGGCCTTTCATTTCAGCCCATTATTTTGGGCCCGTATCAGTTTCTTTCATAATAAAAAAGGGGGTTTTATTTCAGCCCATTGTTTTTGGCTCACATCAGTTTCTTTTCCCGCAAAAGTATAAACCCCTATTCTTCCTCGTTCTGTCTCTCGCGATCACGTTGACCACTGACGACTCCGCCCTGCCACGGCGGCGCTCCAACTCCTCTTTGACCGAGGTCTCAGAAGAAGCGGGTAAGATCGATTATCTTCTTACGTTGACTAGCTACCCCGTGTCTTTTTACCGTTTCTTCCTATTCATTAAATTGCTTTTGTTGTGAATTATCGAAGAATTTGGTCTCTATTTTACTGCAAATATTCTTTACCCATTTGCCTTTTGTATTCTTGTTTTTAAGAGTTGATGCACGACCAGTTTGAGAACCAAATTTAGCAAAATCTGTCATTAATGTACAAATATTTATGAAATGATTAGAAATTAGGTCTAAATCGCTTTAATAAATTTGTGTTGCTTACCTGATTTACACCACTAAAGAAGTTGTACTTTTCCACAATTGAATCAATTCTAGGCTGAGCAAAATAGATTTTGTGTGGTTTATGTATGCTGATTAGTGATGGAACATCACATTTAAGTTTAAATTTCTGATATAGTTTTGGCACATGTACCTGTTTTCCTTGGTCCAGGATATGAATAATTAATCAAGCTTGCGTTTATCTGGATGTTCTGAAAACACACTCATATACTGATATACATATAGGGCCATCATATAACCCAATTGCAATGAGAGAGAGAAACCAGAGATACCATCTCCAATGGAACCAGGACATCTTTGCAAATATACCATCCGAAATTATTATTGGAATCCTCTCAAAACTTCCAGTTCGAACCATTATAAGTTGCAAGTGTGTTTGCAAGTCATGGCTTGCTTTACTCGAGACACATGAGTTTGTCAACTCCCAACTTTGTAAATCAGTCCCCGGCCTAGCTGTCTATAGGTTTAAGTCAAAGTCGTACAATATTTTTGACTTTGAAGATGGGCTCGATCTTGAACACCATGCTCTTCATTACAAACCAGTCACCAAGGTTATTATCCCAGGTTGTAAGGGGTACATTTCTGGTTCAGCTAATGGCTTGCTTTTCCTATGCAATAGGATCAATCCGCACAAGCATCATGCTCTTCGCATATGCAATCCTATCACTCGTGATTACATTGAACTTGATTGTAACGAGTTTGACAACTCTGATTCTGATGTAGTCACTTATGGATTTGGATTGAGCAAAATGACTGGCCAATATAAGGTGGTTAGGATTTATCAGGAGTACAAGAGTCCTCGAGGAAGACTCCCAAGTCAGTGGCTTCCTGAATTCGAGTGTGTATGTCATGTACACACCATTGGAACAGGATTATGGAGAAGAATATCACCTGTTGCTCATCTTGTGTATGGTCGTTACAGCGATGGAGCATTTCTGAATGGCAATCTTCACTGGTCGGTGTCTGAATTTGAGGACCCTCAACTACGGATATCTTGCTTTGATCTTGAAACAGAGCATTTTAGCACATTTTCTTCTCCTCTCATCAAAAGCGCACATTCGGTTGGCCCAACCATTTTGGGGGATTGCTTATGTTTATGTGATTATATTCGCGCTGTTGGAATTGGTATCTGGTTGATGAAGGAATATGGAGTTGAGGAATCATGGACAAAGCTATTCTTCATTGGCGATGTCCGACCATTGGAGGCTGTATATATTAATAACGATGATTTTATTTACCCTATTAAAATCTTCAAAGATGGTGACATCTTGCTTGCATTGGAAAGTGAGTTCCTCTTCTACTCGAAGAAGAACAACACTGTGCAGAAGCTTGAAATGTTTGAACCTCATGATGATATCAATGCATTTCTTTACACCCCAAGCTTTCTTTCACTCAAGAGTTTCGGAGTGGAGAAAGTAATTTCATTTTGATTTTGTACATATTTGAATGTCAATCAGTGATTGTGTTTCTGTTGATATAACTCTTTTCTTTTCATCTCCTTCTTTTAGCCTTTGTATCAGTTTTGTATGTTTCAGGGATTTCTTATGTTTATGTGATAATAGCGTCGCTGATGAATTTGCTATATCATATATGGTTGATGAAGGAACATGGAGTTGATAAATCTTGATTCAACAATTTTTTGTTAGCAATAAATGGCCATTTGAGCCTGACTATGCATATGGTGATAATGTTGTTTCCCTATTAAACCTGAATGTAATCTAATACGATGAAATAATATTAATTGTGTATTAGAAATAATATTCATTGTGCAATATTCGTTGTTGATCAGTATTGCAGAAAGATATTATATACACTTTGTGCTACATATTGTAAGAACTAACATTTTTGTATAATTTTAATTCTTACAAGCAACTGTAATAGTTCTTACAAGCAACTTGTCTTTTTTTTTTAAATGAATTTTTGTCCCAAAATAATTGTCTTATTTTACACTAATCTAGAAATTTTAAATGTCATATATCAATATTGCTCCTATATTTACTTTGCAGTAATATACATAAAAATGGTATATTTATTGTTATTTAATAATTTTTTAAATTCATGTGAAACACCCTAAAACGATAACATAATGAGATGGAGCCATGGAGAATTGATAAAAAAAATACATATGTGTGAAATGATATCTCGATAAAATGGAACATAATTCGAGTAATAACGTTTTAACACTTGGAAAATGATGAAGGTTGAGACTTGAGATAGTAGTTTTTGCCATTAATGAATTTGGAAGTTTACAAAATCGAAGCTTGACGTGGGCCAAGGCCTTCATTTGGGCCCATTGTTTAGGGCCCATATGAATCGTTTCCCCCTTTAAAACCGTATTCTTCCTTTCCCAACCAAATTGACCACAACGCTCCAACTCCTCCTCCTTCTACAAGAAGAACAAGGTAACCTTCTATCTTCTTACATTTCAATATCTTCTTTTCGGTTCTTTTTCATCAATTTGTCTCTAATTCACTGCTTTATTCTTTACCCATTTACCATTTTTATTCTTGTTTCTAAGATTTGTGGCAACATCAGATTTAAACAAAATTTAGCATGTTCTCTGTCTTTCATATAGAAAAAAAATTAATAAGGGATTAGTAATTAGGTCTAAATTGCTCTGATAAATCTGTGTATGTACCTGAATTGCACCACTAAAGAAGTTACAATTTTGTACAGTTAAATCAACTCTAGGGTGAGCGAAATTGATTTTATGTGGTTTATGTATGATGAAATTGATAAAAACATAGTTTATATTTCTGAGATACTCTTAGTACATGTACCTGTTTTCCTTGGTCCAGGATGTAAACCAATTGCAATGAGGCAGAAAAACCATCCAAAACGGAACCGTAACTTCTTTTCATATATACCAGTTATTGAAATCCTCTCTCCGTTATAAGTTGCAAGTGTGTTTGCAAGTCATGCCTCGCTTTACTCGAATCAGGGGAGTCTGTCAAGTCCCATCTTCTTAATTCAATCCCAGGCTTGGCTATCTATAGGTTCAACTCAAAGTTGTACCAACTTTTTGAGTTTGAGGATGGGCTCGATCTTGAACACCATGGACTTCATTACAAACCAGTCACTAAGTTTAATATCCCAGGTTGCAATGGATGGATTTCTGGTTCAGCAAATGACTTGCTTTTCCTATGCAATATGAACAATCTGCTGAAGCATCATGCTCTTCACATATGCAATCCTATCACTCGTGATTATATTCAACTTGATTGTACCGAGTTTGTCGACTCTGGTCTAGATGTAGTAACTTATGGATTTGGATCGAGCAAAATAACTGGCCAACATAAGGTGGTTAGGATTTTTCAGGAATACGTGAGTGCTCCAGGAGAACCTCCAGAACCTAGTGTGATTTTTCTAGGACCTCCACGACTTGTCGTTCCTAATTCTGAGTGTGTATGTCATGCATACACCATTGGAACGGGATTATGGAGGCGAATACCACCTGTTGCTAGTCTTAGGTACTATCGTTATAGCACCGGAGCATTCCTCAATGGCAATCTTCATGGCCGGTGTCAAATTCGAGGACCCTCAAAAATTGATATCTTGCTTTGATCTTGAAACAAAACGTTTTAGCACCTTTCATTCTCCACTCCTCAAAACCGCACATTTGGTTGGCCCAACCATTTTGGAGGATTGCTTATGTTTATGTGATAATAGATGACACGTGTTTTGCAACACACTAACCTCTCAAGTATAAGAGGGTCGTTGAAGTGCCCGGTTTTAAATATCAATCCACGGGACTAGGTGTGGAATATAGCCCAATTGTTATATGTTGTCGCATGATTATAGTGTGACATGTTTTGAAAACTTAAAACAAGCAATATTCCACAAGTGAAACAAAGATTAAACTAAAAACAAGCAAGCTACGAGAAAGCAATTAAATAGCAAACAATTTTTGTTTACTAGCGAGAGAAGATGTTCTCGGGTGTTTTTCCTTATGAGACGATTGTCAAAAGATCAATTATGGTGTTTGCCTCTACTTCTGGTTATTCCATAAGGGCGATCACTACACATATACCATTCCCATACTTGGTAAGCCTAGGTTACGATATCGGTTGAAATCCTAGGATCGAGAGGTGAATCCCCCTTTGCTAACCCGGGTAATTGCACGGATATGGTCCTCTAATTAGCTAATGTAGTTAGGGGGGTTCTAAAGTATCTACCCTACTCTCGTTGCGATAGGACTTAATCGACTCCAATTTGGATGAATTAAACCAATACCCATGTGCCTAAACCCGTCTACCCAACTCTCGTTGAAATAAACTAGCAAAAACACACAAGCTCATAGCAAAACCACCAAAATAGAACAAGTAAATTCCCCTAATCTAAAGGAACACTATCAATAGAGATAAACAACCATAATCAAAACAATTAAACAATCATCACCACAATTCCAAACACCAAAACACTAATAACCTTAGCCCATGGTGCACAAGACAAAACCCATGGCTAAACAACAAGAAATCAAAGAACCCATATCAAAATAAGCGACAAATAAACAAAAGAAAAAAAGAGACACCTTACTATTGAAGTTCAAGCACCAAACTATACAAAATCCATCAATTCTCCGTGAATTCTTGCTCAAAACTGAAAATGAAACTATATTTATGCTATTCTATGAGGATCTATGCTATCTATGGAAGCAAAATTAAAAAACAGGAAAAAGTATTAGTTGCAGCTCTAAACAATACCACTTGCTATATCCTCTATCTCTCTCCCAGCTGCTATATGATGGAAAAACTGAAGTTGGACCTTTTTATATGCTTTGGAATCAGTTGGCACGTGTCCCTAGGGCTTTTTGGCAAAGATTCTATTTTTGGGGCACTCGACTCGAGCCAAAGTTGCTCTCGGGTCGTTGGCCATAATCGTCTTCGCGTTTTTTATTTATTCCAAAGATTTCGACTCGAGCCAGTTCCCGTCGAGTCGGTGGCCATAATTTTCCCCAACCTATTGTACTCAAAAAAGTCAAAATGCTCAAAATGCCGAGCACATTGGATCGACTCGAGCTTCATCAAGCAAGCTCGACTCGAAAGCGATCGCTCGAGTCGAGTAGAACCAACAACGCGACATTTTTGTTTCGCCCATAACTCGAGCTCGAACTCCGATTGACTTGGTTCTTTTTGCGTTGTGCCCCTCATTTCAAGCTCTTTCATATGGTTCAACTCTCTTCTTCTAAATCCTTCTAGATCAGAGCAGTTTATTTAATCATTCTAGCTCATTTTTACTCATTTCCTACACAAAAAACAAAACACAACCTTTCTCCACATTTAGGTCAAATTGAGTGAAATAAAAGCATGGATTCCTATCAAATTGAGTATGAAAATCACATAAATATGAGCAATTACGACATCCAATCAACCCCCCCCCCCCCAAACTTAAAGTGTTGCTCGTCCTCGAGCAACGAAAGAAAATAGAACAAGGGGGAGGAATTGTGAAGTATGCAATGTATGGACATCAAGACATATCAAACGAATAAGGAATCATGTTGTGTTCGATATAATAAATCAGGATTAATCAAACGCGTAAGAGCGACACGTGTAATATTTATTAAAATAATCATGCCCAATGGACAAGTATTCGCCACTCAGGCCAGGAAAGAAGGAATCAGATGAGCTAAGTCAAGAAGGCCACAAACAAATCTAAGGACTCATGCGGCCAAGATACTCAGATATCCTGAGGGTCAGTATGTTCAAAGACCTCAGATATCCTGAGGATCAGTATGTTCGCACCTCAGATATCCTGAGGGTCAGTATGTTCGAAGACCTCAGATATCCTGAGGGTCAGTATGTTCGCACCTCAGATATCCTGAGGGTCAGTATGTCCGAAGACCTCAGATATCCTGAGGGTCAGTATGTTCGCACCTCAGATATCCTGAGGGTCAGCCAGGTCCAAGACCTCGATATCCCGAGGGTCAAGATGTCGAAGACCTCGGATATCCCGAGGGTCAAGATGTTCGACCTCGAGATATCCCGAGGGTCACAGGTCCAAGACCTCGGATATCCCGAGGGTCAAGATGTTCAAGACCTCCGGATATCCCGAGGGTCAAGATGCTCACAAAGACAACATTCTCAAGAATCAAGCATCTTGGCGGTCGAGTGCTCAACGCCGATATCCCAAGACCAACATCCCGAGGGCTCGGCCAGGCTCGAGGAGGACAATATTCCAACATGAAATTGATATGGTTTAATGGGGCGAACAAAGCATTCAGTTGAGCAAAAGATTGATTTGGACGATCAAAAGAGTGCCTTATAAACAAGTAAGCGCAAAGATCAACTAGGAAGACGAAGTTGAAAAACGTGGCAAAGATTACATGAGTTCTTGTAAGACCAAGTCTCGGCTCATGTTTGCCAAACCAAATTTCATGCTTGTCAAAGTACTATAAATAGAAGAAAAAAGAACAAGAGACAGGTTCAGAAAAATTCCCTAGAAAGAGTCATACCCATACTTGAGAGGGAAGGAATAGAAAAATTCGAGTGATCATACTAGAAACCCTAGCACTCAGAGCCTAACTCTCCAAATTATCTTCATCTACAATGATTCATCTTCATAAGGTGTATCAAATATTGTACGTGTAAAGCTCGCAATACCACATCCTGGCTTGGCATGCCCCCATATTTCCTGACGAACTTGGTCAACAAATTCATTTTTTTTACAGCTTATCGTACACGTGCATGTTTTGTTTGCGAGTTGTTACCAAATTAACCACATAATACTCTCGATAAAAAATGACTCGCGACAACTGGCGCTAGAAGGAGGGTGGTATTTCACCAAGAAACCAACCTATACACAAACCCTTAGTGAGCCGAGGCAGAAAAAATAAATAAAATGCCTCAATCTAGGAACACATAAACGGAGAGGTCGGGACAAAGCCGACCACATGACCAGAAAGAGGCTCAGCGCTAGCCTCACAAAGATCGGGAAGTAAAGACCGTCAATCTTGAGGATATTGCCAATGATCCGGCGGCAACGACAAAAGCCATCACTTTCTTGCTGCGAGCGCAGAAAGAGAGGGCTGAAAAAGAGTTGGCCAAATTAGAAACTCAAGAACATGAAGAGCGACGCCACAGACACTGGAGAAGCGAGCAAGCTCAAAAGAAAACTGTGAAGCGGGCGAATCAAAAAGCTGATGATACGTCTGATGACGAACAACCTCAGGGGTCTAGACCTTCAGCGTTTGGATGCTTGAGGCTCTCCGCCAAAGACCGAATCGGCAATAATAAGCGACAAGATCAGGGAAGGAACAACCAATAAACATGCCCGCACACTCAGTCTTCATGATCGTCCGCGATGCCGAACAAAAATCGGCAGGAACAAAACCGCTTATCCATCATCGATTGGGTAGTCAAGAACAAGCTTGTAAGGGGATCGCCCCATCACGAGCATGACCCACTCGGGTCCTCATGATGGGAAACAACCCCGATCCAAGTCCGTCTGGCCCACAAAATTTACGGAAATGCAGAAAGCCATCGAGGATTACAGTAGGACCGCCGCGACTAAAGGCCACCCCGGACGAAAGCATTAATACCTCGCCGCCATTATCACCGGTGATCATGGCGCCAAAATACAAGAGAAAGTAGCTAAGACTCGACCACGCCCCTATGTTCGATCTTCGAAGTCCGACCCTCATGTCCATCTTAACAAATACTCAGACTTTTATGATCGCGATGGGGCCACAGACGCAACCTTAAAGGCCGATCATTCCCATAACTTTGGGTGATCGGGCACATAGATGGTTTTCCACCTTGCTCCGCCAAGCCTATCACATCTTTTCGCTCAATTGGGACAACGATTTCGCCCCACTTTTCATCTATGTATGCTCGTCCGCCAAAAACAAAGATCGCACATTTTTCCCAACTAAAAGGTGAGTCCGATCGGGCATACATCGAAAAGATTTGATAAATGTTTGTATGATGGGGCCCCAGGTTGAAGAGGATGCCAAGATCCTCGCGGTGGTTCCGGGGCTTGACTCTAAACATCGACATGTGGAAGGCCATGCATCAAGACCGGCGAACACATATTCCGAAGTTCCGAGAAGCGGCGGCCAAAATCATAGCCATGCAAGATTTGCTCGCCCAATCACGATTGGTCGGGAACCTACAACTAGAAAAAGTTTTCGGGAAGAAAGTGATGAATGAAGGAAAGTATACAAACCCCCAAGCTCTTTCAAACCATTCAAGAAAGAGCGAGGTATAAACGCCTCACTGAAGTCTTTTGGGCGTTCCAATGAGACAATCTTTAACCAAATCGAGATCGGGACATGTTGGAAAGGCCCGGAAGAATCATAATAGATAAACATCAGCCCAATGCTTCCAAATATTGTAACTACCACGAGTACATCGGGCACAATACCGAAGATTGTCGCGAAGCTATATGAAGATAATCGTCTTACCCAATTCTTAAAAAAGCCGGTGAGCAGAGACTCAACACGAAAAAAGCGAAGATCGAAGGGGGTAAACGTAAAGTTTAACAAACATCGATGGTGATCCCGAAGAATCACGAAAAAGGACTGAAATACCCAAAAGAGGGCCTCCTACTGTGGGAAGAGGTCGAGAAAGTCAAGAGATTCACATGATACGTCCTGAATATGGTCCAGTGGGTGGATGTTACCAGGCACCAACATTATCGAACGCACGAAAAAAAAGATGGAGACGCGTGCCGTATGCAAAAGCATCCATCAGTGAAGGTGGCGAGCACGTCAGCTAGCACGCCACCCTCTCACCAAATTATGTTTTCAGAAGACGATCTCGACGGAATCATAACTCCCCACAACGACTCCTTAACCATTAGTGCTCGTCTCCTCGGGTTGAAGGTGCACCGTCTCCTGGTTGATAGCGGAGCTTATGCGAACATTTTGTTCGTCAACACCCTTCACCAGATGGAAAAGCAAGTTGGGGACTTGAGCAATTATATTGAACCATATGATCATACCATAATGGGTTTTGGGGAATCTGTAACCCGACCCTATGGTATGATTAGGTTAGGAGTCGAGTTAGAATCAACTTAGAATCCAGGACATCCAATTTAACTAGAATCTTTAGATTTTGTAATCGTCGATGCTCGGCCAACTTATAACGGGTTTCTAGGTTGCCTGGTCATTCAGAATTTAAAGTTGACCTATTCTACGATTACTCTCGTGTTAAATTTCCAACACAAGATGGAACGGGTAGCGTAAAAGGAGATCAGAAGAAAGCTCGAGATTGTTTGCTATCATGTGCACCAGAAAAACAAAATATTGTATACATGATGGAGCAAACATGGGAGATTGGTGAGTCAAGCCAGCGAGCAAATGCCTCGCCTCAATATCCTCCGATGAACATAAGTTTGACGAGCACAGCTCCTCGCGCGAACACAGAATGGGCGAACATAAAATCTAGGGTAGCAACTCATGCCCCAGATCTCCATGATCAAATGAATATTGATCAGCCGAACAAGCAAACGGACCTAGAATCTCGCATAGGTTTCGAACCCATGGAGGTTGAAGACGAACACCGGGGGTCCATTCAGGATCCTCGGTGGAAACAAAAGAGAAAAAAAAGCAACACCGCCGAACAACCTCGAGTCCATCAACATCAACCCGAAATGGATTCGAAGTTAGAAGTGTTCATTGGTTTGAATTACCCGAACCAATTCGACGAAATTATTGCTTATCTTCAGGCAAACTTGGATGTGTTCGCATGGTCGCACGAGGACATGGTGGGCATTGATCCAAAACATGCATGCCACTCCCTCAACCTTGATCCAATACAAACTCCAGTTATCCAGAAGCGCAGAAAATTAAGTCCGGAAAAGTATGCGACAATGAATAGTGAAATCAAAAGTTGCTCGTCAACGGCGATTCAAGAGGCGAATGCCCAAATGGTTGCAAACACATGCTCGTCGAAATATAATGGTCATTGGAACTTGTTCGCCATCGGTTTCCCAAGGCTTTATGATAACTTCCGAAAATTATCCGGTCGACAAGAAACTTGGATGACTCTAATCTTGAGTTTACCTACAAAAGGGGCTACTAAGATTCAGAAGTGAAAATAAGGCACAAGCTACGCATGCCATTCAGATTAAAAATGCTTTCAACATATCAACTATCATAGACGACGGCTAACAATTTATATTGATGAAAAAGCTTCATCACTTCCACTTTTGACAAAGTGTATTACTCGCGAGAAAAAAGGTCGACGGTCTTACGGAACAAATCCATGATGGAGTATTCACGAAAATCAAATGCCATGCTTGGATATCATGCAGCCCCGCGCACAAAATAATCAAAGGTTAAGGTTATTATTGGTTTATATCAACCCTCAAAAAGGATTCTTTGATACATTAAAGAAAGGGAAATTCGATTGGACCGAAAGCATTTGCCACAAGTGCCAAGTACATGCCCCACTTATTCAAACCCCAATTGAAGAATTAGTGTCGGTTTATATGCAAGTGGCCATTTGCTAAATGGGGATCGATTTGATCGGCCCATTTCTCTTGGCGTGTCGGGAGTAAAATTTGTTGTGGTTCTTTGAGGTTGATTACTATACTAAATGGTGTTCAAAGTCGAGGCCATTGTCAAGATCACCGAACAAAAGAATGTGGAACTTTGTTTGGAAAAATATCATTTGTCGATTTGGGCTTCCCCAATCATTAGCGAATCGGCAAGCAGGTTCGATGGAAGTGAATTCGCACAAAATTGTGCTCATTGGGGATAAAAAGCACTACTCAACTTCAGATTATCCCTAGTCAAAGCGGACAAGTTGAGGCCGTTAATAAAATCATCAAGCATACCCGAGGCGGACTTGATAATTTGAAGGGTGGATGAAATTTGAAGAGTTGCACGAAATATTATGGGCTTATCGAACAACTTTCGAGAACATCAATGCGGAGACCCCCGTTTGCCTTGGCATTTGGTGCGAACAAGAAAATTGGATTTATTATACCCTTAGAAATCAAGATTCAAGTCATCGAACAATGACTTTCGGAGAAAGCACATTAATGACGACGCCTTTATACGAGTGGAACTGTTGGAAGAAAAAGGAATGAAAGGTCGATTTCAAGAATGCCATGTACAAAAAGAGATCGAGAAGTTCTACAACTCAAACTCCGAACACGCATGTTCAATGTGGGCGAAAGTTGGTTTACTACAGCAAAGGGGGTATCAAGTGGTGTGTTCGGCCGAAAGTACGGAAGGTCCGATTCAGAGTTGCGTAAGCGTTTGAACGGGGCCTATGATTTGGAAGACCGAATGGAGTCCCATTGTCCTTTCGTGGAATCGTCAAATTTGAAAAAATACTATCAATAATAGCGAGCATAGTCGGTAGAACAAAATCGTCCACCATTGAAGCGAGCATAAGTCGTTTAGAACAAAATTGTCCACACCATTGAAGCGAGCATAAGTCGGCCGAAACAAAATCCAAGTCATCCACACCTTTACGAAAGCATAGTGTGAAATAATAGAACAAAATCGTTCTAAACAATTCCCAACAAGTGATCATAGTTGGCGAACATAATGGCGATGTAGTGGAAAATCGAACAGTTGCGTAAAAACGGCCTATGATTTGGAAGAACATAATCGGCAAATTGAAAAATACTATTAAAAGCCAGCATAGTAGAAACGACAAAGGGCCCGAAAAGAAGAGTACATTATGAACAAAATACATATCTTGAGGGAAAGAAATGCCGCCAACACTATCGAGGCGAAGATACGTTGTTAAACATAAGTTGTCACCGTAAGATACGTGTCGAACATAGTTGCCAAGTGGTGGCGAAACAAAAGAAGGATGAGTCAATCTTGAGAAAGAAAAGACTATCGCGTAAAAAGTCGAGCAGATGTCGAAGAAAAAGGAGCAAAGTAAGAGAGCTAAGACAAGAGCCTAGCTATGCAAAATCGAAAAAAGAAAAGACTAGCTTGGGATAGTTCTATAAATAGAGGCATATTGATGGCGAGAAAAGCAGAGAAAAAAAGAAAAGATGAAGAAGAAAAAAAAAGAAAAATACTACGATTCTCGAGAAGAAAATTGGTTTAGTATGCCCCCAGACGATAAGAATCCACTCTCGATTCAAAGAATCATTCATTTGAATCGAAGCATCCGCCCTAAGACTGAGATTTATACCCCATATGACATTATTAGCATAGGTTGAAGCTCGTTCTTCGGACTCAAGATGCTCGGCAGAGTTATGGTTCGCTCCACGTTACTCATCGCTTCATGCAAAGAAGAAATCACTAGTCCCCTATGCATCCCCAAAATCTCCTCCGAAGGAGGATGATCAAAGTGTCCGCTTAAAAGCAATATCACGGACGACGATGCTTCAAAGGCATCTTGAAGGGGACGAGAATGGTGCAAGCGAAATTTTTTGCTTTCAAGACTTGCTTTTAAGCGGCGAGGAATCGCGGCGCGCATGCTAATGCCATGACCTCAAGATAATCACGGCTTGTCCGGGAGGGATTAAAGCTTATGTTTCTGCTTGCTTGAGCATGTTACTAAGAAAGAAGGGTAGACAGGATGATGTGCCACATCCTTGTCAACATCAATTCATGCGGACAAGGTGAGGAGGTTACCAACAGGTCTACTTTCAAGACAAGGTTTAAATTCAAAACCCTATTCGACGATATCTATAGTTGTGTAATAGATTAGTCTTCTTCAAATATAAAGGTTGTAATAGAATACAAAGTGTTGCAAAAAAAAAAAAAAAAAATATATGTACTTTTGTTCGCTAAGATTTTCTAGTTCAAGTTTATTTGAGGTCAGACCTAAGCGGGGACGACGAACAAAGACGAACGAGCCCAAGTCTATGTTCACCGACGAACAAGTTCAGACTCACGATTTCGTGAAAAAAACGAGTAATGGGTACGTAGTCAAAAAGATGACTCATACTTAAAGATACCCGTAACCTGGCGGGTGATGAGTCGGGGTCATGACTAAATAAGACGGACCTAAGACGAAGTGATCGCGACCTAAATAAGACGATCGCAAGACCAAGAAAAGGGGGGGTTCATAAAGTAACCCATCCGGTCGCGACCGAAATAAGACGATCAACCGATTGCAACGCTAATAAGACAATCAAAACCGAAAAAAAGTCGAGGCGGGCATAGTAAACCTAATGTTCAATTCATTCGTAAGAAAAGGGCAAAGGCGAAAAACAACAAAGCGAACACAAAGCAACAAAGCGAACACAAAGCAACAAAGCGAACACGAAGCAACAAAGCAAACATCAAGCAACACAAGTATCAATTTTCATCCTCAACATTTATCAAACAATCAGGTTAGAGAAGCGATTCAAGATGTAATCCATCAATTCGATTTGTAAATATGTTCAAACAAAAGACAAGAAGTCAAAAAAACTAAAAGTATTAAAGACATTGTTCGAACAGAAAGTGAAGAAGACAAAAAATTACACAACGTATGTTCGACAAAATAAAAATAACATCAAGGAGAAAATTCATAATTGGGGGTAAACGGGAGAGAGATGTCGAATAAATTGTGCTCAGCCCCTCAAAGAATAACTCCTTCAAGATGGTCGGTACCAAATGCGAAAGGTACATTCAAGATGGGAGGTCCCTTTGTTCGCTCGAACTGATAGGACCAGACTTAGTCCGAAATTTTGGCCAAAGAACACACGGCGTTATTCATATCTCGAGCCATCTTCCTCATCCAATCGGATCATCAACTTTGATCCTTCGGAAAAACGGAGAAATCACATGATCATTCAAATCTAACATTAGAAGGTTGCGATCCGGTGGGTTGTCGATCGAATCTTCTTTGGCGGATATAAAGAGGGCAATTTGTTATTTGTTGGATGCATGGCGAAATGCACCGGATAAAGATCGGCGAAGGCACAAATGTAGGAGAAGTTGGACATGGAATCAACATACTCATCATCGTGCGACTTTGAATTTTCAAGACCCAAACGAGTGTTGGTCTCTCAAAGAATGATGAATTTGTTGGGTTCGGCGTCCCTTCTCATTTTCCATAGCCTCGACACCCGGCGGGAGTTCACGGCTCAACATTCATATCCTCCCGAGCTCTTCAGATCTTGGCCACCTCCTCCCCGAGAGTGAATCGATTCTCCTTTGTGGCGGGCGATCATCATCCCGAGCAAAGCGCCAGCATCTTCTGAAATCTGCGAGCATCCTCACGAACTTTGGCGAGCATCACCAGGAAAAGAAGATTGTCCCTCGAGCCAACCTCGGTTCATTCTAAGTCTGTTATTTCCCACCTTTTTCTTGAAGTTCTGATCAAAAGCCAAGTAGTTGGCATGGAGGTTAGTGGGTCGAGCATAGGCTTTCTCAAGAACGACCATAGATTGCCCTCAAGCACCAGACCTGACACGATATTTTCGGGGAGTGGGACCCGTAGTGGACTCTTTCATTTTCGGTGGTCCATGCTCGAGCGGAGTCTGCACGCCTTTTGAACATGCTCGGGAATGCCCGGAACTGCGAACACTCGGCGAAAGCGTAAATAGTTCTTCGATTGGGCATCAAAAGCGATAAACCGCTTCAACCTACATATATATTTGAGCAAATAAATATAAAAAAAACAAACAAAAGCAATCAAAGCGAAGCAGGTCGAACAAAATGTACACCGCCACACGAGCGGGATCCCATCCCAAGAATGATTTATCCCCAGGGGACCGGAGCTCAGATTCAACGGAGTCCATGATCGGGGTCCAAAGAGGAGGAGGAGAAGATGTGCCAACCTCCATTTCCACAATTTATAAACCGGACCCGACCACGGAGGCGGCCGCTCGATCACCGCCGGTTGTAGGGGTCCGAGTCACCCCTGATGGCCTCGGGTTTCGTCTCGAGCTTGTTCGCTCGACGACTTCGTCCGAATTTGTTTCGGCCCTCGGCGATTTCCATCCTTTGTCCTCGACGACGAGCTTGCTTCGCTATTCCCTCGTTTCGCCGACGGGCACTCCTTTGCGGTCGGCTTGATTCCCCAGACCGGATGCAGATGCCTCGCCGCTCTGTTCGCCTCTCCCCAGGTTGTTATTGAGCCTCGCCCTTTCGAATCCGAATCCAAGCAAGCTCGCGGGCCTTTTTCTCCGAGCCATCTCTCGGTATGTTCGGATGTACTCACAACAATGGTCACGGCGGGGGGAAAGCTATAAACAAAATAATCCAAGACTGAATGAAGGGTAATAACGAGCAAAATGGCACAAAACTTATAAAAATACAAGAGACAATCCTTACCAGCAGGATTAACATCAACAAGATGATGAGGAGGCACGAACAAACCTCCTTTATTCCTCTGATCGGCGGTGTTCATAGCTCTCACAGATCGCTCCGAGCGAGACTCCAGATCAATTTGCCAAACGCTGCTAAAATAGCCGCCGTTGGTCTCGCTTATCCGTCCGCATTTGGAATCCCTAAAATAAAAAAACGAAAGTTAAAATCAGTTCAAATCGAAGAATGAAAGACACAAAATCAATTACTTTGGTACACCCCAAAGTCAGTGGGGATGTCTAAACGAGCATTTGGTTCGCTTCCAGAGGCCGGGCTCTTCCAATCCCCCCCAACGAACCAAAACTTTTTCTTCCAATCACTGATTTTGTTTGGCACATCCTCAATGATTTTGCACTTGGCATTAGCTTGCATGAACAACCACCCGTGTTCACCCCTTGGACGGGTCAAGTGCACCAATCGAGCGAGTTCAAACCAACGAGGATAGTATCTTGGCTTCATCTTGCCGAACAAAGTCAGGAAGCTTATAATCATGTGCCACCCATTCGGTTTCAAATTTGCGTGATGGTAATGTTCCATTCCACGAGCAAGCGGGTGATGGCGGATGGAGGGGAAATCGAAGGCGAACTTCCATCAGTGTCACAAATTTATGACACAACCCTCCGGGGGTTGGTCGGCCATTCATCGTAACACGGTGCCCGAAAAAAAACATCTTTTGGGGTTTCATAATTCTATCGTACCGAGTGAGCATATTCTGATCAATTACGCCATTTATCTTGCTCATTGGGTACTCATTCTCAACCCTAATCCTGCGAGGTTGCTCGGGCCAATCACAACTATAAAGAGCATTATACTCGTTATATGTTGGACTATGAGAGACACCAACATGTATTTCAAGCTCAGAATTTTGCTCACCAACTACCTCTATGTTCGATTCACTTATATTTACTGACCATCAAAATTCCCTCACAACATCGTCATTCCTATCTACACATCGGCATTATCAACAAATTTCTAGACCCAATTTGAATTTGGGGCAAACAATTATCACTTGAATCGTCCGAAGAATCATTCGGACCAAGTCCCTATCCAATTCATTTAGGGCTTGGCCGGAATCAGAGGAAAGAATGCAAACGGTTGCGAATTTGCTTAACGAATTCTGAACTTCGAGACATTCGTCTCCCGCAAGATTTGCATCGCCACCGGGGATTCTAACCGATGAGGGGGGAAGAAGAGGAACTATGGTGGTCTGATTCTAGGGGAACAGAAGAGTTTGAACGAGAGGCCATAATCACAATTAGAGAAAGAATCGTGATTACGAGTAAAATTCTTCGTAGGAATGTTGAAGCCCTCGGGAAATTTTCGAGATACGAAAAAAGATTGAAAGACGAGTTAAAAAAAAGAAGGAGAAAAGGGTTTAAGGTGGGAGAAGCAAGGTATATATAAATATTGGATTCGATTTGAAAATCCCGCCTGTAATCTAAAAACGACATAATTTATGGCCCAATAAGATTTTAACAGACGGGCCCCATGTTGAATACAAAGCGACCCGACTGGGGGGTATTGTTGTGTTCGATATAATAAATCAGGATTAATCGAACGCGTAAGAGAGACACGTGTAATATTTATTAAAATAATCATGCCCAATGTACAAGTATTCGCCACTCAGGTCAGGAAAAAAAGAATCAGATGAGCTAAGCCAAGAAGGCCACAAACAAATCTGAGGACTCAGGCGGCCAAGATACTCAGATATCCTGAAGACCTCAGATATCCTGAGGGTCAGTATGTTCGAAGACCTCAGATATCCTGAGGATCAGTATGTTCGCACCTCAGATATCCTGAGGCTCAAGATATGTCCAAGACCTCGACATCCCGAGGGTCCAGATGTTTGAAGACTCTCGGATATCCCGAGGGTCAAGATGTTCGCACCTCCGGATATCCTGAGGGGTCAAGATGTCCAAGACCCTCGGATATCCCGAGGGTCAAGATGTTCGCACCCGGATATCCCGAGGGTCACAGTGTCCAAGACCTCGGATATTCCGAGGGTCAAGATATGTCAAGACCTCAGATATCCTGAGGGTCAGTATGTTCGCACCTCAGATATCCTGAGGGTCAGTGTGTCCGAAGACCTCAGATATCCTGAGGGTCAGTATGTTTGAAGACCTCAGATATCCTGAGGGTCAAGATCTTCAAAGACAACATTCTCAAGAATCGGGCATCTTGAAGCGGTCGAGTGCTCAACACTCGATATCCCAAGACCAACATCCCGAGGGCTCGGCAAGGCTCGAGGAGGACAATATTCCAACATGAAATTGATATGGTTTAATGGGGCGAACAAAGCATTCAGTTGAGCAAAAGATTGATTTGGACGATCAAAAGAGTGCCTTATAAACAAGTAAGCGCAAAGATCAACCAGGAAGACGAAGTTGAAAACGTAAAGATTATTACATGAGTTCTTGCAAGACCAAGTCTCCAAATTTCATGCTTGCCAAACCAAATTTCATGCTTGTCGAAAAGTACTATAAATAGAAGAAAAAAAAAAAGAGATGTGTTCGTAAAAAATTCCCTAGAAAGAGTCATACCCATACTTGAGAGGGAAGGAATAGAAAAATTCGAGTGATCATACTAGAAACCCTAGCACTCAGAGCCTAACTCTCCAAATTATCTTCATCTGCAATGATTCATCTTCATAAGGTGTATCAAATATTGTACGTGTAAAGCTCACAATACCACATCCTGGCTTGGCATGCCCCAGAGTAGTCATTTCCTGACGAACTGGGTCAACAAATTCATCTTTTTTACAGCTTATTGTACACGTGCATGTTTTGTTTGCGAGTTGTTACCAAATTAGCCACATAATACTCTCGATAAAAAACGACTCGCGACAAATCACAAGTGAAATCTCATACCACAATTAAACATGCAATGATCAAGATAAGACAAGTTCAAGTGCACTATTCTCACTCTCTTATGGAAGTAATTCACTCAAAGCTCACTTGTTTCAAGGGACGTTTTTACTCTCATTCAATCAATTCACTCCATGCAACATCCATAGGCTTGCCCCTCATCTCAACTCTCCACCAACTCTTTTGGATAGGTAATCAAATCAAAGAGGACTTTCACAAGGTGGTAATGTAGGCTCTTTGGACAAAGGTGGGGTAAAATTTGGGACAAAGTGACTCAATTCCTTGTAGAGCAATAAGTGTTGGTAAATCAATCAAGAAGTTTAAGAACACAATCTCACACTCATTTCTCTTTCTTTTCTCATTTCAATGCTCACAAGTACCAAATTCACCTTTCCTTTCTTTTCTTTTCTTTTTTCTTTTGGAGTCATTTTTCTTTTTCAAACTCCTTTGAAATCTTGTTTGCATCATTTTTTTTTCTTTTCATTTTTCAAGGTTCCTTCTTTCATTTTTTAGAGTTCCTTTTCTAGCATTGTTTCTCTTTTTCACATTTTTTTCTTTTCTTTTTCAAGGCTTATTTTCTCTCTCCTCTCTTGCTCAACTTTTTTTTTTTTTCATTTTTCTCAACCTTTTCACATTGACAACTCAAAATTCACTCATTTATGTTTTGTCCTTCCATTATTTACCAACCATGAAGCTCTACAAGTCAATAGGGATCAAAATGAGGCTCAAGAAAGAAATGGTAAAAATGGCTAAATCAATGTAGCTTGCCAACAAAAATAGGCTTAAAGGCTCAAAGGGGCTTACTACGGATTGATTTCATTCGGGTGAGATTTATTTGGCCAAGTGACTCATCAAACCAAAAATGGCCTCCAATCATCTTTAACACCTTCCAAAAAATGTGATCTCAAATAAGACAAAGTGACAAGTTCTAGCATGCATTTTGTGAATGATCCACTCAAGAAAGAAACTTAAATCATGATATGAATGATTCAAATGGCCCAAGTCTCTCAAGATTTGCATTAGGGAATAGTCACACCATCCCTAGTCTATCAATTTCAAAGCATGTAATCAAGTAGTGCAATCCTCCAACAAGTAACCACCTCATCACATCAAACACTACCAATCATCCAAGCAAAAGTCTCAACATCACATACAAAAGCATCCATCACAATACTCAATATCCAAGGGACAAATATACCACCAAATCATCCAAGAATAGCACAAGAGCAAACCACCAACAACAACATAAAACATAAGTGCGTTGGTGCAAGTGAATTTGTGAAACAAGCTTTTTCATTGCTAAGCAATTAAAAGTTTGGAAAAATAGTGAAACAAAGAGTATGCACCAAGTACCATGAACCATTAAGCTCTATACTAACCACATCTTAACAATTAAGCTCATCATCATTCAACTTCAAAAAGCAAGTATTCCAACAAAAGAGAGGCCAACACGGCAAAATTCATATACAAGTATTTTCACCATTTAAGCTAAAAAACATGCCATACGGTGAACATCACCAAAACCTCAAAACGGGGGTGCACCGGTGCAAATGTAAAATGCATAAAAAGATGAAACACCTTTTTTTTTCAAACTTAGACTTTGCTAAGCAAATCTAAGTTTGGAAAAAGGTGCTTCTACCTAAAGTTTCCTTCAAGCACATATCTTTCCTTTAAACTCAATATCTTCACCAAGCCTCGTCACACGACCCCGACAACCTACAAAAAACGACACTACCAAAACAAGATCAAACGAACAAGATAAACACATAAAAAAACATAAAGATGAGTTGCCTCCCATTAAGCGCTAGGTTTAACGTCCTATGTCGGATGGAACTTGAGTCGTTCAACTCATCGGTAAGGCCATGGATATAGATCCTTCTTGCCTTCGTATTTCAATCTTTTGGCTTCAAAATCAAGGAGGGCATCACGAAAGATCAACCAACAACCTCCATCTCTCTTGCATAACTTATGGATGATGGAATTCTCCAAATTGTATCCATTTTCTCTCACCATCATCTCTTGCCTTTCTTTCTCTCTTATCTCAAGAATGCCCAAACTTTTCTCAATTTCTTTCTTTTGATTGTAAGTATCAAGAGGCAAGACAAAATCAATAGAAGCATCTATATCTAATAAAGTGAAAATTGAAGAGTAAAAGGGATTAAAAATGCTCATTTCACTCTCCAAAATCTTTTTGGATGCTTCTTGATTTTCCTTGTTGCTTACATCCATCAATGGATACTCCTCTTCATCTTTTTCAACAATAAGATTATCATTCTTCTTCTTCTTAAGGAGCAAGAGATTTCTCAATTTTCTCTTGGACACAATGTTCAACAACGTCGATGGATTTGCACTCCTCCGCTTCGAATGTATGCCTCGGGACTTTGTGGGAGTTGAAAACGAGCTCTTTATCATCGAGCTTCAAGGTCACCTTGCCCGTGTACATGTCCACCACCGCCCTTGCGGTAACTAGAAATGGTCTTCCCAAAATCAATGGTATATCAACATCCTCCTCCATTTCTAGTACCACAAAGTCCACCGGAAATACAAACTTGTCAATCTTCACAAGCACGTCCTCCACAATTCCCTTTGGATAAGTAATAGAATGATCCGTCAATTGTAACGTCATGGACGTTGGTTTGAGCTCCCCTATTTTCAAACGGTTGTAAATCGATAAGGGCATGAGATTGATGCTCGCACCAACGTCACATAGAGCGTTTCTCTTCTCCTTGTTACTCAACTCACACGACAAGGTTATGCTCCCGGATTTTTGACTTTTTAGGGAGGTTTCTTTGGAGTAAGGCACTACACTCACTTGTTAAGCTTATCATTTCACACTCATCCGCCTTCCTTCTCTTAGTGACCAACTCTTTTGAGAAATTTTCAGATAAGACGACATCTCGCCGATTGCCTCCAAGAAAGGCACGTTCAAGGTCACTTTCTTGAAGATTTCTAAGAATTTTGTGAACTTATCATCTAGCTTCTTCTTCATGAACGTTGAGGAAAAGGTGGTGGAATAGGGTTTTAGGAATTCCCCATCCATCACACTCAACCTTTTCGTTCTTCTCCTTTAACTCCTAAAAGATTCTTCCATTTAGGAACTCTCTTCTCCTCAACACCTTCCACCTCAACACAAGCATCCTCAACAACAATCTCCTCCTTCTTATCTTTCTTTTCTCCTCCTTTTCTACCTCATCATCTTCCAATGGCATGCTCGCCCATCATACCTTGTACCACTCCCCCAATTCAACTACTTTACAATATTCTCTCAGATTCACCTCCGTCGTGGAGGAAAACTTTCCTTTATCTTTCCTCTTGGCTTGAGGATGTCACTTGCCCCATTTGGAATTCCAAGTTCTTCAATTGGTTTGAGAGAGAATTTATGGCATGAGGGATATTACTAAAATTCTTCAAATCATCCCTCTATCTTATCAAACCTTTGATTGGACTTGAGTGTTTGTTGATTCGATAGAGATGAATGTGGCCAAACTATCCTCTAAAGTTTGCCTCCCTTCTTTGTTGGGTCTTGACGACTCTCGGGATCAAATCCGGTGGTAGAATGAGGAGGCCTTCGTGTTCGAGTATGATAAGTTTTCATGTTTTCGGAGGTTTGGACTGTAGGAATTGTTGTATGGGAATGCTTGGTTATTTTGGTATTGGTTGTTGCTTTGGTTTTGGAAGTTTTGTTGATGGTTGTTTTGACTAGAAGGTTGGTTTTGTCTTGGGAATTGTGAATGTGGATTGTTTTTGTTGGGAAAGTTTTGAGAAGGGTTGTTTTGGTAACAGTTTTGATAGTTTTGGTTAGGGGCTTGACTTTGGAAATTTTGGTTAGGGGCTTGGTAATGGTTTCCTTGGAAATTTTGGTTTCCTTGGTAACTTCCTTGTTGATAATGACCCCTACCCATGTAATTGGTCTCCTCCACATGATCAAAACTTTGTGGCATTTCCATGTTTTCTCCCATCATTCCCCTCTTTTGACTCTCCACTAATGAATCCACTTTGTTAATGAGGAGCTTCATTGCCTCCGCCATTGCATTGTTTGGATCACTATCCACTTGAGCAACTCGATGAGTCATAAATCTTTCGGCGGGCCAATTGAAAGTGTTAGCAATTCTCTCGATCAAATCAATCCCTTCCGTCCCGGTTTTATCAAACACCGAGCCACCCACCGAAGAGTCTATAAACATTCGTGCCTCATCATTTAACCCATAGTAGAAATAACTCACAATTTGATCCTTGACGAAGTTGTGTTGAGGACATCTTCGAAGCATAGCATTGTACCTCTCCCAAGCCTCATACAAGTTTTCTCCATCCCTTTGACGAAATTGAGCAATCTCCTTCTTGCAATGGAGGGTCATTGATGGTGGGAAGAACTTCATCAAGAATTTTTGATCTAAGACATCCCATGATCCAAGGCTATCGGGAGGTAGGGACGAGATCCAATCCTTCGCCTTATCCCTCAAGGTAAATGTGAAAAGTCGGGCCCTCCATGCATCGTCCGTCACACCCCCAATCTTGACCATATCTGCACTCTAGAAATTGGGCGATGTGCCTATTAGGGTCTTCATTCTTGCCTCCCCCGAATTGTTGTTTTTGGAGCATTTGAATGAGCCCCGGCTTGTTTTCGAAATTGTTAGCCGCTATAGATGGACGAGCAATGCCATCATAGTGCCTTTGCACTTGTGGGTTGAAATATTCCCACATAGGACGTTCCCTATTTTCACCCCCTTCCAAATTCATTCGGTGGTTTTGATTTTCTCCAATTACTCTTTGTTGGGCTAATCTCCGATTTCGGTCCCGGTTTCTTCTCCTAGCCGTTGTTTCGATCTCAAGGTCAATTGGAATTGGTTTAATTCCACTTGTCCTTGTGTTCATGCACACCTAGCAAATCAACAAAGACCACAATCTCCAATCCAACTATTAGCAAGGTTAGTAACAAAAATAAAAGACACTATTAACCACGTTCAACGAACAACTAGTTATACTCAACACAACCTAGTCCCCAGCAACGACGCCAAAAACTTGACACGTATTTTGCAACACACTAACCTCTCAAGTATAAGAGGGTCGTTGAAGTGCCCGGTTTTAAATATCAATCCACGGGACTAGGTGTGAAATATAGCCCAATTGTTATATGTTGTTGCATGATTATAGTGTGACATGTTTTGAAAACTTAAAACAAGCAATATTCCACAAGTGAAACAAAGATTAAACCAAAAACAAGCAAGCTACGAGAAAGCAATTAAATAGCAAACGATTTTTGTTTACTAGCGAGAGAAGATGTGCTCGGGTGTTTTTCCTTATGAGACGATTGTCAAAAGATCAATTATGGTGTTTGCCTCTATTTCCGGTTATTCCATAAGGGCGATCACTACACATATACCATTCCCGTACTTGGTAAGCCTAGGTTACGATATCGGTTGAAATCCTAGGATCGAGAGGTGAATCTCCCTTTGCTAACCCGGGTAATTGCACGGATATGGTCCTCTAATTAGCTAACTACTCCGTCACCATGTGTTCCCACTTGTAGACTAAGGTTGATTCTCCTATGTGCTCTTCACCACCCACTCAAGGTTTTAACTCAAGAAGATAATGTAGATTAGGGGGGGTTCTAAAGTATCTACCCAACTCTCGTTGCGATAGGACTTAATCGACTCCAATTCGGATGAATTAAACCAATACCCATATGCCTAAACCCGTCTACCCAACTCTCGTTGAAATAAACTAGCAAAAACACACAAGCTCATAGCAAAATCACCAAAATAGAACAAGTAAATTCCCCTAATCTAAAGGAACACCATCAATAGAGATAAACAACCATAATCAAAGCAATTAAACAATCATCACCATAATTCCAAACACCCAAACACTAATAACCTTAGCCCATGGTGCACAAAACTCATGGCTAAACAACAAGAAATTAAAGAAACCATATCAAAATAAGAAACAAATAAACAAAAGAAATAAAGAGACACCTTACTATTGAAGGTTGATTGAGTGTCGTAATTGCTTGTATTGCACTAATTTCACTTAATTGAGCCTTAATGTCGAGAAAGGTCGTGTTTTGATTGTTGTGTAGGAAATTTGTGAAAAACAAGTAAGAAACAATAAAAAAACTGTTCTGATCCAGAAAAAAATAGGAGAAGAGGGTTGAACCACGTTAAGCTACTCGAAGAGATCGCAACAAAAAAAGAATCAACTCAATCCGAGTTCGAGAACTCGAGTTATGAGCAAAACAAAATCAACGCGCAGCTGAAAAAAAAAATCCACTCGGACCCATTAGCGAAAATGAAGAAAAGGCCCGTCACAGCAGACTATTCAAAGCCCAAAGCGCAGTGGCCCATTTAAGAATATGTGGAGGCCCAGCCAATTTAATCTGCTCAAGAGTTAAAAGAAACAAGCAGCAACCCATCTCATTTAATTAATATGAACCGCAAGAGTTGACTATTAAAAAGAAAGATGGAAGCACGCTTCAAAGGAATTCAGCGACTTTATTAAAAAAACAGGGGAGACCACCAGTAAGAACAAAAAAATAATTCGATGTATCCACCAGTAGTATTTTTTTTTTGATGAGAAAGGCACCAGCAGAGAGAGAAGAGAAAAAGGGGTTTTAGAAGAGAAAAAGGCACCAGCTCTTATTTTGATGTAGTCACTTAGGGTATGTTTGTTTCGGGATTTAGGTACGTGGGGGAAGTCATGACTTTGAAATCCTATGGATTTGAAAGTTTTGGTGAATAGTAAAAAATATGTGTTTGTTTTGAGATTTTGATAGAGTGAGATTCTACTTTATGTCAAATCAATATTTAATAATGATTTATATGATATTATTATATTGTGTTGAGAGTGAGAAAAGTAGTGATGTGTTTATATTGAATTTTGTGAAAAATAGGGGTGTAGGTGTACTTTTTTTGAAGTCTAATTTTAAATCTCAAACTATAAAGAAACGTGATTTTCAAAGTCCTAAGTCCATCCGGGTGAGTCCCGAAACAAACATACCTATGAATTTGGATTGAGCAAAATGAGTGACCAATATAAGGTGGTTAGGATTTATCAGGAGTACATGAGTCCTGTGGAAGAACTCCCCAACTCCGAGTGTGCGTGTCATGTAGAATATCACATGTTGGAACAGGATTATGGAGAAGAATATCACATGTTGCTCATCTTGTTTATGGTCGTTTCAAGGATGTAGCATTTCTGAATGGCAATCTTCACTGGTCGGTGTCTGACCCCCAACTAGGGATATCTTGCCTTGATCTTGAAACAGAAGGTTTTAGCACAAAAAAATAATTCGATGTATCCACCAGTAGTATTTTTTTTTTGACGAGAAAGGCACCAGCAGGGAGAGAAGAGAAAAAGTGGTTTTAGATAGGGTTTTAGAGTTATCTCAACTCCACACACACCAATACTTCATTTAGATAAATTTATTGGTTTCTAGTGTAGATTTATTTGGATTTCAAGAGCTATTTGAAGATTCAAGTGAAAATTACTTTATTAGGTTATTTCTATCTTTTTTATTTGCTTTCTTTGATTTAATTGCTATATTTATGGGTTTATGTTTTTTATTGTTTATGGATTTGATTAGAATTATGATGGACTAAGGTTATTAGTGTTTGGTGTTTGGAATTGTGGTGATGATTGTTTAATTGCTTGATTATGAATGTTTATCTCTATTGATGGTTATCCTTTAGATTAGGGGAATTTTATTGTTCTATTTTGGTGGTTTTGCTATGAGCTTGTGTGTTTTTGCTAGTTTACTTCAACGAGAGTTGGGTAGACGGGTTTAGGCATATGGGTATTGGTTTAATTCACCCGAATTGGAGTTGATTAAGTCCTATCACAACGAGAGTTGTGTAGATACTTTAGAACCCCCTAATCTACATTATCTTCTTGAGTTAAGACCTTGGGTGGGTAGTGAAGAGCACATAGGAGCATCAAACTTAGTCTACAAGTGGGAACACACGGTAACGGAGTAGTTAGCTAATTAGAGGACTATATCCGTGCAATTACCCGGGTTAGCAAAGAGAGATTCACCTCTCGATCCTAAGATTTCAACCGATATCGTACCCTAGGCTTACCAAGTACGGGAATGATATATGTTTAGTGATCGCCCTTATGGAATAACCGAAATAGAGGTAAACACCATAATTGATCTTTTGACAATCGTCTCACAAGAAAAAATACCTGAGCACATCTTCTCTCGCTAGTGAACAAACTCGTTTGTTATTTAATTGCTTTCTCTTTGCTTGCTCGTTTATTGTTATCTTTGTTCGATTGTTGGATATTGTTTGTTTTAAGTTTCCAATTCGTTTCACACTATAATCATGTGACAACACATAGCAATTGGGCTATATTCACCATCCTAGTCATGTGGATCGATATTTAACCGGGCACGAAACGATCCTCTTATACTTGAGAGGTTAGTGTGTTGCAAAACACGTGTCAAGTTTTTGGCACCGTTGCCGGGGACTAGGTTGTGTTGAGTATAACTAGTTGTTCGTTGAACGTGATTGCTAGTGTCTTTTTCTTTTTAGTAACTAACATTGCTAATAGTTGGCTTGGAGATTTGTGGTTCTTGTTGATTCTCTAGGTGTGTATGAACACAAGAGCAAGTGGGATAAAACCAATTCTCATTGATCTTGAGATTGAAGCCACGACTAGGAGAAGAAATCGAGACCGAAATCGAAGATTAGCCCAACAAAGAGCAATGAGCGAAAATCAAAACAATCGGATGAATTTGGAAGGGGGTGACAATGGAGATCGCCCAATGTGGGAATACTTTAACCCTCAAGTGCAAAGGCACTATGATGGCATAGCCCGTCCGACGGTTGCGGCGAATAACTTTGAAATCAAGCCGGTCTTCACTCAAATGCTCCAAAAACAACAATTTGATGGAGGGAAGAATGAGGACCCAAATTGGCATATCGCTCAATTCTTGGAATATGCGGACACCGTCAAGATCAATGGGGTCACGGACGATGCTTGGAGAGCTCGAACCTTCACCTTCACCATGAGGGACAAGGCTAAAGATTGGATAGTCTCCTACTGTTGGAGAATAAGTTGCACAGATCTATTCGGGGTGAATATTTAAATACAAATTTAATTCTTATAATTATTATTAGCATGAATTAATCCTATATTAATTCAAATAATAATCCAACAACAAATCATGCATATAATTAATTCACGTAAATCCTACGCATGCGGAATTCTACGAGTTTACGTGAACGTACCTCTTGGGACGGCAATGGTCTGGCTGATTAGACTCACCAAAAGAACTTCCCAAGTATTTCCTTAATCGTTGCTCGACTATCCGGTGGTAGGACACTTGAGAACAATTAACAAAAAGAAAATAAATTATGTTGCACCACCTTTGTGGATTTACTAATTTTTCCAGTACATGGAATTGTAATTGGGAATGAAAGAGTCATCCCCTATTTATAGAGCATAGGTGGTCGAAATTTTGGGTAGAAAATAATGTGGATTTTTTTTTCTTGATCTCCAAGAAATCTTGAATATATCTCCTATATTCTTTTTCCCATAATTATAATATTCCACAAAATCCCACCTACTCTTTGTTATGGATAAATTTCGAAAATTATAGGCAAGATTCCAAGATTTGGATCTTCTTGAATTTATGAGATATTCTTGTATTTCAAGAAATACATATCTTCCATAATATATTTTCAAGAAAATCAAGAAAATATTTCTTGCCCTTAATTATCAAAATTTTCGAAATTTTCCTATGGATAACCAAGTGGGAGATTTCTTGAATTTAATGAGATAATACTGTATTCCAAGAATACCTATCTACATTCCATAACAAAATTCAAAGAAAATCTTTCTCCCATTTTTATCCATAAATTTCGAAATTTATGAGGAAAAATAAGCAACAATATTTATTTTATTTTAAACATCTTTTTCAGTTATTGGACTATATGTTGGGCTACTCAGGGGGCCTTTAGGAGAATTAAGATTGGACCTTCCAATGGATCTTGAATTATCAATATTGAGCCACAATATTATTCAAGCCCATAAATATTAATTAATCCCACTACATAATTAATATTGCACTATCCATCTTAACCCATATTACAGTCAATATGACTCCCGGTTATTATTTCTCGTGTTTAAGATTATCTAGCCCATTAATTAATTCAAGCCACTGAAATAGATTTCCATTAACTAATATCTTTTGTCCTTGGTCAAGGAACGATTCAACATTATTATCCATCTAGGAAACTAATTCCACTTGCAAGATTTGGTATGATAAAGCTTATGAACCTCGGGGGCCGTCGAACAAGCTTACTTGCACACGATTCTCAAAGATTAAATCTTAGCAATCACGTGTGACCAATAATATTGCCCATGATAAAAAATATTGAATCTCGTTGATTCTCTACCCATGATAAGTCAAAGCAATAGTTACCAATCACACGTGATCCTATTTAAGGAGCGAAGATTAAGAAATAACGAACCATCGAGGTCTAATTCTTCCTTGTTCGATTCGAAAAAATTTGTCCTCCTCAGAGGTCCTATTCAATGCATCGGTCATGCACTAGTGTAATCTCTTGGTCAAGACAAGCCAATCCGAGCCTTACACTTCAACCTTTCACGATGGGTTGTTCATTTCCATATAGGTCGTGAATGGCGTACTTTTTAGTTCAAATTTGTTAATTTAATCTTATGTGATCCGGTCTCACTAAATTAACTACAATGTAACACGTGACGATTTATTGAGCAGTTATGCAAATAAATATATGTAACATTCGATAATATTTAAAGCATCGATGATAAACAATTTATTTCAATAAACAAGTCCGAAATTAGGTTTTGATTATACAAAGTAAAAGCATACTTTCCAAAGATAATCCCAACAATCTCCCACTTATACTCAAAGTGCCTTTTTAAGTATACTACAACATGTCTCGTGTAGTTCCTAATTCGTGACATCTAATGTCACCGCCTGCGAACCTAATAATTTCTCCCACTTATACTCAAAGCAGATTAGCAACGGTCTTGACACTCATTCCTTCCACATGTCTCTCGAATGTATTTAGATGCGACCCTTTGTGAATGACCGCTAGGTTGTCTTCGAGACGCTATCTTTGCCACATCTATATCTCTCTCTTAACGATATCTCGTATAAGATGGTATTTCCTTTCAATGTGTTTGCCGGCTTTGTGGGCTCTTGGTTCCTTGAATTTGCAATCGCTCAAGATTGTCCTGATAAGCGGTGATTCCTTTGGGCAAATTCGAACCACATTCAAGTTCACTAGGAAGTTCTTGAGCTAAACCGCTTTTTCATTTGCCTCGCAGGCGGCTACATATGTCGGCTTCCATGGTAGAATCTGCGCGGCGCATTTGACGCTTCTCCATGTCACGGCTCCCCCCATGCAAAACACACTACTAGGAGGTAGATTTTCCGAGTCTATGTCCGATTGGAAAATCGAGTCCGCCAGAATGGCCGATGGGGATTTGACTATCGACCGATAAATCAACATTCTATCCCGAGTTCTTTTCGGATACTTTGTAATGTTTTTAATCGTCTAATGCTCTTTTCCCCGGGTTACTTTGATATCTTGCCACCATGCCAACGACAAAAGCGGATATCGGGTCTCGTGACACATTGCATCGATACAAGGCTTCCTACAAATTTTGAAGCATAAGGAATGCCTCTCATGTCATCTATCTCCTCAAGCGTCTTAGGACACATTTTCTTGGATAGATGGATTCCATGTCCGAAAGGTACGAAGCCTTTCTTGGAATCCTGCATCTTTGAATCGTTTCAAGGCAATTAATACATGTATGAAGCTTTGCGATAAGCCTATCATCCTTTTCTTGCGATCTCGAGTAATCTTTATCCCAAGGATGTGTGCGGCTTCCCCTAAGTCCTTCATATCAAACTGTTTTGAAAGCCATGCCCTTACGTCTGATAACACCTTTACATCGTTCCCGATGATCAGAATGTCATCTACGTATAGTACTACTAAGAATACCAATGCGATTTCGACCGCTTTTTGTACACACAACTTTCGAACTCGTTTTGATCGAACCCATAAGACTTTATAACATGATCAAAACATTGGTTCCAAGCTCTGGATGCCTGTTTGAGTCCGTAAGTGGACTTTATGAGCTTACAAACTAGGTGTTCTTGGCCTTTTTCAATGAAGCCTTGGGGTTGTTGCATATAGATCTCTTCATCAAGACTTTCGTTAAGGAAAGCTGTCTTGACATCCATTTGCCAGATTTCAAAGTCGAGATGCGCAACAATCGATAAGAGAATTCAGATGGACTTAAGCATGGCTACAGGTGAAAAAGTTTCCTCATAATCGATCCCTTCTTTCTGAGTATAACCTTTCACCACGAGTCTTGCTTTGAAGGTTTCCACCTTCCCGTCCGGTCCTCTTTTTATCTTATACATGTTGGGATTATACTGAAAAGTATGCTTTTTACTTTGTATAATCGAAATGAATTTTCGAACTTATTTCTTGAAATAAATTGTTTATCATCGATGCTTTAAATATGATTGAATGTTATATATATTTCTTTGCATAACTATTCAATAATTAAATGACGTGTTACATCAGTAGTTAATTTAGTGATACCGGATCACGAAGATTAAATTAACGGTCCCTTGTAACTAAAAAAAAGTACGCCATTCACGACCTAGATGGAAATGAACAACCATCGCAAAGGTTGAGGTGTAAGGCTCAGATTGGTTTGTCTTGACCAAGAGATTACACTAGTGCATGATCTATTTGAATAGGACCTCTGAGGAGGATAAATTCTTGGCCCGAACAAGGAAGAATTAGACCTCGGTGGTTCGTTGTTTCTTAACCTTCCCCTTAAATAGGATCACGTGGGATTGGTAACTATTGCTTTGACTTATCATGGGTGGCGTAATCGTAGAGAGATTCAATATTTTTATCTTGGGCAATATTATTGGTCACGTGTGATTGCTAAGATTTAATCTGAAGAATCGTGCAAAACGCTTGCTTGATTTGCCCTTGGGAGGTTCATAAGTTTTATCATACCAAATCTTGCAAGTGGAATTAGTTTTAGGTATGGATAATAATGTTGAACCGATTTCTCGACCAGGACAAAAGATATTAATTAACGGAAAGCTATTTGGCTTGAATTAATTAATGGGCTAGATAATCTTAAACACGGGGAAATAATGGGAGCCATATTGATTTGTAATATGGGTTAAGATGGATAGTGCAATATTAATTATGTAGTGGGATTAATTAATATTTATGGGCTTGAATTATATTGTGGCTCAATATTAGATATTCAAGATCCATTAGAAGGTCTAATCTTAATTCTCCTAAAAGGCCCCCGAAAGTAGCCCAACATATAGTCCAATAAGCGAAAAGGTGATTAAAATAAAATAAATATTGTTGCTTAATATTTCTCTAATTATTTTCGAAATTATGGATAAAAGAGGGAGAAAGATTTTCTTTGAATTTTGTTATGGAATGAAGATATGTATTCTTGGAATACAAGATTATCTCATTAAATTCAAGAAATCTCCCACTTGGTTATTCATTAAGAAATTTCGAAATTTTTGGAAATATAGTGGACAAGAAAGATTTTCTTGAAAAGATATTATGGAAGATATGTATTTCTTGAAATACAAGAATATCTCATAAATTCTAGAAGATCCAAATCTTGGATTCTTGCATCACTTATTTTTGAAAATTATCCATAAAATAGGAGGTGGATTTTTGTGGAATATTTTAATTATGGGAAAAAAGAATATATGAGATATATTCAAGATTTCTTGGTGACCAAGAAAAGTCTTTTTCCCACATTGAAAATTCACTAAATTTTCGTGCTCTCCTCTCCTATAAATAGGGGATGATTAGTTCATTCCCTAAAGTACAATTCCATGTCTTTGAAATATTAGCAAATCCACATAAGTTGGTGCAACAAAGTTTATTTTTTCCTTTTGTTAATTGTTCGCGAAAGTATCCTTCCACCGGATTGTCGAGCAAGGGCTAAAGGAATACTTGGGAAGTCCTTTTGGTTAGTCCGTCCGACCAAAGCCTTTGCCATCCCGAGAGGAATGCGTTCACGTAAACCGTAGATTCCGCGTCGTAGGTTTTACGTGGCTTTTTTATATGCATGATTTGTTGTTGCAATTATTATTTGAATTAATATAGGATTAATTCATGCTAGTAATAATTAATGAATTAAATTTGTATTTAAATATTCACCCGAATAGATCATGTGTAATCATTCCCCAACAATCGGTATCGAGCCATTTTGTTTCGGACTCTGAATTTTTTAAATTGTAATTTAATTAAATGGACATTAAATTTGAAATCGATAGTAGAATCTGTTAGATCTATTTTTTGCGTATCCAATTGTCATGAATTTTAATGTTTTATTTTGCATGCATATAAACCGTGGTTTTTTAATTCGATTCGATTCGATTTGTTTTTTTTTCGTGAGAAAATCCACGAGTAAACTAGATTTGTTTGATTTGATCAATGTAATAGACTAGTTCAGATCTAGGTTTATTTATTTTTTTGTAAATAAATTGTAACCGGATCGAAACGAAGAGATGAAGAATTAAAGGATCTAAATCCGAAATCGAGGAGGCCAAACCGGGGCGCAGAACGGGATGGCCGGTGCAGGCGGGCGTGCTCAATCCGGCGACGTGCTCATCGGCGCTACATGGAGCTGCGAGAGCGAAAGACCGCCGAGGTCGCGGGCCACAATGGACGCCTTTGAGCGATTTTGGGAACTGCCGAGGACTCTGCCGCCACATACCACTTTTTGTTCCTCGGGGTATCCTACAAACAACCTTAATTACGATCGAGATCGATCCGATTTTCGGCTTCCTTGTCCAACCGAGGGGCGTAGAACACCCCAAATCCTCGTGTGTCTCATACTTAGGCTTGCGCCTGGGTCCACAATTCTTTAGGAGTTTTGGGAACCGATTTGGATGGCACCAAGTTTGAATGTGGGTCATTCTTTGTTTCAAAGCATGACCCGTAAGCGACTTGGGAAGATCATAACTCATCATAGATCTAACCATTTCCAAAAGAGTTCTATTTTTCGCTCTGCAACCCCGGTTTTATTGAGGGGTTCCGGGTGCGATAAGGTGAGATGCAATCCCTTCATCGGATAAGTAGTTCAAAACTCATATTTGAAGTTATTCGACTAACGATCGGATCGTAGAGACTTGATCGTTTTTCCTATGATGATTCTCGCTGAGTCTTAAATTCTTTGAATTTCTCAAAGGTCTCGATTTATGCTTCATAAGGAAAATATATCCGCATTCTCGAGTAATCATCAATAAAAGTGACAAAATACTCATAACTCTCCTCTTGCTTTGGTTGACATTGGACCACATACATACGTGTGAGCGATCTCTAACACTTCTTTGGCTCTATTCCTTGGCTCCAAATGCCCTCTTGGTCATTTTATCCTCCAAACATGATTCGCAGGTTGGAATTGGTTCAACTTGGAGAAGCTCCAGTGAACCATCTTTCACCAACCTTTGGATCCTCTTTGGATTTATATGACCTAATCTTAGATGCCATAGAAGTGTCTCGTTCACATCTGATGAACGTTTTCTTTTCTCGAAAATAGTTGATGTGTTATAGGATGCATTTCGTGAGTGGTGTGCACAGTTAATTCTATAGAGATTATTCGACCAATGTCCCATTACAGATACACTCATCATTTCAAGAAATGATGTCATTCTTATTAGAAGAAACTTAGTGTCCTTTAATCAAATTTTAGAAACTGAAAGTGAATTCTTTCCAAAACTGGGAACATAAAGATAATCTCAAAAAAAACTTCATCTTTAAAAGACAAGTGCACTTCTCCCACTGCTTTAACCACTACTCATGTAGATCTGCAATATTCTTCTTTGCGTAGCATTGCAATAACCATTACTATCGTAGCATTACAATATACGCTACTTACGTAGCATTGCAATAATTGCTAAATTAACATCGCCCGGTGTGATGAGGATCTCACTCCCACTAAGTTCTTGGGATCGGTTTGAACCCGTGAAGCAAACATGATTAGTGGATCTCGTATCAACCACCCAAGAATGAGAAGTATACCGCTAAACAAGTTTCAACAACTAGTCGTGAGAATTACCTTTTCTTTCGAGTCCCTTTTGGGGGTTGGAACATGCAAACCTCCATTGTCCTCTTTCATGACTTAAGCACTTCCTCTTTGGATTTTCCTTGACACCACAAGCATTCCTCATCTACCGTTGCCCTTGGCAACAATTGAGTTTTATTGCTTATTGCATTTGGTCCTCTTCTTTTTCTTGCCTTCCCTTGGCCTAGAAAATGAAGACTTACCACTTGCCGTTAAAGCTTGAGTTTGGTGCCCCATCAATATCTCTGCCGAGACCAAAGCTTGCAACAAATCAGCTAGCGAGGCCAAAATGCTCAGAAACTTTTGGGCAGAGAGTGAAATACCAAATTCATCTGAGTCTCCAGATTATAATCTGCAATCAGAATTTCAAGTTTGTTCAGATGGGCCATCTATTTTGAGGACGTAATCCCTTTCGGGTTTAACCTCCACCATTTTCAGCGACGACATCTCTCGCAAGGTGATCTGACGAGTCCCGCATTTTTGAAGGTGATCAGTTGGCTCATCTGATTTTGGTGTGTCAAGAATCCACTTGTGCTTTTGTGCAGTTTGGACAATTATAATTTTTCGTTTCCAATCAATATAGTTTCCATACATATTGTATTGACTTTAAGTATATTAACAGTGGATTAAAAGGCTACGACATGCTGAACTGAAATAAAAAACTATATGCATAAGCACAAGTATATCACTAGGTTCGATCACATGCATTATATTAAAATCTAAAAAAAAATATGAACATGCATCACCAACATCTCAAAAGCAGTTTAAATAAGCCGCGTGGGGTGGGTTATTATTTAAACACATTCAAGCGAATTGTTACAAACAAGAACGATTTACAAACCTTTAATATCAGATTAATAGTTGGCTCCCCTTGACGACCAATATAAAATTCGCGGGGACTTTGAGAAGTATATGCATATCAATTTTATACCTAAGTAATAACCATGATTAAATCTGAGATTATTATTTCAGTATTGAGCGAGCCTCGTGGGGGGTCATACGCCACTAATAATAACCCACAATCATCCATTTGGAATTCATTCATGTGAAAGCTATCTTTGGCTGGCCGTCCGGTGAGAGAATTTCTCAAAAAGAATTCACAAATAAATAAATCATGGAGGTCAAAATTAATTCAATTTTATTATCAGGAATAAAATTGTCAATTAATTATTTAAACAAACTTAGTAATTTTTGATTGTGAGATTTTTCATTAATTTATTTACAAAACAAATTAAATAAAGGATAAGATACTAATAATAAATCAATTGAAAAAAAACATATTGGCAAAAATTATCCAATTGTCATGGTTTGATTTTTTCTTGGCTTGATCAAAATGAATTTCTCCCACTCGAACGTAATCGAAAAATTAAAAACCACAATTTATATGCATGCATAAATAAACACATTAAATTCCATGCCAATTGATACCGCAAAACAAATCTAGCAATTCTCTTATCCAATTTCAAATTTAATCGTCGGCCATCCGATCCGGCCCCGCTCATTAAATTACAATTTAAAATTGAGTCTCAAATCGCGTGGCTCTTTGGATGTTACTTGTACGGGGGAATAATTCTTGTCTCGTAGATCTATTCGGGTTGAATTTATTTACAAAAAAATAAAAAAATTAATTCTATTACATTGATCAAATCAAACAAATCCTAATCTACCGTGGATTTTCTCACGAGGCAAAATTAATCCAAATAATAATTAAAAACCACAATTTATGCATATGCATAAATAAACACATTAAATTCCATGACAATTGGATACCGCAAAACAAATCTAGCAATTCTACTATCCGATTTCAAATTTAATGTCAAATAATTAAATTACAATTTAAAATTGAGTCTCAAAGCCGGGCTCGATACGATTGTTGGGGAATAAGTTGGCAGATCTATTAAGGTGAATATTTAAATAAAAAATAATTCTTATAATTATTACCAAAAGCATGAATTAATCTATATTAATTCAAATAATAATCCAACAACAAATCATGCATATAATTAATTCACGTAAATCCTACGCGTGCGAATTCTACGAAGTTTACGTGAGCGTCCGCTTGGGACTGACAATGGTCGGAATCGATTTATATTCACCAAAAAAGAACTTCCCAAGTATTCCCTTAATTCGACTATGGTGGTGGTAGGACAACTTTGTAACAATTAACAAAAGGAAAATAAATTATGTTGCACCACCTTTGTGGATTTATTAATTTTTCCAGCACATGGAATTGTACTTGGGAATGAAAGAGTCACCCCCTATTTATAGAGCATAGGTGGTCGAAATTTTGGGTAGAAAATAATGTGGAAAAATCTTTTATTGATCTTCAAGAAATCTTGAATATATCTCCTATATTCTTTTTCCCATAATTATAATATTCCACAAAATCCCACCTACTCTTTGTTATGGATAAATTTTGAAAATTATAGGCAAGATTCCAAGATTTGGATCTTCTTGAATTTATGAGATATTCTTGTATTTCAAGAAATACATATCTTCCATAATATATTTTCAAGAAAATCAAGAAAATCTTTCTTGACCTTAATTATCAAAATTTTCGAAATTTCCCTATGGATAACCAAGTGGGAGATTTCTTGAATTTAATGAGATAATCTTGTGTTCCAAGAATACATATCTTCATTCCATAACAAAATTAAAAAAAAATCTTTCTCCCCTTTTATCCATAAATTTTGAAATTTATGAGGAAAACTAAGCAACAATATTTATTTTATTTTAAACACCTTTTTCAGTTATTGGACTATATGTTGGGCTACTCAGGGGACCTTTAGGAGAATTAAGATTGGACCTTCCAATGGATCTTGAATTATTAATATTGAGCCACAATATTATTCAAGCCCATAAATATTAATTAATCCCACTACATAATTAATATTGCACTATCCATCTTAACCCATATTACAGTCAATATGGCTCCCGTTTATTATTTCCCCTGTTTAAGATTATCTAGCCCATTAATTAATTCAAGCCACTAAAATAGCTTTCCATTAATTAATATCTTTTGTCCTTGGTCAAGGAACAATTCAACATTATTATCCATACCGAAAACTAATTCCACTTGAAAGATTTGGTATGATAAAGCTTATGAACCTCCCAAGGGGGCAAATCGAACAAGCATACTTGCACACACGATTCTCCAGTATTAAATCTTAGCAATCACATGTGACCAATAATATTGCCCAAGATAAAAAGTATTGAATCTCGTTGATTCTCTACCCATGATAAGTCAAAGCAATAGTTACCAACCACACGTGATCCTATTTAAGGAACGAAGATTAAGAAATAACGAACCACTGAGGTCTAATTCTTCCTTGTTCAGTTCTGAAGAATTTATCCTCCTGTAGGTCCTATTCAGTGCATCAGTCATGCACTAGTGTAATCTCTTGGTCAAGACAAGCCAATCCGAGCCTTACACTTCAACCTTTCATGATGGGTTGTTCATTTCCATCTAGGTCGTGAATGGCGTACTTTTAGTTATAAGGGACTGTTAATTTAATCTTTTGTGATCTAGTATCACTAAATTAACTACAATGTAACACGTACGATTTATTGAACAATTATGCAGTAAATATATGTAACATTCGATAATATTTAAAGCATCAGTGATAAACAATTTATTTCAGTAAATAAGTCCGAAATTCAGTTTTGATTATACAAAGTAAAAGCATACTTTCCAGTATAATCCCAACACTTACCCCCCGATAGTCTTGGCTCGTGGGACATATTGTTCCAAAAGTTCTTGATGAAGTTCTTCCCACCCGCAATGACACTTCAATGCAAGAAGAAGATCGCCCAATTTAGACAAAGGGGTGGGGAGAACTTATACGAAGCTTGGGAGAGATATAATGCCATGTTAAGGAGATGCTCGCAACACAATTTCGTCAACGATCAAGTGGTGAGCTATTTCTACTATGGTTTGAACGACGAGGGAAGAATGTTCATCGATTCATCATCGGGTGGATCGATTTTTGATAAGACCGGTAAGGAAGGGTTGGCATTGATTGATCGAATTGCCAACAACACCTTCACTTGGCCGTCCGATGTCCAAAAGATCTCTCAAATGGATAGTGATCCAAACAACGCGATGGCGGAAGCAATGAGAGTTTTAATGAACAAGGTTGATTCGTTAGCGGAAAGCCAAAGGAGAGGAATATTGTGAGGGAACATGGAGGTGCCATTGAATGCTAATCAAGTTGAGGAAGACAATTACATGGGAAGGGGGAATTATCAACGAAACTACCAAGGGAATCAACAATTCCAAGGTAACTACTACCAAAATCCCAACCAAAACTTCCAAAACCAACCTTCACACTACCAAAATACCAACCAAAACTTCCAAAATCAATCCTCAAACTACCAAAACCGTTACCAAAACAACCATTCACAAAACTACTCAAACCAAAACAATCCATCATCAAACTTCCAAGGCCAAAACAACCAAAACCAATCATCTATCCAAAACCAAGGTCAAAACCAAAACCAAAACACTCAATCCTTCCCACTCAATAACTCCTACAACCAAAACCTCCGTAAACACGAAAACTTTTCATACTCTAATCCGAAGGCCGCCCTCACTCTACCACCGGGATTTGATCCCGGAGCCCGTACCCCAAACAATGAAGGAAGACCTACTTTGGAGGATAGTTTGGCCACCTTCATCAATCTTTCAAACCAACAAACTCAAAAGTCGAATCAACGGTTTGATAAGATTGAAGAAGACTTGAAGAATCTTGGAAATATTCCAAATGCTATTACATCTCTCTCTAGCCAATTGAAGAACTTGGAATTCCAACTAGAGCAAGTGGCATCCTCAAGCCAAGGGAAGGACAATGGAAAGTTCCCCTCCACGACAGAGGTGAATCCTAGAGAACATTGTAAGGCCGTGGAGTTCAGAAGTGGTACGAGGTATGATGGGCCGAACATGCCTTTGGAAGATGATGAGGTAGAAAATGAGGGAGAAAAGAAAGATAAGGAAGAGGAGATTGTTGTAGAGAATGTTGGAATTATACTGGAAAGTATGCTTTTTACTTTGTATAATCAAAACTGAATTTCGGACTTATTTGCTGAAATAAATTGTTTATCACTGATGCTTTAAATATCATTGAATGTTACACATATTTACTGCATAACTGTTCAATAATTTGTACGTGTTACATTGTAGTTAATTTAGTGATACCAGATCACAAAAGATTAAATTAACAGTCCCTTGTAACTAAAAGTACGCCATTCACGACCTAGATGGAAATGAACAACCCATCGTGAAAGGTTGAAGTGTAAGGCTCAGATTGGCTTGTCTTGACCAAGATATTACACTAGTGCATGACTGATGCACTGAATAGGACCTACAGGAGGATAAATTCTTCAGAACTGAACAAGGAAGAATTAGACCTCAGTGGTTCGTTATTTCTTAATCTTCGTTCCTTAAATAGGATCACGTGTGGTTGGTAACTATTGCTTTGACTTATCATGGGTAGAGAATCAACGAGATTCAATACTTTTTATCTTGGGCAATATTATTGGTCACATGTGATTGCTAAGATTTAATACGAAGAATCGTGTGCAAGTACGCTTGTTCGATTTGCCCCTTGGGAGGTTCATAAGCTTTATCATACCAAATCTTGCAAGTGGAATTAGTTTCCGGTATGGATAATAATGTTGAACCGTTCCTTGACCAAGGACAAAAGATATTAATTAACGGAAAGCTATTTCAGTGGCTTGAATTAATTAATGAAATTTGGATAATCTTAAACACGAGAAATAATAACCGGGAGCCATATTGACTGTAATATGGGTTAAGATGGATAGTGCAATATTAATTATGTAGTGGGATTAATTAATATTTATGGGCTTGAATAATATTGTGGCTCAATATTGATAATTCAAGATCCATTGGAAGGTCCAATCTTAATTCTCCTAAAGGCCCCCTGAGTAGCCCAACATATAGTCCAATAACTGAAAAAGATGTTTAAAATAAAATAAATATTGTTGCTTATTTTTCCTCATTTATTTAGAAAATTATGGATAAAAGGGGAGAAAGATTTTCCTTGAATTTTGTTATGGAATGAAGATATGTATTCTTGGAATACAAGATTATCTCATTAAATTCAAGAAATCTCCCACTTGGTTATCCATAGGGAAATTTTCGAAAATCTTGAAATATAGAGGGCAAGAAAGATTTTCTTGAAAAAATATTATGGAAGATATGTATTTCTTGAAATACAAGAATATCTCATAAATTCAAGAAGATCCAAATCTTGGAATCTTGTTACTCTTATTTTTCGAAATTATCCATAACAATAGAGTAGGTGGGATTTTGTGGAAATATTATAATTATGGGAAAAAGAATATATGAGATATATTCAAGATTTCTTGGAGATCAAGAAAAGATTTTCCCACATTATTTTTTGGCCACAATTTTCGACCACCTATGCTCTATAAATAGGGGATGACTCTTTCATTCCTAAGTACAATTCCATGTGCTGGAAAAATTAGCAAATCCACGAAAGTGGTGCAACAAAGTTTATTTTTTCCTTTTTGTTAATTGTTCCCGAATATCCTTCCACCGGATTGTCGAGCAAGGATCAAGGGAATACTTGGGAAGTTCTTTTGGTGAGTCTAATCAACCAAGCCATTGCCATCCCAAGAGGTACGTTCACGTAAACTCAGAGAATTCGCGTCGCGTGGGATTTACGTGAATTAATTATATGCATGATATGTTGTTGGATTATTATTTGAATTAATATAGGATTAATTCATGCTAGTAATAATTATAAGAATTAAATTTGTATTTAAATATTCACCCCGAATAGATCTGTGCACAATATTCCCCAACAACTGGTATCAGAGCCACGGTTTCGGGCTCTGAAATTTTAAATTGTAATTTAATTCGCGGACATTAAATTTGAAATTGGATAGTAGAATTGCTGGTTCTATTTTGCAGGTATTCAATTGTCATGGAATTTAATGTGTTTATTTATGCATGCATATAAATTGTGGTTTTAATTCGATTCGTTCGGATTCGTTTTGCCTCGTGAGAAAATCCACGAGTAGATTAGGATTTGTTTGATTTGATCAATGTAATAGACTAGTCTAGATCTAGGTTTATTTATTTTTTGTAAATAAATTGTAACCGGATCGAAAACGAGGACGGAAATGAAGAATTAAAGGATAAAATCTGTAACCCGGCGACGGGCGTTAAGGCCACGCTAAACGTGTTGGCGAGGTGACGCTATTGATAAGGACGCTACAGTACGACGGTTCGGGCAGGCCGAAGGCTAAGCGAGGATAAAGCTACAAGACAAAGGAAGCGCTTAGGCGACGCGAAGGCCGCGGCGCGAGCGCATCGACGGACGGGAGTGTTAGATGCTGCTGGCTCACGCAGAGATTTGCGGATCGCCGAGGTTCGCGGGCGAAAAAGGTGGCTGGCGAAGGCGGAGGCCATATGGATGATAAAGGCGGTTACGCCAAGGCTGCCGCTGAGGAAGTCACGGACTCGCTGAAGGCCGAGTACTGGCCAAGTGGTCGCATTGACGCGGGCGTTCATCCCTACCATGAAATACTGGGCGTGGCATTTCGAGACGGAGTATTTTTCAGACGACGAGTGGGAGAAATTCAAGACGGTTTCTTCAAGATCGCAAGAAAAATCAAACCATGACAACCGATAATAATGTGCCCAATATGTTTATTTTTTCGCTTTGCTTGATTTATAATTGTGTTATCTTATGCTTTATTTAATTTGTTTAAATGTGTTTGCATGAGAGTTGCCCAATGAAAAATCTCACAATAAAAAATTACTAAGTATGTTTAAATAATTAATTGACAATTTTTATTAGGATAATAAAATTGAATTAATTTTGACCTCCATGATTTATTTATTTGTGAATTCTTTTGGAGAAATTCCTCGGGGACGGTCAAAAAATAGCTTTCACATGAATGAATTCCAAATGGATGATTGTGGGTTATTATTAGTGGCGCATTTATGACCTCTCCACGAGGCTCGTTCAATCTGAAATAATAATCCTCAGATTTAATCATGGTTATTACTTAGGTATAAAATTGACATGCATATACTTCCCCGAAGTCCCTGTCAATTTTATATTGGTCAAGTGGGAGCCAACTATTAATCTGGATATTAAAGGTTTGTAATTGTTCTTGTTTGTAACCTGCTTGAATGTGTTTAAATAATGACCCACCCCACGTGGCTTATTCAAACTATTTTGAGATGTTGGCTGATGTATGTTCATATTTTTTGGAGATTTTAATATGAAACATGTGATCGAACCTTGTGATATATTTGTGTGTATGCATATTATTATTTATTTCAGTTCAGCATGTCGCAACTTTTTAATCCACTGTTAATATACTTAAAGACAATACAATATGTATGGAAACTATATTGATTGGAAACGAAAAATAATAATTGTCCTAACTGCACAAAAGCACAAGTGGATTCTTGACACACCAAAATCAAATGAGCCAACTGACGGGTCAAAATTGCGGGACCTGTCAGATCACCTTGTGAGATATGTCATCGCTGAAAATGGTGGAGGACAAACCCGTAAGGGATTACGTCCTCAAAATTGATTGCCCATCTGAACAAACTTGAGGTTCTGAGTGCAGATTACAATCTGGAGACTCAGATGAATTTGGTATTTCACTCTCTGCCCAAAAGTTTATGAGCACTTTGGCCTCGCTAGCTGATTTGTTGCAAGCTTTGGTCTCGGCAGAGATGTTGATGGGGCACCAAACTCAAGCTTTAACGGCAAGTGGTTTGTCTTCATTTTCTAGGCTAAGGGAAGGCAAGAAAAAGAAGAGGACCAAGAGCCATAAGCAATCAAACTCAACTGTTGCCAAAGGCAATAGTAAGATGAGGAATGCTTGTGGTGTCAAGGAAAATCCAAAGAGGAAGTGCTTAAGCTGTGGTGAGAGAGGACAATGGAGGTTTTGCCTATTCCAACCCCAAAAGGGACGAATGGAAAGGTAGTTCTCACGCACTAATTGTTGAAGCTTGTTTAGCGGCGTATACTTCTCATTTGTGGGTAGTTGATACGAGATCCACTAATCATATTTGCTTCACGGGTTCAAACTGATCTGGCAACTTAGTGGGATTGAGATCCTCATCACACTGGGCGATGTTACGAAAGTAGCGGTTATTACAATGCTACGTAAGTAGCAGATATTGCAATGCTACGTAAGTAACGGTTATTGTAATGCCACATAAGTAGCAGATATTGCATTGCTACATGAGTAGTGGTTAAAGCAGTGGGAGAAATGCACCTGTCTTTTGAAGATAAAGTTTTTTTGAGATTATCTTTATGTTCCCACTTTTAGAAAGAATTCACTTCCAGTTTCTAAAATTCTATTAAAGGACACTAAGTTTCTTCTAATAAGAATGACATCATTTCTTGAAATGATGAGTGTATATGTTATGGGACATTGGTCAAGTAATCTCTATACAATTAACTGTGCACACCACTCACGAAATGCATCATATAACACATCAACTATTTCCGAGAAAAGAAAACGTTCATCAGACGTGAACGAGACACTTCTTTGGCATCTAAGATTAGGTCATATAAATCCAAAGAGGATCCAAAGGTTGGTGAAAGACTGTTCACTAGAGTTTCTCCAAGTTGAACCAATTCCAACCTGCGAATCATGTTTGGAGGGTAAAATGACCAAGAGGGCATTTGGAGCCAAGGGGAATAGAGCCAAAGAAGTGTTAGAGATCGTTCACACAGATAAATGTGGTCCAATGTCAACCAAAGCAAGAGGAGGTTATGAGTATTTTGTCACTTTTATTGATGATTACTCAAGGTACGGTTATATTTTCCTTATGAAGCATAAATCTGAGACCTTTGAGAAATTCAAAGAATTTAAGGCTCAAGCAGAGAATCATAGGGAAAAACGTATCAAGTCTCTACGATCCGATCGTGGAGGCTTAATACCTCGGCCGATGAGTTTTTGAACTACTTATTCGATGAAGGGATTGCATCCCACCATCAGACCCGAAACCCCTCAACAAAACGGGGTTGCAGAGCGAAGAAACAGAACTCTTTTGGAAATGGTTAGATCTATGATGAGTTATGCGGATCTTCCCAAGTCGTTCTGGGGTCATGCCTTGGAAATAGCGGCTTACATTCTGAACTTGATGCCATCCAAATCGGTTCCCAAAACTCCCAAAGAATTAGGGACCGGGCGCAAGCCTAGTATGAGACACATGAGAATTTGGGGGTGTCCGGCCTACGTGTTGGACAAGGAAGCCAGTAAATTGGATCCTAGATCAGAATTAAGGTTGTTTGTAGGATACCCTGAGGGAACAAAAGGGTGTATGTTCTATGGTCCCGAAGATCAAAAGGTTGTCATAAGCATCCACTTTAGATTTTTGGAAGAAGACTATATGAACGATAGAAGACCCAGAAGTGAGATTACCTTAAGTGAGCTAAGGGGGCTAACCTCAATGCCAACTGTACAAGATGATATACCAAACGACACACTTACACAACCGGAACCTCGTCGTAGTGGGAGGGTTGTGAAACAACCCGAGAGATTCATGGGAATAGGAGAGTCCTCGGACTTGATTCCTGGACAAGATTTTAATCAGACCCACGGACATATGACGAGGCAATCCAAGACAAGGATGCAGATTCTTGGCAAACAACAATGAAAGTTCTAAATGGGTTCTATGTTTCATAACAAAGTGTGGGAGCTAGTCGAACCACTTAACGGGTCAAACCCATTGGTTGCAAGTGGGTGTATAAGAGGAAAAGAGGACCGAAGCGGGAAGGTGGAAACCTTCAAAGCAAGACTATGGTGAAAGGTTATACTTTCGAAAGAAGGGATCGATTATGAGGATGCTTTTTTTCGCCAGTAGCCATGCTCAAATCCATCCGTATTCTCTTATCGATTTCACGCACATCTTGACTTTGAAATCGGCAAATGGATGTCAAGCGACTTTCTTAACTAAGTCTTGATGAAGAGATCTATATGCAACAACCCCAAGGCTTCATTGAAAAGGCCAAGAACACCTAGTTTGTAAGCTCATGAAGTCCATTTACGGACTCAAACAGACATCCGAGCTTGGAACCAATGTTTTGATCATGTTATAAAGTCTTATGGGTTCGATCAAAAACGAGTTCGAAAGTTGTGTGTATAAAAAGCGCGTGTCGAATCGTGATTGGTATTCTTAGTACTATACGTAGATGACATTTCGATCGCCGGGAACGATGTGAAGGTGTTATCAAATGTAAGGGCATGGCTTTCAAAATAGTTTGATATGAAGGACTTAGGGGAAGCCGCACACATCCTTGGGATCAAGATCACTCGAGATCGCAAGAAAATGATGATAGGCTTATCGCAAGCTTCATACATAGACACTTTGTCTTGAAACGATTCAAAGATGCAAGATTCCAAGAAAGGCTTCGCACCTTTTCGGACATGGAATCCATCTATCCAAGAAAATGTCCCCTAAGACGCAAAAAGAGATAGATGACATGAGAGGTATTCCTTATGCTTCGGCTGTCGGAAGCCTTATGTATGTAATGCTGTGTACGAGATCGGATATCTGCTTTGTCGTTGGCATGGTGGCAAGATATCAAAGTAACCCGGGGAAGGAACATTGGACGACAGTTAAAAACATTCTGAAGTATCTGAAAAGAACTCGGGATAGAATGTTGGTTTATCAGTCAGATAGTCCAATCCCCATCGGCTACACGGACTCGGATTTCCAATTAGACATAGACTCCAGAAAATTTACCTCGATAGTGTGTTTTGCATGGGGGAAGGAGCCGTGACATGGAGAAGCGTTAAGCAGAAATGCATCGCAGATTCTACCATGAAAACCGAATATCTAAATCGCTTAGGAAATAAAAGAAAAGCGGTTTGGCTCAAGAACTTCCTAGTGGACTTGGACGTAGTTCCAAATTTGCTCAGCAGAATCACTGTTTATTGTGACAATGCCGGAGCAGTTGCAAATTCAATGGAACCAAGAGCCCACAAGGCCAACAAACACATTGAAAGGAAATATCATCTTATACGAGAAATCGTTAAGAGAGGAGATATAGATGTGGCAAAGATAGCGTCTGAAGACAACCTAGAAGATCCATTCACAAAGGGTCTGCCTCTGAATACATTCGAGAGACATGTGAAAGGAATGAGTGTCAAGACCGTTGTCAATCTTCTTTGAGTATAAGTGGGAGAAATTATTAGGTTCGTGTAGGTGACATTAGATGTCACGGACTACAAGAGACATGTTGTAGTATACTTAAAAGCAGACTTTGAGTATAAGTGGGAGATTGTTGGGATTATACTGGAAAGTATGCTTTTTACTTTGTATAATCAAAACCTAATTTTCGGACTTATTTCTTTGAAATAAATTATTTATCATCGATGCTTTAAATATCATTGAATGTTACACATATTTACTGCATAACTGTTCAATAATTCGTACGTGTTACATTGTAGTTAATTTAGTGATACCAGATCACAGAAGATTAAATTAACAGTCCCTTGTAACTAAAAGTACGCCATTCACGACCTAGATGGAAATGAACAACCCATCGTGAAAGGTTGAAGTGTAAGGCTCGGGATTGGTTTGTCTTGACCAAGAGATTACACTAGTGCATGACCGATGCAATGTAATGAATAGGACCTATAGGAGGATAAATTCTTAAACTCCAACACAAGGAAGAATTAGACCTCGGTGGGTTCGTTATTTCTTAATCTTCGCTCCTTAAATAGGATCATATGTGGTTGGTAACTATTGCTTTGACTTATCATGGGTAGAGAATCAACGAGATTCAATACTTTTTATCTTGGGCAATATTATTGGTCACATGTGATTGCTAAGATTTAATATGAAGAATCGTTATTGTAAGCACGCTTTTGTTCGATTTGCCCCTGGGAGGTTCATAAGCTTTATCATACCAAATCTTGCAAGTGGAATTAGTTTCCCAGTATGGATAATAATGTTGAACCGTTCTTGACTAAGGACAAAAGATATTAATTAACGGAAAGCTATTTCGGTGGCTTGAATTAATTAATGGGCCGGATAATCTTAAACACGGGGAAATAATAACCGGAGCCATATTGATCGTAATATGGGTTAAGATGGATAGTCAATATTAATTATGTAGTGGGATTAATTAATATTTATGGGCTTGAATAATATTGTGGCTCAATATTGATAATTCAAGATCCATTGGAAGATCCAATCTTAATTCTCCTAAAGGCCCCATGAGTAGCCCAACATATAGTCCAATAACTGAAAAAGGTGTTTAAAATAAAATAAATATTGTTGCTTATTTTTCCTCATTTATTTAGAAAATTATGGATAAAAGGGGAGAAAGATTTTCCTTGAATTTTGTTATGGAATGAAGATATGTATTCTTGGAATACAAGATTATCTCATTAAATTCAAGAAATCTCCCACTTGGTTATACATAGGGAAATTTTCGAAAATCTTGAAATATAGAGGGCAAGAAAGATTTTCTTGATTTTCCTGAAAAGATATTATGGAAGATATGTATTTCTTGAAATACAAGAATATCTCATAAATTCAAGAAGATCCAAATCTTGGAATCTTGTTACTCCTATTTTTCGAAATTATCCATAACAATAGAGTAGGTGGGATTTTGTGGAAATATTATAATTATGGGAAAAAGAATATATGAGATATATTCAAGATTTCTTGGAGATCGAGAAAAGATTTCCCCACATTATTTTTTGGCCACAATTTTTGACCACCTATGCTCTATAAATAGGGGATGACTCTTTCATTCCCAAGTACAATTCCATGTGCTAGAAAAAATAGCAAATCCACGAAAGTGGTGCAACAAAGTTTATTTTTTCCTTTTTGTTAATTGTTCGAGAGTATCCTTCCATCGGATTGTCGAGCAAGGATTAAGGAAATACTTGGGAAGTTCTTTTGGTGAGTCTAATCAACCAAGCCATTGTCATCCCAAGAGGTACGTTCACGTAAACTCGTAGAATTCCGCATGCGTAGGATTTACGTGAATTGATTATATGCATGATATGTTGTTGGATTATTATTTGAATTAATATAGGATTAATTCATGCTAGTAATAATTATAAGAATGAAATTTGTATTTAAATATTCACCCCGAATAGATCTGTGCACAATATTCCCCAACAGAGAATACATGTGTTGAGGAGGAAGGGGTTGAAGAAAAGAGGGTTTCGAAATGGATGAAAGCTAAAGAATTGAAGGAGAAAAACGAAAAGGTTGAGTGTGATGGATGGGGAATTCCTAAAACCCCAATTCCACCACCTTTTCCTCAACGTTTCATGAAAAAGAAGCTTGATGATAAATTCACCAAATTCTTGGAAATTTTCAAGAAAGTGACCTTGAAAGTGCCCTTCTTGGAGGCAATTGAGGAAAAGCCATCTTATGTAAAGTTTCTTAAAGAGTTGGTCACCAAGAGAAGGAAGGCGGAAGGTGGTGAGATGATAAGCCTAACAAGTGAGTGTAGTGCCCTACTACAAAGGAACCTTCCAAAGAAAGCCAAAGATCCCGGGAGCATCACTTTGATGTGTGAGCTAAGCAATACAGAGAAGAGAAATGCTATATGTGACGTTGGGGCGAGTATCAATCTTATGCCAAGATCAATCTACGATCGTTTGAAAATCAGTGAGCTCCAACCAACGTCCATGATATTACAATTGGCGGATCGTTCCATCACCTTCCCGGATGATATTGTGGAAGATGTGCTCGTAAAAATTGATAAATTCGTGTTCCTGACGGACTTTGTGGTGCTAGAGATGGAAGAGGACGTTGAAATTCCCTTGATCTTGGGTAGACCGTTTCTAGCTACCGCAAGGGCGGTGGTGGACATGTATACTGGGAAGGTGACCTTGAAGCTCGATGATGAGGAGCTCGTGTTTGACTCCTACAAAGCCATGAAGCATACACTTGAGAAGGAGGAGTGCAAAACGATTGATGTCGTTGAAAATAGTGTTCAAACGGAATTTGAAAAATCCTTTGACCCCTACTTTGCCAATGGATACTACAATGCACTCTTTGAGAACGATGAAAGCTCCTTTGAGGAGGATGATTGCAAAGATGTGCTAGAAGTGAATCAAGTCAATGAAGTGTGGGGAAGGAACAAGATCCCAAGCTTGCCATTAAGGGAACCGATTAAAGGAGTGGAAAAGCAAGAGGAGAAGAAAACCGGGTTAAATCCCTCATCTGACTTGGCCTCAAAAGTCTTCAACTGACTCTTCCCATTGTTGTGTATGAAACACTTACACCCAAAAACATGGAAGTAAAGAGACACGAGGTTTTTTCGTCCTTCCACGTTCATAGGGTGTTTTGTAGTGAGCCTTAGTCAAGACATCTGCTCGAAAGTATGGCATGCAAAGGTTGATTCTTTCGCCTTTAAACGGCTTGGTATTGCATGTTCGGGCCTAACATCGCATGCAGCTTTTTTTTGAGAGTTCTGTTCCTCCGATTCGCTACTCCATTTTGTTGTGGCGTCCTTTGCGGTGATGTTTCATATTCAGATACCAAATTTAGAGCAAAAAATCAATAATAAAAGAGTTTAAATTATGTACTTTTTATCTCGATCGATTTTTTTACTAATCGACACCCTTCTCATTTTGTAATCTTTTTTTAAAAATTTCGGGTATCTTCGTTGTCGCCTCATTCTTCTTATGTAAGAATATAACCCTGTAAACTTGGAATAGTCATCCACGATTACAGAGTATATTTTCGTCCGTTGAGACCGACCGGTGTAATCGGGTCCAAATAGATCCATATGAAAAATTACAAAAAGATTGGCCGATGCGGTCCGGAATTCCTTGAATGAAGCTTTGCGCATTTTCCTTCCGACATGCAAAGACATGTCCGATCCTTTGAAAATACTTCATTCGGAAGTCCTTCCACTAGAGACATCCTTCTTTATCTTATTAAGAGTTTTAAAGTTGGGGATGGCTCATTCTTTTTGTGCCGAGCCAACCGCTACTTTTGGAACTCTTGACAATCGCATGCATTTCTTGGGCAACGGTCTGCCCAATCACCGTAGATCGATCCCTTTTTTGAACCGAGTTTAGCAAAAATCGTTGAGTGGCTCGATTCTTGATAGTGCATTGGTCACGAGAACTCAACACCGAATCCGTTGTCGCAGAATTGTGAAACCGACAAGTAGGTTGTGCTTCGGACCTTCGACATATGAGACTTCGCCATTTGTACATCATCATTCTCTAAGGTTAGAATCCTTTGGTATAACCAAAGTTATCATCACCGAAGAGTACACGCTGGCCTTTTCATTTCTATGTAAGAGCCGAGGAGATGTTTGCTTCAAATCATGTGTCTTGAGCATCCACTATCGATGTACCGGATAGTTGCTTGCACACCTCCTTTGTTGGCGACCCACGCGATCCCGCAGCCCAAATCAGCTTTAGGTACCCCTTTTTTCGATTGGGTCCCGAGGGGTTAAGATTAGTTTTGAGGATCCATACAAACAGAGCACTTCTATTGTGATCGGTTAGATCGAAGGCCCTGATTTGTCTCCCATACCTATCAACATAATCATACGTCTCTTTATATGCTTTTTCGATTAGTATGATTATTAGTGTGAACCTGGGTGACTTAGAAGACTTGGGATTTATCTTTTTACATTTTTGTCTTCTTTTCATCCAAAGGTGGTTCAGCTGACCCCTAGATTTTCGATTATAGGGTAGTACATTCGCTACCATCGAAAGATTCATATCTTTTTAAGATAGGTAGTTTTTGCGGTTTACGAAGCATGCTTATTAGGCGGTGACCTTGATTGGGTCTCGGGTTGGACTTCCCTTTTTACAGTTGTCTTTTTCGATTTCGACCGTTGATCGAGTTGAGGTCTCTTCGGAAGAACTGGGTTCTTCGTTGATTCTCGATCGATGCTTTACCGAGTTGGGGTCCATTTACATTTCATACGGTTAGGCACCGCTTTTACCCGCTCAATCGGGTCTTTTTCCCTTATTAGATACATGTTTGGCTTTTGGTGTATCTTTGTTTTAAACTCGTCCGATTACATCTTTTTTGAGATGAATCACCGGGCTTTTGAGGATGTGGAAGGGTTTTCATACCCAAGTCCCTTCTTGTTAATCGTTGTTGAAAATAGGTGTTCATGTCTTGAACGGTTTTAGATGATTTTGTAAAAACCTCTATTTTCTTACGCAGATTATCCTCGATGATTTTAGACTTTCATGCTTTTTGGAAGAAAATTTCATCGAATTTTGCTCATAGGATTTTGAAGTCATCGACTTGTCTTTGTTAATTGCCGGTGATCTTTGATCCGCTTTGTCCCGATCGTGAAAGCTTTAACTTTTAGAATTTCAAATTCCTCGATTGTTTTTTGAGCGATTTCAAACCGATTTAAGTTCGAGGCTTTTCTCGAGATCATTCTCTTTAGCAAGTCGATTATTTCGGTCCTCACTTTATCATTTTCAAAACTTCCACTATAGCATAAGTGTTCATTGCGTTGGAGAGATCCTCAAGCAATTGCTCGAGTAGAGTTGCGTGTCAATCTCCCCAAAGAGTGTGCTAATGATAGCAGTGTAGAAGCGAACAAAGCAGGTTTGGAGGTTACCTCAGATTGGTCCTCCTTGGCCATCAAAGCAGATCTCATCATCATCCCAAGAGAATATCGATCTTCATTTCCATAGAAGTCAACATCATCACCGGATCACACGTAAATCTTCTACAGAGGAGTATCCAGAGTCCTCGTGAGGGCGACATCTGGTCGTCAATTCTCGACGCGGTCAAGAACTATGGCTTTTCCGTCCCTGTCTGACGTTGTTTCTCTTCTCTCTTTCTTCCCTTTTCTTGGCGTCAGTCCGGGCGATCACACCAGAAGTGACCTGGCTTCTCACAATTGAAGCACGCCTCCTTGATCCACGGAACCTTTTCTTCCGGTGAATCACTGTCTGTATGATCTATCGGTGATTTTCCTTTTCGATAAGTAGTCCGAGCTTCTTCGTCCGATTGGTTATCTCTTCTCTCATCATTTAGATTATCCTTTTTCCTTTCATCTCTCGCGGATCTCTCCGATCATCGATCGGTTCTTTCGGAGATCATTTATCGATCTCCTATCTCTTCCTCGGCTTATGTTGATAATCTTTATAGAATCTTGATACTTACCCAGGTTTAGTATTTGATTTTCTAGTTTCTCGTAAGCGGAGCGATCCGTTTCACCGACTTATGATGTTTCCAATGGGCTCATTGGTCTTCAATCTCTTCTTTGGTTGCCTTAAAAGTAATCGATTTGGAAGTTGAGGCTTCAAATGGGCACCTCATCTTCATCGCTTGTCTCTCTCAATTAAATCAAACTCGTGAGCTTTAAGGCTCAAGAACAAGCTACTTGGCTTCATTTTTGAAATGTCTTGGCAATCCTTGATTACCGTGACCTTCATGTCCCATTTCTTGGTGAGAGACCTTAAAATTTTGTAGTTGATATCTTTATCGACATCTCTCTACCAAGTTCTCGAAGCTTGTTTATTCGACATAGTAATCCTTCCATCGAAGTTCGTTGATGGTTTCGTTGGCAAAGATCTTCAATTTTTCGAACTTTACACTCGCCCGCAGACGGTTGTCCTTTATCTGGTCATTTCCTCGCGATATTTCAGCCAGAGTATTCCACATTGCTTTTCGCAGATTTGAGATACTTAATCTTTTCCTTGGTGACCTTATCCATTGTTTTCATGATAATATGCCTTTGCGATAGTATCTAGAGTATGATTCCTTTTTCCTTGATCCATCAAGGTCGGGCTTTTACGCATAAGACTTCCGGGCAAAGTCCGGATCTCCTCCAACCGCAGGGTTATCGTAATATATGATGATGGGTCCTCTTTCGATGACTTCCATCATTCGCCATCGATCGAACCTAGATGGTTGGACATATATATGGCCCAACTGCATACTCATCGATTGAGAACTTGCAGATCATGATACATACCCGAGGTGTTATCCATGCCGAGTGTTTTGGAAAATGAATGAGTTTTAAGAAGGTTTTTTCAAGATCGATTCAATCGACCACAAAGATTCTTCCTCAAGAATCGATGATACACAAAGTCAATGGTCAAGAGAACCAATAGCTCGATACCACTTGTAGGTCCCGAACGGGTTTAGTGAGGGCGTAAGTTCAGAAGGGAGGGGTGAATAGACTTGAAAACTTTTTGTGCAGATCGGTGTGAGGCGCTTAGTTTGATCAGAGTGCGAGTGAATCGGTTTTGGTCGATAATCAACTTACTAATCGCTCAAGCAGATTAGTTAGTTAAGAACTATCGATTAATCGATGTGTGCGGAAGCTTAAGTTTTACCCGTGAAAAACCGGTTTTTTATAAATCGATTCCAAAGTTAGTGTTTTAACCAGTTATTGATCAAGTGTCAAGCTTGATCGATCGTAAGCTTGGTGCTACCGATCTCAACTTAGAATATGTACGCTTTTAAAGGTTGTGTGCAATTGTGTAGGCGAGTTAATCAAAACGGTAAAAGGCACACAAGATTTATAGTGGTTAGGACAAACCGGCCCCACGCCCACTCTTCCCTATCACAAGGGGTACCAACTTAACCAATCGAACTTAGTTTTATGTGTTAGTTCAACATAGTACAATCGACAGATATTTAAGGAGTTCTCACTCAACCGATCCCAGAAATCAGAACTAGAAACCCTAGTCTGAAATCTTGCTAAACAACTTAACCTAACTTGGGTTTGGATAAGATTGTTTTGGTTCCAACTATGAAATCTTTTCTAGTGTTTAAGGTAGCCTATCAGCTAGATGAAAAGATTTCTTGCTAAGAACTTATGGGATGAACACTTAATAAAATAATCTTCTTGATCGTGTTCTTCGCATGAAATCGATAATTGCTTGAGCTTCTTGATTGTTCAGTGTTTCCGTATTTCACTCTGAAGTGTGATCCCATATTTATAGACCTTGAAATCAAAGAGCCGTTGGAGAGCAATTTGAATTTCAGGCTATATTAGGTAGGTTTGAAGGATTGATGTGACGTGCTTCAGGAACGGCATGGCCGAAAAAAGCGTGAACTTGTATTTTATAGCCGTTAGAGAGAGAAAGATCAAATCCCTTAATTGTCGGCTCCGATCATACGTGTCTTGTTCTTATTGGTTAACAGACGCACTTTTAGTGTTTGTTCTTCCAACTAAGGTCGACATTCTTCTTGTTCGGATCATAGACGTATGATTAGGTGAAACATCGATTTTTCACTGGTGAGTGACCGATCGGTCGAATCGATCATCTATTCGATGGAGTCTTCGGTGCGGTTGACTTAGCTTCAACTAGCAGATTTCGGTGATGTAGGTCTTCCGGTCCGATCTTCGGAAGTCATCCGATCTTCAAGCATTCTCCGAGTTTGAGCTTTATGACTTCAAATTGAGATGTCGACTAGATCGGATCGATCCGATCTTTCGTTCTTCTCTAGCATTCCGCCCGCTTGATATCGCCTTTTCTTTCGATTTCCAGATTCGACTTATACATATTGAGATTCCCCTCAATATGTGACCTATCTATTACATCGGTTGTTCTATACAAGAATTATCAACGGGTATTCTATAAACAATAATATAAACATCGATCTAATGTGTCCGATCGGGTCCTATTACATGTGTTTCTGGAACTTTTATCAAAACTATAAATTTCCCAACAAAATGATACATCATCATGCTTTGAAAATAAAATTAGTAAAAGAGTTAGCTTCTCTTGCGAACCCACCAACACCAACCAACATCCATTTTGGAGATCAAACCATGCACTTGCCTCTTCTTTTCAAGGGCACAACCAACCAAGTGTCACATGCATATTTTCTTAGTGTCTAAAGAACCAAAATCTCCACATTCATGCAGCAAATAAACAACAATTTTTTAAAGAGAAAATCAATTTTTGTGTTGAAATTGAAAACACAAATTTACGCATAAATGGTTACAAAAATCAGAAATAATTGCACAAAGATGAAATTAAGTGTATCGATTCTCAAATTTGGCATATCTGCTAGACGAAATATATTAAATCATAATTAAGAGCGCCTTAAACATCTGCTACATAAATTTATAATAATTAATAATAAAAGAAAACTTAAATGTTATACAAATAAAGTATATATCTTAATTAAATAGGATGAGCTATTAAACATATCTAATCTATAAGATATTAATTGAGAGGTCAACTCGCTTATTTAGCTTGAAAAATTACAATCCACTTAGTAACATATTGTCTCCAAATTGGAAGAAAAAATATGAGATGCAATAATCAAGGTGTTATTACAATGGTAAAAGAGAAAATCATCTCAAAAAGTGTAAACAAATTCTTTCCCTTGCGCGTCTGTCTCACAAAAAAAAAATCATATATACGTATTTCAAAATAACGCATTATACTCCAATATATTCTACGACAAAATAGATACGACAAATTACTCAGTATCATATTACTTAATTGTTATACAATTTTTCAATTACATTTAACATCTATTACAAATCTCAAATTAACAAATGTATCCTTGAATTAAACCACTAATTTGGTGTGCGGATTATATCAATAAACATTGAAGGTCATGTTAGAAGGAATATATTAATATTAAATATAAAAGTTAAAACATAACCATATACCTATAAAATATTAATTGTTTTGTTATGTTGGATAATTGAAAATTGAACAATTTTATATAGATGTGTCTAAAATTGGTATAAAGAAAGTATTAAGTCTAATCTATTGCACAAAATTTTGTAACCATGACCATCATTTAGGAGTAATTAGTGGCTAAAAATTGAAAAAAAATAAACATTTTTTGTAATGTTTAATTTGTACAATTAAAGTTTATATGATTTATGGCATATTACATGGTGTTTATGTGCCTCATTAATTTTGATACTTCATGTTAAAAAGTAAGAACAAATTATGAGATGTTCACACACACACACACACATATATATATATAATCAATAAATATTTTAATTATTTGTTAAAATCTATAGTGAAACAGAAAAGCTAAAGCAACCCAAACATATGGGCATATTTTTTTAATTAATACATCAAACCTTATATAATCAACAATATTAAAAATCTTATAGATAAAAGCTTGTATAGTATATTGTTTTAAATATATATATATATATAAACATACATATACACATATAACAAAAATCGACTTTGAATTTTATTATGATATTATTTAAATAATCTTTCCTTTATTTATAATATTTAATGCATATTAATTTGCATGTTAATTATATATTGATATATGATTTCTGTCAAATTTAAAAACTAAAATAATAAATTAATTTATAATAAACAGTTAGGATCATATATGGTATTGGATTTTATTAAATTTCTAACACGCAAATATGTATACATACTTGATAAATTTATATTAAGATGCATTCATTATTTGTTGAACACCCATGTAATTATTTTAGAACTTCATTTAATTTTATTGATTTTCTGCCCATTATACATTGGAAATTTTAAAGTATGGTGCTTGAATTATATTATAGCATATTGAATGAATTTAAATTTTGTAAAGTTGATATAAATATAAAAGGACAATTAGTAAAATTAAAAAATATTGATATTTATGTATAAGAATAAAGAAGATAAACATTAATACATTAATTAGTATTTAAATGGATTTTTTCAAGGGAAATAACAATATTATTGGTTAGCCAAATCGATCTCAATAGTAGCAACAAATCACTTCAAAGATGCTAATTGATAACATATATTATTTATTTTCTATAAATATTAAATATCACTCATAGATGTGATCATAATAATGATAAAAATATAGATAAAAAATACAAAATAATGTGTCAAATGCTTATGTGCCTACTACTTAATATATTTATTTAGATTCAACATAATCCAAAGTCGATGATAGGAAATATAGATGGATGGTCATCTTTCTTCCTTATTTCCTTCTACTATTCCATCTTCTCTTCAGTAGTAATGCTATATCAGACGAAAATTTGAATAAACCCACAGAATCTACAAAATCCAGTAATATGATGAATTAAATTTATAAGATCAATATAATCAACGAATGAAAAGAAGATGATACAAAAAAGAATATGGTGAAGAAAAGAAGAATAAAAAAGAAAAAAGAAAGAAAGAAAGAGTTACTCACCTCAAAAGGATGGAATAGAAGATGATTAAAAAAAAGCTCCTTATATAGGTGTGTGATTTGTAACGTATGAACTAATCATGCATAATTAGGCGATTTTTATGGTGATATTAAAATTAGAGGTGTGAGTAATTAATTTAATTATTATGTAAACGAAATTCATAAAAAATCATACTAAACAAATCAAAATTAAATAAATAAATAAAACTAACCACTCTCGGTTTTGGTCCATCGGAATCAGAATGAGATGAGACGACAACAGTTTCTTTCGAATGAGACATATCTGATTACCGAAAATTTAAAAAAATATTAAAAATCAGTTGAATTTAATAAATTTTGAATAAAGAAAAGGAAAAAAATATTTTAATATATACTGGCAAAATATATTACAAATAACACATGAGACAAGAATTTGATTTTAAAGGTGCAATAAGATATTAAATATCGATAATTATATTCGAGGCGTAATACTACCATGCAATGTTTCTACCCCCAAAAAAAAACCTGATTTTCGACACTGCTAATAATGTAACAACATACAGTATCAATAGTACAAAAGTAGGCATGCAACATGGTTGTAGCAAACAATATTAACCATTATTAATTCGCAAAAGAAAAGAATAATTAAAGGCTTCTTACTGTCATTGTGATGAACCTTTGGTCCTCCTAATATAGAAATTGCAAATTGCAAATTCCAACTCTATAATTTTAGAGGAAATTAATATTGCAAAGAAAAGAAAGGAGAGTTTTCAGTATTAATGTGTGAAACTGTGATGGGCTAGACGCAATATATATACATACGAAAAGGTGGTGAAATGCTATTTTAATATGTCTCTTTTAATGAGAACCTTTGAATCATAATAATTTGCACTCAATGGCTTCTCATCCATCCCTTTAATTTTCAATATTCACACAGAGACACCTATCAATTATCTAGACCACCCAAATAAACGCCTTCACAAATCAAGAAGAAAACTAAATAACCTAAACAAATGACTACACAAGAAAAATATATAAGCAAATACACAAGAAAATGAGAACGTAACTTACCAGGTATTTGGTTGAGAATGAAATTATTGTATTGAGAATGAAAATTTTGCCTGATAAAATTTCACTTAAATAGGAGAGACAACAAATTTATGGACTTGAATAAAAAATAATATTAAAGGATATTTAAAATAATGGGTGGACGATTTGATTAATGGGTGGATGATCAATTCTATAAGTTAACCAATTAATTGCTGGATATAGGGACAAATTAATGGGTCAAATGAGCTATATATGGATAATGGTTAAACAATGCATTAAGGATTTAATTTTAAAATAATAGATGGACGATCAAATTAATGGGTGGATGATCAAATCTATAATTAACAAAATAATTGCTTAGATAGGGAAGAATTAATTGGTCAAATTAATGGACGAATTAATGGGTCAAATTTAATTAAGGAATTACACCATGCACTTTCCCATCCCCTTCTTCAGATTTGATATTCAAATTAATGGGTGGATGATCAATTCTATAATTAACAAATTAATTGCTTAGATAGGAAAGAATTAATGGGTCAAATTAATGAACGAATTAATGAGTCAAATTTAATTAAGGAATTACACCATTCTCATTGTTTGTTTGCATGGGCCCACATTCGAAAATTTAATTAAGGAATTAAGGAAGAAAAAAATATAATATAGGACAAAATTAATGTAGAAAATTAAAATAAAATTGATGGCTGAGATTGATCAAGAGAAGAGACCTAACGGTCAGAAAAAAAAAGGCGGGAAACCAGAAAGGGAAAATTGTAGTTGTATTATATAGTTATAGATTACATAATAGCTTATGTTATGTATATATAAATTGGAAGTTTAGGGTGATTGCCTTCCCCTTCCCTTTAAAATCATTTTCTGTTGGTTTGACGGCTCAACAGCCTACAGCTACTCCTCGCTGGAATTAGCAGGTAACATGATACATCTATCTTCTTCTTTTTCATCAATTTACTTTTGTTATGCGGATTATTTAAGTTTTTCTTTATCTCTTTTACGCATTTATTCTTCACCAAATTAATTACCTCTTCTAATATTGTTTTTAAGAGTTGCGCCAACATCAATTTTAACCTAATCTTATTCTCTGTCTTTCACATACACAATTTTATGGGAGTAGGAATTAATTAGATCTAAATCGCTTAGATAGATTTTGTGTTATGTACCTGATTTACACCGATAAAGTCACAAATTTTACACAGTTAAATTAGGGTTACCGAAATTTATTTTATGTGGTTTTTGTGATAAAACATCAAATTTAAGTTTAAATTTCGGAGATACTCTTAGTTACCTGTTTTCTTTGGTCCAGGATATAATTAATCAAGCTTGCGTTTTTCTGGATGTTCTAAAGCCATCATATAACTAATTGCAGTGAGCCAGAAAAGCCATCTCCAAATGAACCAGGACCTATTTGCAAATATACCATCCGAAATTATTACTGAAATCGTCTCAAAACTTCCAGTTGGATCCATTATAAGTTGCAAGTCGTGGCTCGCTTTACTCGAGTCACGTGAGTTTGTGAAGTCCCATCTTCTTAAATCAATCCCCGGCCTGGCTGTCTATAGGACCAAGTCAAATTTGTACAAATTATTTGAGTTTGATGATGGGCTCGATCTTCAACGACATGAACATCATTACAAACCACTCGCCAAGTTTAATATCCCAGGTTGTGAGGGGCGTATTTATGGTACAACCAATGGCTTGCTTTCCTACGCAATTGGGACCATGTGTGCGACCATGATACTCTTCACATATGCAATCCTATAACTCGTGATTATATTCAACTTGATGCTAGCGAGTTTGTGCAGACTTTTCATGATAAAGTCGCTTATGGATTTGGATCGAGCAAAATAATTGGCCAACATAAGGTGGTTAGGATATTTCAGGACTATGTGACTGTTCCAGGAGAACATTACCGTGTTCCTAAATCCGAGTGTTTATGTCATGTATACACCATTGGAACAGGATTATGGAGAAGAATATAACTTGTTGCTCATTTGTGTATGATATTTATTATCATGATCATGCAGAATTTCGGAATGGCAATCTTCACTGGTTAGTCTCAGATTTTGAGGGCCACAAAAGATGGATATCTTCCTTTAACCTTGAAACAGAACTTTTTAGCACATTTCCCTCTTCCCTCCTCGAAAGCACAGATTTGGCTGGCCTAATCATTTTTAGGGATTGCTTATGTTTATGTAATGATAGTTTCGCTGATGGATTTACTTTATGGTTGATTTCCACTTGCAAGATTTGGTATGATAAATCTTATGAACCTCCTATAAAAGTAAAATCGAACAAGCGATTTGCTATTACCCATTCTTCAGATTAAATCTTAAGAATCGTGATGTGACCAATAATATTGCCCAAGATATAAAGTATTGAATCTCATTGATTCTCTACCCGTCATAAGTAAAAGCAATAATTACTAACCATACACAATCCTATTTAAGGGACGAAGATTAAGAAATAACGAACCACTGAGATCTAATTCTTCCTAATTCAGTGTTGAAGACTTTATCCTCCTGTAGGTCTTATTGGTCAAGATCACCATGCACTAGTGTAATCTCTTGGTCAAGACAAGTCAAATCGAGCCTTACACTTCAACTTTTCACAATGGATTGTTCATTTCATTTTAGGTCGTGAGCAACAGACTTTTTAGTTACAAGAGACCGTTAATTTAATCTTTCGTGATCCAGTATCACTAAATTAACTACAATGTAACACGTCTTATTTATTGAATAGTTATCGCAAAGAAATATATGTAACATTCAATGATATTTAAAACATCGGTGATAAATAATTTATTTCAGTAAATAAGACAAAAATTCAGTTTGGTTATACAAAATAAAAGCATAATTTTCAGTATAACCCCAACAAGCAATAACTCATGGGAACACTTGCATGAATAAATGCAAACAATCAAACATAAGATTCAAACAAGTGTATTGACATACATTAATATTAAATGAACTATAATATTAAATCAAACTGAATATCATCTAGTATTATATCCTTACAATAGATTGTCTCTAGGACAATAATACTAACAGCCCCCATCGGGGTGGTTATTTTGAATATCTTCAGGTTTCGGTTCGATTTTGGGGAAAACCGTGAATAAATGCAAACAATCAAACATAATATTCAAACAAGTGTATTGCCATACATTAATATTAAATGAACTATAATATTAAATCAAACTGAATATCATCTAGGATTATATCCTTACAATAGATTGTCTGTGACACTAATATTTAACAAATTTCATCGGGCGGTTATTTTGAATATCTTAGGAGTTTCATTCGATTTTGGGGAAAATCGATAAAATTTAAATCGGGGCCGGGGCATGCATGCTCCGCGGTTCCGGAAATTCGATTCAACCCCGGTTCCAAAAGTTCAGGGGAACCGAACCAACTGTGGGCAAGGCGGTTTGTTCGGTTCTCGAACCGGCGGTTTCGATTCAAACCCGTGATTCGATTCGAACAACCAATTGCTCACTTTTTTTTTTTTTTTTTTTTTTCATATATTTTTTTTGTGTTTTCTTAGTTTTTTGGATCTAAAATTTGAAGGAATGTATAGATAGATCATGAAATTGGACATTGTTATTGTTAATATGAGGATTTAAATTGAAGATTACATTAATAATTGAACTATTATAAATTAGTAGCCTAATTTATTACAAAGTAATTGAACTATTACAAAATAGTAATTTTAACTTAAAAATAATTAAGTAATCTCTTATTACAAATTAATTGAACTATTACAAATTTTCAAATTACAAAGTGAACTATATCGAATTAGTAATTACAATTACAACTTTAAAATTTTAAACTTTACAAAATAAATTTGGGGAGAATTTAAAGAAATTGACTTGAAATTTTAAATTTAAGAAATAAACTTAGAAATTCTAAGTTTGAAACTTAAAATTAAGTTTCTCGTGATCAAATCCAACAGAATCAAAGTTCGCGTAGTTCTCTTACCTCAAACTTACCTCGTTGATTTGGATCGATTCGATTCTTCATGCATCACTTCCGGTGGTAGTTTCTTTGAGCTATCTTGATCATCATTATCAACAAATTCTTGACTTTCTTTTCGCTCTTACCCAATCATCAATAAAAGATTGGTTTTCCACGTTTTCAACGGTCATATTCGATCTCACAGATCCAAAGTGTAGCCTCCCAAACTAAAAAGTTTGTTCAACCAAGAAGCGGTTGATAGGGGAGATGAAAAATTTCTCTTCGCTAGCATTGACAATATTGGATAGATATTTTTCATCCTCGACCACCACTTTAGTATATTAAAAGAAGCGTTATGTTTTCATCTTCATCAAGCCGAGCAAACGAAGAGGATAAATAATGATCAAGTTCGTAATAAGGGTTAAGTAGACTTTGGGCGTTTTTGAGAACGTTCATCATAAAAAAACCCGTTAATATATCTTCTTCTCGACTCATAGAAGAGCCACCACCACCACCAAAATTTTCTTCAAAACGGGGACACTATATTCTCTAAATAAAGGCGTTAAAGTAACTTTTAATCCGATTACTAATCTCTTGGGATTAGGATATACATCATCTTCAATTCGCCATGACCATATATATGTCTATTAGGAAATAAATAATTATAATACATATTTAACATCATTATTAATCCATCCAATCTTTTTCTGGATCAAAAACACTTTAAAGAACCAAGAATAGATCGGGAATATTTGTAAAATATTTTTCCATTTTTGCATCATGTAGAAAGTAGCACCACTTAATAAAGGGATTTGTAATATTTTCATTTAACACATGAAAGCAACTTTAATACAATAATCAAGTATTTAAATTACACGTGGGATAATAAACAGGATAACACTTTTGTGGAATCATTAAAAATTCCCAAAATTTTACACAAAGAAGTGCATGAATCCCAATATTGAGGATATAAACGAATACCACAATTTTCTTGAGTAAAAAATGTACATAAAAACTTCTTTTATAATCCATAGACTCTTTTAACAATTTATCGTGGAATTCAACGAAGTTGACACATCAAGAGAAAATTTTTTGGGATCATCAGATGTTCTACAAAAAACTTTCCATTTTTTTTCAACAATTTTGAATGTCTCGACATATAATAAATAAGCGGATCTAATAGGACCAACTTGTTCTTTCAAAAGATCTAAACCATCTTGAACACATAAATTTAAAATATGACACATACATCTAACATGAAAAAATTTTCCACCAAGATATGGTTGACAAATATTTGTAAGATCTTCAATAGTAGCCGTATTTTGCACTAAAGATTATCAAAACCAATAGAAAATATTTTTTTAGTAAGAAGATACTCATTTAAAATATCATGCAATTTATCTCTAATAATTAATGGATTGTGTTAAAAGATCAAAAATCTATAAAGAATCAACCTTTTGTTAAGAGTCCACGAATCATCAATCCAAGTGCATGTAACTCCTATATAACTATGCTTTTGAAAATTATCACTCCAAATATCCGCATATACAAACTTTAACATTTAAATCCAAGAATAGATTAATCAAAGATATTTATCTTCATAAACAACTTTAGCAACATCACGAAAGTAGTAGTATGACGTGAAACTTTTTTTTGTGCCGGGTTGAAGACCAAGGTTAACAAAATCATTCCAATCTAATTATCGGCAAATTGAAAAGGAAGGTGTTGTGTGCACACAAATTTAGCTAACAATTTTCTATATTTCATTTGATCAAATGTAAATAGAGAAGTGGGGGTTCTTTACCTCGCCTTTGAACTCCACCACCGCCAACGGTTGGCGTAAATCCATGAAGTTGTGCTTGGTTTGAACTAATTCCAACTCTATCCAGGATGGATTTTTTTCAAATGCTTCCGAATGTTCCATATCCTCCTCCTTTGACAAAAGAATATATTTTGTCACAATAACAGAATGAACTTTAATAGTATTATCCTCGTTGATCACTTTATTAAAGTGGCGTGCAAAAAATATCCGACTTAAGTTGAGCTCGACTTGGAGTTGGCTCAAGATTGGACTCGGTTGGGTGGTTTTGGCTTTTCTTGAGTAGGACGTTGTGGTGGTATAGCATCATCTTCAAGAGGATTCTCATGCTAGGGACCAAAAGTGTGCCTCAATATCATCTAAACTCCACTCGATCGGTCTTGGGTGGATGTGGAAGACGAGCGGAAGAGGTGGAAGAAGTTTTGCCTTTTTACCCTTACCCTTGCTTTGATGGCTTGCCATAATAATAATATGTATGTAAGTATATGTAAATAATATATGTATGTAAGTGTAGTGTAATGTAGTATGTATGTAACTATGTAAGTGTAGTGTAATATACTAATATGTAGTATAGTACTATAGTAGTATACTAGTATTAGTATAGTGTAATATATAGTGTATATAATATATAGTGTAGTATAAATATAATATGTAGTGTATAGAGTATAGTTACTATAGTATGATATATAGTGTAGTATAAATATAATATGTAATGTAAATAATATGTAAATAATAAAACTTTGAGAATCGGAGTGAGAGTTGAGACTTGAGAGTTGAGAGTTGAGAGAGAGATGAATAAACTTTGGTGTGTGAATTTTGGAGTGGAATGAGTTGGTATTTATAGATGAAATATTGAAAAAAAAAAAAAAAAGCGGTCAAAACCGGGCCGGTTCGAAAGAACCCGGGGTTGATTCCTGATTCGAGCCCCGGTTCCTTCAATGACTCTTTGATCTCGGTAGATTTGGATCTCAACTCTTTAATCCGGTAGATTTGGATCTCAACAACTAGAATTTTCAAATTTTGGGGCGGTTCAGTTTCGGTTTTGCTAGAACCGAAACCGAATCAGGATTTACTTGGATTGGTTCGGTTCGGTTAAAACCGCCAACCGAAGGATGGGCAAGCGGTTCAAAACCCGGCGATTTCGTTTTCAACCGCCGTTCAGTTTTTTGAGCATGCCTAGGCAGGCAGGCGGGGGCGGTATTTTATAAACCGCCGCCGCCCCTAGAACCCATTCCGATACATATTATATTGACAATTTTTTATATTTATATATGTATATATCATTATATATATTTAAATATTTGTTTGATTATTTATATTTTATTCTTTTAAATTAATTTATAAAAAAATAATTTTATAACATAATTGGCTCTAAATTATTTTTAGAGAGATAAAATAATTATGATAACAAAAAAAAAATTAAATATGTTAGTTGGTTTTCGGGTCGGGTTCGGGGATACCCGAAAACGTTAGGGGCGGGGATTATGGACAAAAAAAATTCCTCGACAGGGTTCGGGGACAAAATTCTCCCGTCGGGGCCGGGGGAGGCATAAACCGGCCCCGACCCGCCCCGTTGCCACTACTATGTTTGACTTTAAACCCAACACAGATCAAAGCAATAAGTATTAATTACATTCAATTCTATTTAAGTGACGGAGAGGTAAAATCAATAACAATCGGCGCCTAATTCTTCATCCCTTAAGTTAAGACGGAAGAAAGAATTTATCCTCTTCAGAGGCCCTCTTCAAAGACATCATAATGTCTTTATTGTAATTTTCTTACCAACATGTTTCAATTTGAAGCAGACTTCAACCTCTACCAATGGAGTGTTCAATTTTATCTAGGTTGTGAAGTTGTCTTTTATTTTCTGACGAATCGCTAATGTGATCTTTCGTGATCGTAAGATCATCACATTAACTACAATATAATATCAGACTTTATATTTGAACTGTTTGCAATAAATAATTAACATTCATTTATATTTAAAGCAATATAGTAATGAAACATTTATATTCAGTAAATAAGAGTTACGTTAGTTCGTTATTACGTAAAAGTATACTTTCATTTATAACCTCAATCCTGCATTCAAAAATTAAACCCTGATTATGAACTCCTCCGCCCACAACTGGGTTTCTCTTTACAAATACATTTCGATACCAAAAAAAATAAATTAAGAGAAATCCTAAATCTGAACAAAAAATAAAAAAAATCTCACCGTCGGTACTGTGCTTGACTGTTTGTTGGAGCAGAGGAAACCAGTGGTGGTGGTACTGTGCTCGGCTGACCTCCATCGCCGTCGCCTTCATCAACATCGGCCTTCACTGTCAGATTACCTACTTGAGAGCACCGCCAGATTAATTACTGGACCTCCATCGCTGCCGCCTTCATCGGCCTTCACCGTCATATTTTTAGAGAGAAACGTGAGATTTTAGTGAGAGAGAGATTTTAAAATGAGAGATGGAGAGAAGGGTTGATTTGTATAAAGTGGGAGATTAATCACTTGAGGGCATTTTTGTCATAAAATTGACTTTTTGTATTAATTTGGAATTGGAATTTTTTTTGTATTGGAGTGTAAGGATTTTGCATCTAAATGCAATTATCCCTTATTTCTTTCTTTTTCATCTATTTTTGCTTTACATTATTCTAAATTTTCCTCTCTAAATTTACGCTTAATTATTCCACCGTTTTTTTTCTTCCTGTCGCTTTGATAAATATGCGTTTACGCTAAAACATGAAATCTAGGTCTAGTCTAATACATTTCATGCTTAAACTCAGATTTAAGGTCAAATTTCCTGAAACGCTCCCGTTTTATTTGGAACCCTTTTGGCTGAACTTATAAGTTTTAAATAACTTATAAACGGTTTATGAGCTTATAGGGGGTGTTTACAAAAAAATATAAGTGATTATAATTATTAAGAATTGTGTACATAAATAATTTTTAATATTTTATTTATTTTTTATTAAATTAAATAAACTCTTAAAAGATACTCCTTCAGTCCCTCACCATTTTGCACTCTTACTTGTGCACACATTTTAAGAAAATATTATTTTTTATGTTTTCTTGACTTTTCAAATTAGATGGAGGGTGGAGATTGTGAGAGATTATTTGCCATTTTTTTGTGTGCAAAATGGTGGGGGACGGAGGGAATATAAGCTAAAAGTTGAAAGAAGAGTGTTTTTGGTAGTTTATGAGTATTTTTGAATATTATTAACTTTTTTTTAACACTATCAATTTTTCTTTAAATTTTTTTACAAACACCATCAAATTCTAATATTAATTAATTTTTTCATAATTATTAATTTTAATCATTTTTTCTAAAAGAATAATTTTTGCAAATACCCCCCATAAGCCCTGCAAAAGTGTTTGATAAAATAAAAAAGATATTAAAACAGTATACGCTCTAAAAGATTAAGTTATATTCCAACTTATTTTGTTAATCACTCCCCTAGCCACTCCACCTACCTCCACTCACCCCCGCTCAACATAAAAGATAAAAAAGAGTTATTTATGTTAAAATTAAATTATTTATATACATAATTTTAAGTGATTATAATAATTTATAATTTTTTTAAAACACCTCCATAAAATATTAGAACTTATTAAGATGTTTAAAATAAGTTTAGTCCAGACAGTTTGGTCCATAATATAATAAATAACCAGGCTTGCATTGATCACAGATGCCGTCTCAAAATGAAGCAAGACTTGTTTGCTTATTTATCGAGTTTTTTGTACTTTTGGTCCCACAGGACACACCCCCTCACAATTTTGGTTTCAAACCTTACATTTTTGGTCCCGCGTCTGGAAAATCCGTCAATTTTAGACGGAATTCCGCGCGTCTAAAATTTGGACCTTGGATGCAGTATGCAACTTGCCTAAACTCTGATTTAATTTACCGAATGGGCAATTGTTGTGTGCCAAATTGTTTTGGGCACTTTTACTATTAACTAATTGTTGTGTGCCAAATTATCTGGGCTAATTATTTGGATCTCTCATGTCTTTAAGTTACAAATGAGGGGCCCACTAACCTCTATTAAACTTGAGGTATGGGGCGAGTTGCCATGAGCTAAGACGAACTCGCCCGACCGTCATCTGAGTCCAAGGATGGGGCAAGTTGCTCGCCTAACTCACCAGCTCGAACAAACTACGCGTAAGATGTTCGTGAAGTCGCCCGTTACACGACAAGGCGGGTGAGTTGCCCGCACGATGGTCGTCATTCCCTTTACCCGCCACTCGCCAGGTACCCGCAGACGCCATGGTTGCCCAAGAAGCCATGGTCGCCGCGTCTTTACCCGCCACTCGCCGCTACCGCACGCCTATGGTTGCCCGCGAAGCCATGGTCGTCGCGTTCTTTTTACCCGGCCACCGCCGCTACCAGACGCCATGGTCGTCGCGAAGTTTTAGTCGCCACAAGGCTTGGTCGCCCATACCAAGACGCTTATGCTCGCCTAGTTATGGTCGCCGCGAGCCTTGCTCGCCCGCGACGCCATGGTCGCCATACCAAGACGCTTATAGTTGCTCAAGGCGCTTTGGCCGTCAAGACGCTATGGTCGCCGGCCCTACTCGTAAGGTCGCTTATCCGAAAGAAAAGTCGACTACCGCAAACAAGTCGCCCACTTCGCCAGCGAGACAACGCTCTCAATGTAATTATGCATACAAAAGAGGCAAGTTATACTCTACCATTTTTTGGGGATTGAGGACTCAAGGAAAAAGGGATAGAGAGATTTTGAGTCAAAGGTTTCCCACTTACCAAGTCCTGATTTTGGCTAAACAAACAAATAAACCTCCAACCCCAGCTAATATCAGAGAATCTCCCCCAAATGGCCGAGAAGTTTCTGAAGATGTGGCTGGTCCTATAGCCGCGGACTCAAAGAGGAAAGCATAGGCGCAAATCTCCATGAACCATCTGCAACCCGCGGCGCTTCAGAGATGGATGCGTGTTTAGATAAATGTAACTAGGATGTAGCTTACAGTTAGAGTCCAATGTAGTTGATTCACATTAAATGCTTGGTCGAGCTCGCCTTGGAATGCGAGCTAGACAAGCTGATCATCTTGTACTATAAATATGAGCGCTTAAGACTCATAATAAGGTGAAAAAAAATTCACATTCAATACAATGGCTTTATCAGCCAACAAAAGAGGCCGCCTCTCGCATTGAGTTACTTGCATTTATTCTTCCAAATCTTGATCATTGCTATTCAATGAAGAACATTCACTATGTTCCTCATTGAATACACTTCACTCTCATTAATACTTGTTTGTATCACCAAATCACATAGCCACATCACAAACCTCGTTACATAATTTTTGGTGTACAACAGTCTTGAACTATGCATTATCATACAGTATTTGGGTGTTAATTTGCTGGGTTTAGATGTAGAGCAGTTAGATATCTTCCTTTTAGATGGACATTTGAGGCCATTGTCAATCTTTAAGGCGCTTACTGGGTGCATTTGCATCGATGAATTGGTTCTTGATCGTGATAGTGAAGACGAAAGGATATAAATTAGAATCAATTCTTAATTAAAAACGTGCTTACTTTGTATACATTATTAACTGCAATGTGATTTCTTGTAGTAGCTGTTTACTCTCTGGATAACATCCAGCAAGATTTACATTTGCATATTCCAGTATGTTGAATTCAAATTTGATGGACAATATGTTTTGCTCCTTGTTTTGGTTTTGTTTACTAAAATTTAAGACTTCTGCTGAATCCCTATTTACTTTGATCCTCAAATTCTTTTGCAGAATCTTGTTTCCACCGAGCTTTGACTCTCTCTCTCTTTTCTTCTTGGGTAGGAAACGGCTTCTCCCAACCACCCTTGTAATTGAATGCAGATCCATGTGTCCCAAGTTGTCTTTAACATTGAATAATAAAAAAATATTATGGGGATTTCTAGTATTTAAGCTTGAAGGGACAACATTAGTTTAAATCTTGAAGATGCAGTAGTTGAGTTATGTATATATATATATTCCCAAGGATATATAAAACATATGGATGGGTATATGAGTGGCATATTAAGAAATATCTTATGGCCCACTGGTTTCTATCAGTTCACACTTTGCCTCTCATTTTGTCTAATCACATGCTCATTTACAGTTGTTGCTACCATAGGAACAACAAATATGAAAGCATATATGCCATAATTATCACCTCAAACTCTATCTTGTTCCAGATTTGTATAGTTAAGTATAAAATTAGTTTATTCTGCATAATCTCACCACTGGTTTTATGTCTTTGGTATCAAATGTGTATCGGAAAATATTTGGTGTCAAATGTGTATCGGAAAAAATATTTGATACCAAAAGCCTTTAAGAGATGGCATGGTGATGGAGTATGGGGGTGTTCATGTGGAGTTCATGAAATTTGTGTGCTTGTTTTTATTTTCTTGGAGAAGCTCGTGATTTGTAGCTAATGTTGCTCATTTTTTATTGAAAAAATTGAGTAAAAAATCATATGGGATCAAAAGTGTCATGTTTTTCTCTTCAAAAGATCCCTCACGCGCTTCTGTTGACTGGAAATCCTATGGGACCAAAAGTGTTAACGGAGTTAACGGGAAAAAGTGATGGTGGGACCAAAAGTATCAAAATTTTCGGCTTTGGGACCAAAAATTTAAGCTTTGGGACCAAAATCGTGAGGAGGCGTGTCCTGTGGAACCAAAAGTGCAAAAAACTCCTTATTTACCATCAGAATTCATGATTGATATCCTCTCAACACTCCCGATTCGAAGCATTAGAAGTAGCAAGTGTGTGTTTGCAAGTCATGGCTCGAGTTACTTGAATCATCTTCTCAAATCAACCCCTAGCCTAGTTGTCCATGGCATCAATTCAAAGTTGTTCAGGATTTTTGAATTTGAAGATGCCCTCAATCTTAAACTCCACAAGCTTCAGGAAAAAACAGTCATCGAGTGTGGTCTCCCCTTTGATGGACGGATACTTGGTTCAAATAATGGTTTGCTTAATTTTCTTATGCAGTTGGAGGAGTCATTTTATTTTCTACATATGCAACCTTGTCACTCATGATTATGTCGAGCTTCCTAGTCCTCTAGAGTTGGTTTACTTTTTCAGACAAGTGGTAGTCGCTCTTGGATTTGGAGTGAGCAGAATAACCGGCCAACATAAGGTGGTTATGGTTTTATGTGTATACAGGTGGAACAGGAGCAGCACCTGATATGCGTCTTGAGTTTATTAATTTTAGGAATGTAGTATTTTTGAATGGCAATCTTCACTGGCTGGCGACGGATTCTGAGTCCCCCCAACAATGTATATGTTGCGTTGATCTTGAAATTGAACTTTATACCGCCTTTTTTTCACCTCTAAAGAGAAGTAGCTCTTATGTGTGGTTGTGTGCTTTTGATGCGAACGAGGGTTGTGGGCTCAATAATGCATACAATCCGCGAGACTAGGCGAGCGAGACTTAAGGCCAGGCCTAAGCCCAATAGTGGAAAACGGGCGTTGGCAAGATGCGAGATTGGATTTGTCCCAAAAATAAAATATCTCAAGATTATCCCAGATTTATCAACTACTCATATTTATCTATTTATATTTATATCTATCAGTTTAGATGGTGCGTAATCTAGTTGTTAGGATATGCATTATGTTAGATTCGGCTAGCTAGTATTTAAACATTGTGAGACTCTGTTGTTTTTTAATCAATCGAATAATAACTTATTTCTTTAGAAAATTCTTGCGGTTTAATCGTTCTCCTGCATGCTTGCGCCAGGGGCGTCGATTTTATCGTGTTCTCAAATCATGTTTCTCAACAGCTTGTTCTCAAATCGTGTTTCTCAACAGCTTGTTCTCAAATCGTGTTTCTCAACAGCTTTTCATGGCACCCTGTGTTTATGTGATAGTGCTGGTGATTATGAAATCGACATTTTTTTGATAACCCAATATCCGGCCCGAAGACCGATTAATTCGGGGACCAGAACCAACTGTCCACTAGAGGTGGCCCCGCTTCAAGTCAGAGCTGAGCTCTGTATGGACTGGTCCATCTCAAAAATTGTTCGCACCTACGGGGTTTCAAACCTGAGACCTAGAGAGGAAATACTCCTAAGTCTCAAGCCTACAACACTTGACCAACCCTTTGGGGGTTATGAAATCGACATTTAATTGATGAAGGAATACGGAGTTGAGAAATCTTGGACGAGACAGTTTTCCATCCAGAAATTTGGTGACTTTGGATGCTATAACCATGTCGCGTGCCCCATTGAAGTTTATAAAAATGGTAACGTCTTGATTGCAAGGAGAAATTCCCTGTTTTTTTTTACTACAAGAACAATATTGTGCAAAACCTTGATGTGTTTGAAGGTCGTGATGATATCGAGGCGTTTTTTTTCACCCCAAACTTTCTTTCCCTCAAGAATTTCGAAATGGAGAATGCGAGATCATTTTGATTTTGTGCATTTCAGAATGTCATTCCGTACTTATGTCTGTTGATTTGGTTTTTTTTTTCTTCAATTTTTTGGATGGATATGTTGATTAAATATGTGTTTATTGAAGGGCAAAATGCATTTCAGGTCTCTAAACTATTACCTTTTATTTTGAAAAATTCCTAAATAATTTTTTTATTTTAAGAAGTCCCTGAATTATTAAATTTTGTTTTGAAAGGTCTCTAAACTATTTTTTTGTTTAATGAAGTCCCTAAACTATTGATTTTATTTCAAGCAGTCCTTTTTTATTGATTTTATTTCAAGCAGTCCTTTTTTATAGAATTTTCTAAATAATCTAACAGAACCATTAAGTAAAAAATGGTCAATATATATTGACAATTTTAATGGTCAATATATATTGACAATTTTAATGGTCAATATATATTGACAATTTTGAGAAATTTTGTTTTGAAAGGTCTCTAAACTATTTTTTTGTTTAATGAAGTCCCTAAACTATTGATTTTATTTCAAGCAGTCATTTTTTATTGATTTTATTTCAAGCAGTCCTTTTTTATAGAATTTTCTAAATAATCTAACAGAAGTAAAAAATGGTCAATATATATTGACAATTTTAATGGTCAATATATATTGACAATTTTGAGAATGATGATGTGCGTATTTACTCAATATGTTTGTTAGATTATTAAAAAAAAGTCAAGAAGGACTGCGTGTAACAAAAATCAATAGTTTAGGGACTTCATTAAACAAAAAAATTGTTTAAGGACCATTCGAAACAAAAATTAATAGTTCAGGGGCTTTTTAAAACAAAAAAATAATTTGGGACCTTTCGAAACAAAAAGTAATAATATAGGGACCTGAAAATGCATTTTGCCCATCACTACAAGAAAATGAAGAATTGTCTAAGAAAATGTTAAAATCGCTACGAAATTTGCCTTCGAAAATAATTTGGTCCTTAAAAAGTGAGGATTGCCGATGATTTGCCTATCAACTTTTAGAATAATCTTTGAAAAAAATACCTAAAAGAATAATTTTAAAAGCAAACAAATTACGTATGAGCAATCTACCTAAACATTTGTAATTTTCGTAGGCAAACTTACTTATACAAATAATTTCCTAGGCAATTTATATTTTCATAGGTAATTATATTTGTAGTTTAAAAATAGTCTATATAATTAGAAAATTTTCTTCCATAGGTAATTATATTTGTAGTTTAAAAATAGCCTATATAATTAGAAAATTTTCTAAGAAATTTTATAGGCGTGTTTTGAAAAAATATTTAAAAAAAAATTACAGGTATGAAATTTATTTTCTTGTTTTGGGTAAAATATTGAAAAAAATTCTAGGTATGCACTATTTTCTTGTTTTGTGCCCATACGAGTTTTGGAATCAGGTCTAAATTAAATAATTTGTGAGTATGTGCCTGATTTACACCACTGCGGAAGTTACAGTTGAATCAATTTTAGGCTGAGCGTAATAGATTTTATTTATGATGAATATGATAAAATTAAATTTGTGAATACTCTTAGCACATGTGCTGTTTTCTTTGGTCCAGGATTTAATTTATCAAGCTTGATTTGTTCTGATTGTTCTGAAGCACACAAACATATGCATATTGGGGCATCAATTCATATAACCCAATTGCAATGAGGCAAAAAAACCATCTCGAAATGAACCAGGACCTATTTGCAAATATACCATCCGAAATTATTATTGAAATCATCTCAAAACTTCCAGTCCAAACCATTATAAGTTGCAAGTGTTTTTGCAAGTCATGGCTCGCTTTACTGGAGTCACATGAGTTTGTCAACTCCCATCTTCTTAAGTCAGCCACTATATATGTTTAATATCCCGGGTTGTAAAGAATGGATTTCTGCTTCAGCTAATGGCTTGCTTTTCCTATGCGGTATGAACAATCTGCGCGATGCTATTCACATATGCAATCCCATCACTCGTAATTATATTCAACTCGATTGTAAACAGTTTGTCGAGTTCTTTAATGATGGTGTAGTCACTTATGGATTTGGATCGAGCAAAATAACTGGCCAGCATAAGGTGGTTAGGATTTTTCAGGACTAGGTAACTGTTTCAGGAGAATCTTATCTTGTTCCTAGATCCGAGTGTGTGTAATGTATACACCATTGGGACAGGATTATGGAGAAGAATATCACATGTTGCTCATCTTGTGAATAATTATTATCATGCCAAATTTCTGAATGGCAATCTTCACTGGTTGGTGTCAGATTTTGAGGGACCCCAAAGATGGATATCTTGCTTTGACCTTGAAACTGAAGTTTTTAGCACATATTCTTATCCTCTCCTCAAAAGCGCAAATTCGGTTGGCCTAACCATTTTTGAGGATTGTTTATGTTTAAGCGATAATAGTTTGACTGATGGATATGCTATATGGTTGATGAAGGAATATGGTGTTGAGAAATCTTGGACAAAACAATTTTTCGTTATCAATGTCTGGTCATTCTGGCCTAGATTTTTATATGGTGATAATGCGGTCTACCCTATTAAAAATTGGTGACATCTTGCTTGCATGGAAACATGAGTTCTTCTTCTACTCAAAGAACACGACTGTGCACAAGGTTGAAACGTTCGAACCGCATGGTGATATTAACTCAATTCTTTATACCCCAAGCTTTCTTTCACTCAAGAGTTTTGAAATGGAGAAGGTAACTTCATTCTGATTTTAGTGCGTATTTGAATGTCAATAAGTGATTGTATTTCTGTTCATTAAATTCTTTGTCTTTTTATTTTTTTAGTCTTTTGGTTCGGTCTGTTGATTAAACATGTGTTTTTTGAATAGTTGAATAAAGCCTCATGTCAATCTTCAAATTATGGATACTCTTGTTATCATTGGTCTTCAAGTAAAGAAATATCCTAGATTTTACATTCAGATCATATTGAGTAAATGATAAGATGAACATTTATCTCAAAATGAAGCAAGACTTGTTTGCTTATTTGCCATCCGAAATCATGATGGATATCCTCTCAACACTCCCGATTCGAAGCATTAGACGTTGCAAGTGTGTTGGCAAGTCATGGCTCGCTTTACTCGTTTGTCAATTCCCATCTTCCATGGCATCTACTCAAAGTTGTTCCAAAATTTTGAATTTGAAGACAAACTCGTTTTTTAACACCATAAGCTACATGACAAATCAATCATCGAGTGCAGTCTCCCCTTTGATGGATGGATATTGGGTTCAACTAGTGGTTTGCCTTTCTTGCGCAGTTCAGTAATTAATTTTATTTTTTACATATGCAACCTGATCACTCGAGATTATTTTGAGCATCTTAGTCCTCGAGAGTTAGGTAAACAATGAGTTGTCGCTCTTGGATTTGGAGTGAGCAAGATAACAGGCCAACATAAGGAGGCTATGGTGTTAAAGGACTACACCTCAATCTTCACCGACCGGTGACAGATCTGAGGGGCCCCTAAATTGTATATGTATATGTTGCGTTAATCTTGAAACTCAACTTTATAGCACCTTTTCTTTACCTCTAGACGAAAGTATCATTTTTTCAGTGTAGTTGTGTGTTTTCCAGGACGCCCTATGTGCATGTCATAATATATAATCATGAAACTGACATTTGGTTGATGAAGGGATATGAAATTGAGAAATTTTGGACGAAACAATATTCTATCCAGACATTGGGATTGGATAATGATTATCTTGTGTGCCAATTAAAGTTTTTAAAGATTGTGATATCTTGATTTTAAAAAAACACTCTCTACTTTTGTACCGCAAGAAGAATAATACTTTGCTGAAGCCTCATGTGTTTGAAGGTGGTGATGATATCAACGCTCTTCTTTTCACCCTAAGCTATCTTTCACTCAAGAATTTCGAAATGGAGGATGTAATATCATTCTGATTTTGTGCATTTAAGAATGTCAATTACTACTTTTTTTTGGGGGATCTTTTCTCCTTTTCTTTTTTAGTTGTTTGGATTGACATTTAAAGTTTTGGATTGATTGGTTGATTTGGATCTTGTGCTTTACATCGCAGTATTATGTTGTACAAAACAGGATCCAAATCCTCTTTATTTGGGATACTCACGTTCTTTTCTTGGTTATCAGTAATCTATTTCTTCAATTAAATGGTGCTTTTCTCAAACACAAATGTAAACGAGAGTGCAAAGAAAAGAATCAGATATTGAGAGAGTGCTACTTAATTTTATTAATTTATAATTGTTCCGTAAATTGTAATAAAAAAATTATTAATCTACCATCCGAAATCATTACGAATCTTCTCAACACTCTCTATTCGTACCCTTATACATTTGCAAGTGTGTTTCCAAGGATAAAAAATTGTATGAGACCGTCTTATACATGAAATGAGGTATAATTTAGCCTTTTTCTTCCCAAAATGTTAAAGCGTCAATGTTCAAATTATATTTCGTCTCACCGTGAAATCGCCTAGTGTTATGATTTAGCCATGTAGGTATCTAATTTATATCTCCATTAAATTTAACTTTTGTATATATTATCTAATTTTATTATTTAAAAATATGTTTTTTGAACAATGTACTTTTATCAATTTCTGGTTCAGAACAGTACCCAGAAATTTTTGCATCATTATGAATCCTCTCAACACTCTAAGGGGATGTATTCAATTGAGATTCTATTGGATTTTTTTGGATTTTAAAAAGTCCGTGGATTTAGAAAATTCATAGACTCCATGCAGAGTTTGACTAACTTTTTTTATTGATTTACATGGATTTTCATAGACTTGACAAGATTGTGAAATACATTTTTTTTATTGATTTACATGGATTTTCATGGTCTCCGGCGCTGGAACTATTGATGCAAATGTATATAAAACACACTTGTGTATAAAAAAAGTTATCCAAATTGTTTAGAAAAAATACCAAAAATACATTATTATTCATCATTATTATACATCGGCCTTATTCCCCACATAGCATTAGTAATACTCGTTCTCCATGCATTACTTCCGTTCTTTGTTGTAGTTGGCTTTGAAAAAACAATTTCAAATTTTCCTCTTCCATGTCGAGATGTGGTGAATCTTGATCTTCTTCATATTCGATTGAAAATTCATCAGAGCGGCATTCTTTCCGAAGAAAGTTGTGTAATCCAGCACAAGTCAATACTAACCTCAACGTGCAAAATTTACATTATAAATACTTTCTTCACCTTGACAACACCACTATAAAAATATGAACGTGCAAAATTTACTTTTTTATTGAAGTATTTATAATTTACTATGTTCCAGCCAAGGTGCACACAAACTTAAAATAACAAGAACAACAAAGCAAATGATGCATATGAAACAACACATGATAAAAAAAAAGTACATAAGCAACTACCTCATCAGATTATATTAATGCTTAAGGTTGGCAGATGATCACCATATACTAATAAAAACATATATATATATATAGGTCTACATACATTGGAAATCATTAATGCAAAACTCCACTGTAAACATCAAACAGCAATACGAACTTACTTGGCATCATTATTTCCATCACGTAAGGGCTTGGAAGCATCTAGCATAACTACATCCAAACAATGCATTCAAAAAAAAAAAAAAATCAATTGAAACTACGCACATATTAAACCCTAATCGTATACACATACCTTGAGATCAATGTTGGAGCGAGAGAAGAGTAGTTTGTTGAATTCAGGGTCTCTCTGGATGTTTTTCCACTTGCCGGCGCCGTGCTTCAACACGCCGGCGCGTAGCCCCTCCTTCTCTTCGGCGGTCCACTTCTGCTTCGGATTGCCCATCGCTTGTCTCGAACCTCAACGTCAACGACAAATTTCCGCCGCCGACGCCGCCGTCACTCGATTTCTCACAGGGCTCTGCAACTCGCTCGGTCAATTGAACCTTTTGAGGCCAATCAGATGATACGGTGAATATCTGTGTGTAAAGAATTGCGGCGGCGCTGGTGATAAGGGTAGATTCTTTGAGGGGTCATTGGAAATTTTGGGGATGAGAAGAAACAGTAGGGCCAAAAGAGGATATTCGCAAGAATACGTAGAAATTTTACTATTAAAATCCATAAACTGTTGAATACTTAAAGATTTTTTTAAAACTTTTTAAAATTTATATTGAATACCTCAAGATTTTTAAAGACTTTTGAAAATTCAGATTGAATACTCCAGACTTTGAAAATCTAAAAAAATTATATAGACTCCACAATCAATACAACCCCTAAATTTCGAGCCACTCAGCGTCCTTCAATGGCGAATCTGAAAACCGATTCCCCTCTCTCTAGCCGCATCGCCCGTTCTTTCCTCCAATTTCTCTACTCCGGTAATCTCCCTATTCAATCGTGTTTACAGAAGTATATACATACTTTGAGTTGACTGTTGGTCAACTTGCTGAATTAATTTTGGGTTTTATGAAGTTTCCTTCTCAAATGGTCTTTTTTATGCGCAGTTGAACCATCAGCTGGAGTTGATCAGTCTTCATTTGATAATCAGGGTTGGTGACGGAGTTTCTGATGCTCGGAATTCGTCTTTGTGAATGAATGCTGAAGTTTTTGAGGGAACACAATCAATGGTTATTTCTCATTTCGTTACTCTCAGTGTTATACATTTCCAGGGCATTGTTTGTGTGCTCTAATTATGTATTTAAAATCTTTCTTATTGAGGCCTGAGGAGGAGAAGCCTGCTATTTTTTTTCCCCAATTATTATGGCACCTGTTGGAAATTAGGAAATTGAACAGTTTTTGGGTGTTTGGGGAGAATAAATAAGGATTTAGTCTTTGGATATACTATTCAGGAGGAAATCTATCGGGGATTATGATATATGTTCGGTTATATTTTGGGGGATTGAAATCAGAATCGCTTTGATCTGGCAATTTATAGCCAAACTTAGCCATAGTTACCTTGTTTAGAAATACTAATAGTGTCTTGCAAAAGTTGGATGCACAGTGGAGTATACCAACCTATTGTTAGTCACAGTAGAAGATGTAAGTAAAACGGGATGTAATTCTAAGTGTGTAAAATTTGAATAGGGGTGGGGAGTTTAAATATAGCACATCTATTTGGATTCTGAGATTGGGGGAGGGCGTGACTTGGTGATTGGAGTAGACCTCTTGAGTCAGTTGGGACCAATTACTTTTGATTTTAAGGTGCAGTTCAACAACAATGGAAGGAAAGTTACCTTACAGGGCAAATTACTTGAGGTTAAACCGAGTATGTTAACATCAAAAGTAGAGGACCAGAAGAAGTGAGCCATGGAGATTTCAGTCCCACACTTGTTGTCTTGAGGACTAGACGTTTTGATGGGATGTAATGTCATGATGGAGGTTCATGAAAGACACGTGGATTTCTTTCTTTTATTTTCTCAGTTCACATGTTTATTTCAATAGTCCATTACTCTTAGAAGAGTTGTTCTCACGTTTTATTAGATGTAAGGTAGAGGTTGCGACTTTAGCTATGAGACGTTACATTTCAATAGTCGCGTTACTGTTAGAAGAGTTGTTCTCATGTTTTATTAGATCTATTAGGTAGAGGTTACGACTTTTTCTATGAGACGCTACATTTCAATAGTCGCATTGCTCTTGGAAGAGTTGCTATCACGTTTTATTAGATCTGATAGGTAGAGGACTGTGGGATGTTATATATCACTCTTCACAGTGTATCAGAGCATGTTTTCAGATCTGTAAATCAATTTCAGATTCTTCTCTCGTTCAAATCTTCTTTGTTTGTTTGTTTCCTTCCATCATTTTTGCTATCGTAAGATCTGATAATTCATTTCAGCTCATAAGTTTCCTTTTCCCATAAAATCCTAATTTTCCTTCTTCTCTCGCTCGCAACCAAATTGACCACAACTCCAACGGCAACGCTCTGCACCGTTCCAGCGCCCACAACAAGTCACCACCTTCTTGCTTTGAATTGAAATACTCTTGGTACTTAGTTTGAGTAACAGATCAAAGAGAATTTGGGTTCACGAACGGAGCTGGTAAGAGGGAATTTTCATTTTTAGCACCCCCATCCCTTGCTTTTACTTTTTTCTATTTTTTCATGACTTTGCTTTTTATAAATGTCTGTTCTCTGTTATTCTTATACCTAATTCTCCCCACTAAAAAATGTAATTTTTTGTAGTCGAATCAATTCTATCGAAATTCTTTTAATGTAGTTTTTAAAGTGTGATAAACATCAAATTCGTAATTTAGGTTAAATGTCTGTCATCTGAGATACTCTTAGTATTAGTTTGGTCCAGGAGATAAATAATGGATCTAGCTGAGATAAATTTGCAGGGATCTGGATTTTGCGAAACCAATTACAATGAGGCAGAGATGCCGATCCAGAATAGAGCAAGACTTATTTGCAAATATGCCATCGGAAATCGTTATTGAAATCCTCTCAAGGCTCCCTGTTCGAACCATTATTAGTTGCAAGTGTGTTCGCAAGTCATGGCTCGCTTTACTCGAGACACAGGAGTTTGCCAAGTCCAATCTTCTTAAAGCAACCCCCGGCCTAGCTCTCATTGATTTCAACTCAAATTTTAACAAAATCTTAGAATTTAATGATGGTGGGCAGAATCATAGACTCCGGAAGCTTCCTTGCTGGTTAGTCACCAACTTCAGTCTCCCTTCTAAATATGGATGGATAGGTGGTTCAGTTAATGGCTTGCTTTTCCTGTGCAATTTGGGCCAGCCTTTTGTTGTTTGCATATGCAATCCAATCACTCGTGATTATATTGAGCTTGATTGTACTAACGAATGTGCCTACTCTTACAATAAAGTATCTGTCGTTTATGGATTTGGAGTGAGCAAAATAGCTGGCCAACATAAGGTGGTTATGATTTTCAATGATTGTCCTTCTACATCTGATAAGTGTGTATGTCATGTTTATACCATGGAAACAAATTTATGGAGAAGAATACCACATGTTTCTCGTCTTGAACGCCATATCATTGCGGTATTTCTGAATGGCAATCTTCATTGGTTGGTGTTAGATTTGAAGGACTCACAACAAAAGATTTCTTGCTTTGATCTTGAAACGGAAGTTTTTAGCTCGTTTTCTTCGCCTCTTCCTCCGGGAAGAAGCACAATTTCAGTGGGCTTAAGTGCTTTGTGGGATTGTTTATGTTTATGTGATAGTAGCTATGAGGATGGAACTACTCTATGGTTGATGAAGAAGTATGGAGTTGAAAATTCTTGGATAAAACATTTTATCATCTGTAAGAATAATTATCATCAGCGTCGACTTGCTATGTACCCTATCAAAGTTTTCAAAGATGGCGACATTTTGATGGTGTGGGGGCACATGATCCTTTTCTACTACTCCAAGAAGAATAAGGCGTACAAGAATGTATTTTCGTATCCTCCTTCTTATATCGACACATTCATTCACACTCCTAGCTTTCTTTCACTCAAGAGTTTCGGGATGGACAATGTAAGATCATTCTGATTTTGTGCATTTCAGAATATCAGTCAGTACTTGAAATCTTTATTTCGTCTTTTTGTTTTTTAAGCTCTTTTTAATAAATCTGTTGATTAAACTTTTAGGATTTTGAATTGCTGAACGGATAATCACATTCCTTTGTTTGCTGAAAAATCAATTTTTTTGGTGAAATACTATTATTCAGTTGAATGCAACATGATTTTTGTTCGACTCATCATGATGTGGTAGCATTGCAACGATTCTGGATGGCAATCTTCATTTGTTGGTGTTTGATTTTAAGAACTCTCAACAATTGATTTCTTGCTTTGATCTTGAAACGAAACCTTTTAGCTTGTTTTCTTCGACTAGTTTTGAAAGTAGCACATATTCTGTGGGCTTAAGTGCTCTAGTGGACTGCTTATGTTTTATGATAGCTTTGCTGATGGAATTAGCCTTTTGTTGATGAAGAAATATTGAATCAAGAAATTTTGAACAAAATATTCTTCATCAGCAAAAATTAATTTTATAGTCTTGCTATGTACCCCATGTCCCTATCAAAGGTTTTTATTTTAGGAAATAAATCCCCGACTGTACAGCAGGGTACTGTACAACATGAGAATCATTGAATCACACACGCACACACCCATACCCGTACGGGTGTGTGTGGACATCGTGATGACTTTACTGTTCGACTTTGCATAATCTTAGAATATTTGAGCATCTTACTCATGTGTTTATATTTTTTCACACTACGAATTTACTTCCACTCAAGAATTTCGAAATGGTGAATTGTAAGATCAATATGAATCGTAGGACATTCAAATCTTGATTTTTCTCATGTCATTTACAAAGATTAAAGACAAAAACTCATATGAGACGGTCTCATGCATGAGATTGTGGCATAACCTAACACGAATCACACCCACCCTTCTCAAAGTGTTAAAACGTTAATGCTCAATTTATGTCCCGTCTCACCGTTGAACGGTCTCACGCAAGTATGCCTCTTAAATAAATAATTAATCTAATTTCATTTTTCATGTTTTATCTAATTGTGAAACTCTCTCTCACACAAGAATGTTTTATATTTTAATCAATGCTGAATGCTATAACGGGGAGAAAGTGTGATACATTGTTTACTATTATACTGCGAGTCACACTGGAACTGGAAGTGCTGGAAACTGGAAAGTCTGTTTTTGTTCTACCAAGTGAACATTAACATATTGCTCCATTTCTATTGGTATTGGTGTTCCTCTATGACGGTTTTAATTGGTTTGAATTTAGGGTATTGAAGGTTTACTTGCTAAAATAGCTGATTAATTGTTAGGAAGTGGATGAGTGAATTGTGATCAATTTAAAGTGGAGAATTGTTTCATTTTATATTATTTATATTTTTTTATTAATGAATATAGCTTATACTTTATGAAAAATATTGTTTTTTACTTAAAAAAATATTATTTATTTCTCATTATGTAAGAACTAAAAGAAGTATAATTGCTTATAAGCTTATTACCTATTTTATATTTGGATACAACTAATCCAATTTTCTAAATAAAAGGTAATGTTTAATATACTTTTTCCTATTAGAAATTTAGAATTCAACATTTTTTATAAATTGGAATAATAAGTTACTTGAACCTTGAGCTTTTCTAGAACAAGTCAGGTCTATTGACTACCCTGTCAAAATATTAAAAAAAAATCCTATTGACTCTTAAAAATAAAAGTCCTATATAATTAACCAGATGTTTCAGCAATTAAGCCCTCAATAATCCAAATTCAACCCAATTGGAGATGATGTTATTCCGTGATAAGTAATCGGCAAACCTACAACCAAACATTCCAGAAGTTTCCTCAATTTCGAGCCAAATAAAACTCAGTGATTGGGCGAAGGCGTGCGTCGTCAGCTTCCTTCAATGGCGAATCTGAAAACCGATTCCCCTCTCTCTCGCCGCATCGCCCGTTCTTTCCTCCAATTTCTCAACTCCGGTAATCTCTCTATTCAATCGTGTTTACAGAGTATATACATACTTTGAGTTGACTGTTAGTCAATTCACTGAATTGATTTTGGGTTTTATGAAGTTTCGTTCTAAAAATGGTTTTTTTTTTTTTTTTGTGCACAGTTGAACCATCAGCTGGAGCTGACGGCGAGGCGATTGAGGTTGCGAGGGAATGTTTAGCGGAGGTTTTTAAGATTGATCAGTCTTCACTTGATAATCAGTCTAATGGTGATTCATTAGTCGATATTTTCAGCTCTGGTGAAAGGGCTGAGCGCCTTGATGGAAATGAGGGAGTTTCTGATGCTCAGAATTTGTCGTCGGGAATGAATGCTGAAGTTTTCGTGGGAACACCGCCAATGGTTATTTCACATTTCGTTGCTCTCAGTGTTATTCAGTTATGTTATGATTTTTATGGCTGTAGCTATATATTTCCACCGCATTGTTTGTGTGCTCGATTTTCATTCTTTTTCTTATAGTGGCCTGAGAGAGAAGCCTGCTATTTTTTTAAATTCCACTTATTGTGGCACCTGATGCAAATCAGAAAAGTGAATATTTTTGGGTGTTTGGGGAAAATAAATAAGGGATTAGCCATTGGAAAATATGGTGTACTGTAAGGAGAAAATGTATTGGGGACTGTGATATATCTTCGGTTATATTTTTGGGGACTGAATTCAGAATCACACTGGTCTAGCAGATCATATCCAAACTTAGACATGGTTACCTTGTTGAGATAGCCTTTAGGATTTTGGCAAATATTGAAAATACTCGCATGATGTTTCTAGTGCCCAAAAAATTCTTCAGTTCATTTAGTTTTTTATATCGTTGATTTCATTGATTGGATGGGTATGGAAGTTGGGGTGAGGTTAAGGATGTTTTCTGCTGTCTGCTCTTATGCATTTTTTAGTTAAGGCCAACACTAATTTTATGTTGTTTCATATCAGGATCAAGACAGAACAAGGGATCAGGACAGAACAATAGAAAACCATTCACCTGGTGAGGCTGCACCACTTTTTCCTATGTAGCTTGAACATAGTCTAATATGTAACTCTTATTAAGTTTTTGACTGTACGTTCTTGTTATTTTGTTGATACAATTAAAGCTCCTTGTGGTTGAGTCATTAACATGATTGTTCACGAGGGCGCAACAGATTTTTTTGGTGTTATAAAATAAAGTACTTTTCTTTTCAAAATTAGTTTATTTACTGTACCTATCTACATTACTTAATTTCTTTTATTAGTATACACGGGTTTTTTTTCTCCCTGAAGTAGACTGTTACATAATAAAGGGCTGACCAGTAAAGAGACTTTATATAGAGAGGGAAGGTCACAAGGGACTAGCAAAATATGGCTCATACAACACTATAACATCTAACAGAGTTGGTTTGGCCAATTTGTGTTTACCTGTTTTAATTCATGGCTAGAACCTGCTGAATAGCCTATTTTCTGTCCCATAAGTAAAAAAGTAAAGAAAGACATTAGATTTGTGGAACAGAACTCATAGTACCTTTAGATGGAAGAATCGGAATAGTCACCCATGCTGCTTTAGGCATTGATTCTGATTTAGGGGAAGAGACAGACAAGATTCATGATTTTTTTTTGATGTCCCTATGGATATGCAGTAATTTTTCTTCCTTATCAGACATTATTTCATTGTGTATCTTAACAGTGCAATACAGTATATATTTTCCCTTATATGTTAAGGATGTTTCTTTCACTTGAAGTGATATATTCATCATGCATGGCAGGGAAGGATGAACTTTTTGGGCAATTTTTCGGTGCTCTTGAAAAGATCCATTATTTTAGAAGAATGCCTGATGGAAATGATGATCAGATGCAGCTTGATAGAGCAACAAATTTATTTCATAATGCCGTGCAGGTAAAGGTGCCTTGCATGGTGTGGCCAGGAACAGCTTTGTAGTCTTATGCATTATGTCATAATGTTGATTTAATGATCAGTGATTTGATAAACGTGTGTTAGCATTACCATTTCATCCTTTGGCATAAGCAGTCTAGTTGTTCCTTAGTCTTTTCTTAGGTTCAAGACGACTTGGTATGTGCCTCATTTTAATAGATATCAAGTACCAACTTAGTTCTTTTAATGTGCACTTGACATGTCGTCTGTACAGTTTTCTTCCAAAAAAATGATTTTAAGTCCTTGCAGATTTGGCAATTCCCCTGATTCGATATAATTTGCTTGCACTAAGATTTTAAGATCCCTTATTTCAGATCATCTCTTTGAAATGTAAAATAATGGTAACAGGAAATGCAAATGGCAGGATGTGATACATTTGATAAGAAAATCCTGGCAGATACCTTCAAATCACAAGGTGCCTCTCTCTCTCTCTCTGAACATCAAAAGCTCAAATGTGTACTGAACTCAGATATTATGATCCTTTTCCTTTTCTCACTCTTTCTTTATTTGCAGTGTCCATTAATAAAAATAGTGACTTCTGTGATGTATATCATTGTTGACTATATAAGTTTTCAAAGAATGAATAATTTTACATGACCGATGATGGATATTTTCATCTCCTTCCGTTCAATCAGATCATTCAATCTGCTTTTGCTCTATATTTTCCTATCATGCTTATGTCAATGCCTGATATAAGAATTATAAAGCATATTCATAGATTGAATTGTGAAATCTTATTTTCATTTAGAATTGCTTGTTCTCACACTTGTCCAATTACATTCTGTTGGTAGGTAACAAGGCCATGCAGGCTAAACACTATGCAGAGTCAATTGAACTGTATACCATTGCTATAGCTCTATGTAGTGACAATGCTGTTTACTATTGCAACAGGTTAGCTACATATTTAATTTATTGAGGTCTTTTTTTTTGTATTACATTCATTGCTTAACATGATATGACGTCTAAAGAACTAATGAAGAGAGTGTGGGTAAGATGCCCTCGTAGAGCCAATATAACTTTTGGACCATTATGTTCAGATTTTCACTCACTCCAATGGGCCCCACTCTGTGACCTAACATTAACCCTTTCCAAAATGATTTCTTTTTAATTTGTTTTGTTGTTTTTCCAAGTGGCCTTCTGAAATCTTACCTAAATTTTCCAGGGCGGCTGCATATACGCAGATCAGACGATATACTGAAGCAGTTCGAGATTGTCTGAGATCAATAGAGATTGATCCAAATTATAGCAAGGCCTATAGTCGCTTGGGATTTGCTTACTATTCTCAAGGGAAATACAGGGATGCAATTGACAAAGGATTTATGAAAGGTTAGTGGTTTTGGTCAGAAAAAAAATATGCTCCATTCAAGTTGGTGAACAAAAAAAAAACACATTAACAAGTGATTTTATTCAAAATAGTGTGGCTGGTTTTCCAGACTTTAAACCCATTTGCCATGCCAAAATTGTGGCGTCACAGTTTCATTCATTTGGTTTAGATGGAATGATATGGAGCCAACTATTATCAAATTGTTCACATTGTTTCAGATGTCAATTGACATAATATTATTGTTGCTGGGTTCTGGATCTGAGAATATGTTAGTTGAGCTCACTTAGATGGTTTGTGAAGATGCTAGAAACCAAATAAGTTTGATTCTGATAGAATTTGTGTCATTTTGGCAGCCTTGCAGCTGAATCCTAATAATGATTCGGTGAAAGAAAATATTCGGGTTAGTTGATAAGTCTTATTGATAGTTAAATGCTTTATTATCAGTGGTTTTATGTTGTTATAGTGATGTCATTCTCAAACTTTTATTCTAGGCCGCTGAACAGAAACTGAAAGAAGAGCAACGAAGGGAAGAATCTGGTCAGGTACTTGTTTTTACCCTGTAGGCTGTATCCAAACATCAATCATCACTGGAGAGTGATAATCCGAGTCAGAGTATTTACAATGATTTGAACCTTGATAAATAGTGGGTTCTGTCATAAAAATCAACTGTCAGAACAAGTTACATATTATATTTAGAAGTGCTATAAAGAACAATATTCATGTAATTTGTGGATCTGTTAATACATCATTCTGTCTTCAAGATTAAAAACACATTTAGGATAAATATGACATCTATGCTTTTAAGAAAACAATTACTTGAGCCTCTCTCTTGCTATTGCTTACTTTATACAGAGTTCAACTTTCACCAGTCATGGACAATCCAGCCAATATGGAGGTCCACCACCTCCATTTTCATCAATGCCGTTCAACATGAACGGTATTCCTGGTGATATCACTAGCATGCTGATGAATATGACCGGAAATGCATTCAATGGAGAACAATTTCAAAACGGTCATGAGGGAGAGAGTCAGACTGGAGCAGATCATGAGCCAGAAGTCAGAATGAGCGGGAACATGTCTTTCAATGTTAATGAACTGCCTGAGGAATTATCTGGCGCATTTAGGTCCATGATGGGAAGGTTCTCAGCAGCGCCGCCTAATGGGAATCAACAAGATAACAACAATGGAAGACCACCTCCAAGCTGAGACAGATCGTACGACTGTAAAGTCTCTTCAGCCAGTCTACTATTTAACATGAGAAGCTGTATTATAAGGCTACTGTAATTTTGCTTGAAGATTTGCAGGATGCTGAGTCTTGGTTCGGGACTCATACTCACCTATCCTTCGAGTTCAAGAATCGGCATTTTGAATGACATTCTATAATTTAGATTTCTGGCCATCTTGAAAAGTCACTTTTGTTCTCTCTTTTTTGTTATTCTTCTCCCATATTGCCCTTTCCGTAGGCAAAGAATATCTTACTATTCTACATGTAAACTATGTACAGAAGGACTGAGTGGCAATTTCACATTTTGTTGGTTTCTACTGATTTCTGGATGTCCATTGAAGTAAAAAAAAAAATGGAGACAGAAAGGAGTTGCACAGGGTTTAGAATCCTTTATACTATAATGATTCTATATTTACCCTTTTTATGATGCAATAATCCTCTGCGTTTTGTTATTATTAGTATATTAATAATAACGATGCATTTCTCCTATATTCATTATTGGGTTAATTAAGTTCAGGGTTTTCTAAGCAAAAATGTTATCAAGCCAAATTTAGGTTGTACTAGCCATGCTATCATACTAACATTAGTATTATGGGAATAATTAAAAATGAATTTCATAAAAAAATTAAATTTAAAGGCACAAGCACTGAAGTACTACCGTTCATAAATTTTGTTAATTGAACTATTCATATTGTAATCAAGTATTCAAGGCTTCAAGTTGAGTCGAATATAATTTTATGTGAAAAGGTAAAAGTTTGAAAAGGTAAAAGGTAATAAAATTTGAAAAGGTAAAAGTTTGTGAGAACTCGAGTAATATAATTTTTTTTCCTTTCAAATGACACTATTAAAAAGATTAAGAATTTTTTAAATAATAATACTAATTATGCATGACAATAATAATATTTATACATAATAACATAATATTAATATTTGAAAAAAAGAGTTCAAGGAACTAAATTTGCTCTGGCGTTTACGTTGGATTGCCCAATGACAAACTCAAATAAGTGATTTCAGAATAGTGTAATTCAATAATAATATTGAGTAACACTATTGTGAACTAAATGTATATATAAAATTTTATTATTGTTATGCATAAATATTATCACTCTTATGCATAAATGAATCAGTCCATATAGAACATTGTTCTGGCTTATGATGGGATCTCTATTAGTGGACGAAATGGGGTCTCTGTTAGTGGACGGTGGGTTCTGATCCTCTAGATTAGTCGGTTTTTAAGTCGAATATCGAATTATAAAAAAAAATCATTGTTATTCATAAAAAATATCAAATTGTTAAAATAATAAAACATTTTTTAAATAGTGATAGTTTTGTTCATAATAGTGATATTGAAAAAATAAAGTTCCCAAAATTCGGGCACACAAATTTTTGTTAATAATATTACGAAAAACTCACATAAAACTTTATTCAATTACTCATTTATAATTTTATTAGATAATTTTATATATATATATAATTTTAACCGACAATATAGTTTGAATTCGATAGGGTTCAAAAGCTCGTCAGAATCGTAACTCAAAAGGTTTTGACGAAACATCACAAAATCCCCAACTCGACGAAAATCAATATTTTTCTTCTAAATCTTTCCTGCATCCAATGAATAATAAATATTTTTATCTGGTTCTCTAATTCTTCATCGTGCTAAATCGCAAATGCATTCCAAATACCACTGATTTCAGAAAAAGAAAAAACGCGAGAATTCGAAAATTTACAATTGAAGAACGAAAGTGCATCCACAGGAATTAAGCACAAAACCTGCAGCAAAAGTTTTCGGCGATTAATTGAACATTCTGAAGTAAGTTCATTCCCTCTCGTTTTGTTTATCTGATTTCCAGTGTTTTTTATCCCTAAAATTTGCGTCCGATTTCTGAATCCGTGTTTAGATGGTACGATTTAAATTTACAAATTTCGTGGAATAAGAATCTTGCTTTGTATCTTTTTAATTTATAAATGATGTTTGTTTCTTGTTCTTGAATTGGTTAATTGATGATGCTTGCTGTTATATTTTAACGGTTTTTCTCGGTTCTCCTTTTCAAGATCTTCAATAGCATTCTGTACTAACTCCTCCATTGATGAATGTCCAGTCCAAACTGCTTAAGTAATACCAAATTGAAAAGATTGTGATTCAAAAGATCAATTAAGGTCAAAAGCTTTCTAAATATTGAAATTTATTTGTTGGCTATGTAATTTAGCAATTTGGATGCTCTCATGCTCATAATGTGGAGCAAGGTAGTCTAACATGTCTGTTCCTGATCTTTCTTTGATTAAATACGGTAAAACTATATTTGAAAAAATTGAACTTGTTTTCTAGTGCTTAACTGTTCGTTTCCTGTTTTAACATTTCAGGGGTTTATGCTCTAATTGGCTATCAGCTGCTGATCAAATGGATAATAGCAACAAGTTCGGAAGAGGTTTGGTTCTTTATATTTTTCAGGGTTAAGAATTTGTAGTGTTTTTACGATTTCTTGAAATGTAATTTGTAATTTCAGACAAATAGTTTGGATTATTACTTGTTTCATCCCCTGCTTTAAGCTTGAGCTTATGTTCCCCTATCTAGTTGACTTCACAGAGACATGAGAAGGACATTATTTATGAATAAAATGAATATCATGATATGTGTAATAGGCTAGTAGCTAGCTTTTTTATTATTACTGGATTTTTTTTATCTTTGTTGGACTATTGTGTTAAAACACTTTCGTGGAATAATATTGTGTTGATATTTTAATGAGTTTCAGTTAGTCCCTTTTATTTTGATGGGCCACCTTTGAGTCTGATAAGAGAATACCAAGAAAGTTAATTTTTGCCCAATTGGACTGATCACACAAGTTAGAGACTTAAAGGGCCTTCTCTTAGTTCTACTAATTTTGGCAAAGAGGAATAATTTCTTTCTGTCTAAGATAAGAGAGTTCCCATTTTTCTGATAGCTGCATGCTTTCATAGTTTATTTTAAGGCCAATAACCTTACACCCCAAATTTTAACACTTGATTATCATTTCACATATATAGAAAATTCTGACTATTGTGTTTATTGTTTTCCAATGATATGAGCTTGTAATTCAAATAATCTTCTGGATATTGATCCTGTTATGAGAGTAGGGCCGAGAGAACTCACGGGTGCTCTAGATCTTATAAGTCACTACAAGTTGTTGCCTCACCACGAGTTTTTCTGCAAGAAGTCTCGTCCAGTATCAGTTCTAGACACGCACTACCTCAGCAATGTTGTTGGAGACACTGATATAAGAAAAGGGGAAGGGATGCAATTGGGTCAGCTTGTTCAGAATTCTTTTTCAAGAGATAGTAATGCTTCAATTCAGCCATTTAACTTAGACGTGCTAAGAGAAGCCTTTAATCTCCGGGAATCAGCATCTATTGACCTATCTCCTGTAAGAAATTTATCCAACGCTTCTTTGAATTTGCGATGTCTATAGAACTACTAGTGATGATCACCTTCTCCAGTTTTTATTTGTGAAATTTGGTTCGATTTTGCTGATTTATGATGCTTAAGATGATCTTGTTGTTGTTCTTAGGCTGAGAAGGGAATTCCTACTGTTGCTGTAAAATCTAAAAGTGGGTCTAAATCCAAGGATAAGCATAAAAAGCACAAGGACAAAGACAGGGAGAAAGATAAAGAGCACAAGAAGCACAAACATCGAAGTAAAGAGGAGAAGGAGAAAAAGAGAGACAAAAGTGACAAGGTTTTTTTTAACAATGCTGCTTTGTAACTGCTTTCTTGGGTAAAGAGTAAAATATGGTGATACACATGCTAGTTGAATCGCTTTAACTCTTGCATGGTTGGGATCCATTGCATAAAATGGAGTAGTTTTTACTTATAAGTTCTAGTTATGGAAGTATTCTTTCACTAATGATGAATAGCCAAAAAATAAACAGACATGCTCTTTAAGTGGACAAAGAGCAGACCCAGTCTATTTGAAATTTGTTTCATTTTTATACCCTTTCTTTTAAAATTCTTACTTACTTTTTATTGAATTGTTATTTACTGCACTATGTAAATGGCTTCATGAATTCAGAAAAAGAAGCGTGAAGCAGATGGTGATATCAATGGAAATAAGAAACACAAGAAAAGCAAGGTAATGAGGACATAAGCAAAATTGTTTTTTTCATAATGATGTATTGTTATATACATACACACACACATACTCCCTCCGTCCCAAATATATAGGCTTGTTTGACTTTTCACACAGATTAAGAAATTGTATTGGAAAGGTAAATTAAATAAGCCAAATTTCTATTATACCCCTATTTAATGATTGTTATAGTTTTTAACATAATTAATGCATAAGGTTATATTAGTAAATTAATTAAAAAAAGTTACTTTATTTAGAAACAACCCTATATAATTGGGACGGAGGGAGTATATATTAATTTACATTATCTGTCAAAGTTTCTGTCTTGTAACATGTAACGTGTTGTATAATTCAGCATAAGAGCTCAAAGATTGTTGAGGTGGGAATGAACAGGTTACCATCGTGACAACTTGTAAATTACTGCTTGTGGCCTTGTACTTTGTTTCAGCGGAGGTATACATCACAAAATAATGAAGTTTATTTTCCTTCCTCTTTTCATTCTTTATTCTTTCATTTATATACATATATATGCTTCTCATATATGCACCAATTGATATTATGATGATACTTTCCCATGCAGATTTGTCTAGAAGGTGAGGCTTAACATGAGTTTATCTCAAGAAAATGTGTATGCTGCAACTGGAATATGCCACCATCGTATATTTGATAGTTACATCATAAAATCTTCAACTGGGTCAGGGGTCGTCCTGGATGCTACACGAAAATTTTTCATGGACGCTGTTTATGGAATTCTACCCACGTTTCGCGTTCTTTACTTTTCAAACTTATGGTAATTCCAGGAAAGATAAAATTGAAAAATCGAGTTAGATTGTATCTTCTGGTGGCTAACTCAGTATTTCTGGTTCCAGCTGAAATTGTTTTGGAAAATTTTATGTTAGTAGGAACCTTTTGTTTGTTAAGTGTGTATTTATTATGTGTGTCTATCTTATTTATCTATATTTCGAACCCTCTTACAGATAATAGTTCTACCCTTTTTTTTGGTAGCAGTTACAAAAATTGGCATTTTACTAGAAAACATCTGCAAAAATTTCCATAAAAAGAAAAAAATATATAAGAAGGTTTTCTTGATGTGCCTGTTCTGTTTTTTGTGTAGATAATTGTGGCAAAACTGGATATAATGGTAATTGATAAACGTGATTGGCATTAAAATAGAGAGAGAGGAGCAAATAGCCTATTAATAGCAAATCACTATGAAAATGTTGTTGAACGATATTTATAGCAATTAATAACATATTACTCAAGTCTCCAACAAGACCAAAAATATCAGAGTTAGTTGGACCTATAATCATCACTTGAATATCTCTCCCATAGCATCAAACTTGATTGACTAATTATAAGCATTGTTTTTTTTTTACTAATTAGTGCATTTTTATTATTTATAATGAAATAAATAACAATATTATTTTTTTAGTGAAACAAACAATACTTAAAATCAATGCTTTTTATCAGTTATGGAGGACTTTTTTTTTTTTAAGCAACCAGTTCCTTCTTAATACACTATAAACAAGTATTTTTTAACTATTTATTCCCATTATCCAATATCTTTTAATGTTCCATTCTCATCATGGGAGTGGACACCATTAGAATGTTTATCTATAATTGGTATCAGGATGTTATGATGGAATTTGAGTAACCCTTATAATCGATATTAATAGATTTCATATTTTCCTTAAGAAAAAACAAAGTTACAACTTCGATATAAATTATTAAATCAAGTTATAATTTATAAGATCGAAATCAAGTTCTAATTTATAAGATCGAGTTTGTCTGGTTCACAAATCCAAGTTCAAATGAGCACAAAAATTTCAAACTTTGATGAGATTCAGTCAAGTTGAGCTCGAATCTTGATAATGTATCAACTCGATTCGACCACACTCTATTTCCAATTTTTATGAGTTAAAGAAATGGAGTAGTATTTAATCGAAAAGGAAAGAAAATTATCTTTCATTTTATTAATAGACAAACTTTTCTGTGGATTTTATTCATCGTATTAAACTAAATTTATATTAATATCAAAATATTTATTTAATTGATATTATTACTTTTATAAATTAATATAATCACATTTACATACACATAAATGTTGTGTCATGATGTTAGTGTATAAACTATTACAATAACTAGTAGGTCTCCGTGGATAAATTTCATAACATAAAATTTATATCATTGCACTTATAAATTATTATCATCACACTTATTAATTGATGTCATTACATTTATAAACAAACCATAGTATTTTTTTTCTTTTTTGAAACGACAAATACCATAGTATTAAATGCTATGAATATTAATTTATAAGAGTAATGATATCAGTTTATAAGTATAACGATATCAATTTCATACTATGAACAAGTTGTTGATTTATGGAGTCTGATAGTCTGCGTTTCATGTCTCAAATTCTCGGCGTTCCAATTTTAAGGTTTAGGGTTTGGCCAGTTTCGAATATAAATACCCAACTAATTTATTGTACTTTTAAACATAAATTTTTTTATAAATCTCCCAACTTGATAGTGCCTTCAGGATGTAGTCATTTCTAGCGAACAAGGCCAACAATTTTTCTTTAATTTCGTTCTTAAATACTACATTCCGTCCCGAAATAACGTGCACCCCACCTTTATTATCGAGTTTTAGTAAGCGGATTGTTTATTAGTATTTCAAATGATAAAGTGATTTTGAAGGAGTGTATTATAGATCTACCTCTTATCTATTACATGCATCTTTAAAAATTACTTTATTATTTTAAATATTAATAAAAAAAACTCGTTTGTAAAAACACGTGAAAATAATAAACATGCACGTTATATGGGGATGAAAGGAAAGATTAAAAAATATGCACATGCACAACTATAAAATGTATTGGAGAAGACAATGAGAAGAGGGTATAGGTGTTGCGTGGACCTTTAATTTGTGGGTTTTGGCCCACATAACTTTTTGGCTTTTAATAAGAATCAAATGGGAACCAGAAAACCCCAGCTGTTTTCAGTAATTTTCCAACAAATTTAATGACTGAAATTTCAATGTGTGTGGCCTAAATATAGTGTGTAACCAAAAATACTTAATTAAGTAACTCCAAAAATGGGTGAATAACAAAATAAGAAAAAGAGAAAACCACAACTATAACATAACATACCATTAACATGCAATCAAACATTCCATTGTTTCTGAAACTCCCAACTCTCCTCTCTTTGTTATTTCCGCCAAACAAAGGGTTTTTCCTCTCTGCCGATTTTTAACTCGATCTTTATCGAAGAATTCCTACATTTAAACTTTTAAGATTGATTTCACGAAATGTGCATCGTCTGAGCCAAATAACGAACCGATTTGCCTTCGCATCATCTCACAAACATCTGTTGTTAATTGTTGAAGGTTCGTTTTCGCTTTCCCTTGATTTTTTTTCAGTTTATTTGAAATGGATTCCTTCTGTTTCTTTAGTTCTATTCGCTGTCATTTTGTCTGTGTGTGTGTGCGTGTTTTGGGTGGTGGTGGGTGGTTGAATGGGGATAGCGTTTTTTTAAAATTGATTATGCACTCTGGTTATAGATGCTTGTTTCGAATGGACTCTTCACAGTTTTGGATTGTGATTTTGTGTGTTTCTCATTGCTTTTTCCCATTGGAGGGGTTATTGTTTGGTGCTGTACTTTATTAGTAGCGCGTTAGCTTAGTACAGGGCTTTCGACTATGTTTCCATTAATGGGGTGCGTTCTCATGCTGAGAGCTTATTGATCTTTAGTCAGAAGACTCAGAACCACCTTGCAGGTAATGATTGATCAGAAATTTTGCAGATAATGAGGATAGTAGTAATTGCTTTGCCTGGAAATTTATTTTTTCAAACTAATGCATTTTGATACCTCATCAATATAGATTTTTGAGATATTCAGGGACTGCAGCCGATTGTGCATGAGCAAGATTAGAATCCACTTTCGGTCTTATAGTTATTTGATTGATCATGGTTAATTGATCCCCTGTTATTCTGTGACATTTGATAAATACCATTAGGATTGTCAAAAGGGTTATTTTTTGGGCTAACCTCCTGATTTTCTTGCTTTAGAACATTCAAGAATTCTGAAGAATGGGTCCTTATGTTGCTGGTATCATCATTCCAATTCTGGTTACATTTCTGCTTCATAACTCGAAGAAGCAGAAGAAACGAGGTGTGCCTGCGGATGTTGGTGGAGAGCCCGGTCTCGCAATTCGAAACTCCCGGTTTGCTTCACCTGTGGAATCAGCTTGGGAAGGGGTCACAACTCTTGCTGAGCTTTTCGAGATGCCATGTAAAAAATATTCCAACAAGAAGTTACTTGGAACTCGTAAAGTAATTTCTAGAGAAATGGAAGTATCTAATGGAAGGTCTTTTGAGAAGGTCCATTTGGGTGATTTTGAGTGGCTAAGTTATGGGCAAGTGTTTGAATCGGCATGCAACTTTGCATCTGGTTTAGTGAAACTTGGACATCAAAAGGGAGAACGTGCTGCAATCTTTGCTGATACACGCGAAGAATGGTTCATTGCTTTGCAGGTATATCATGTCATGTTTTGTTAGGCTACTACATAATCTCACTTTAATGTTTGAACCCTAGTTTCAATTGGTATTGGAGTAAAGAGATGGGTATCATTTGGTGCCATTATAAATACATCCAAATGTAGCCCTTTTTTTTGCAAAAGTTCAAATCCTACCAACTCTCCTACCTTGTAAGGTTGGTTTCCTAAACAAAGCTTTTGCTAGTATATTTATGCTGTATACATAGTATAAGTAATCACAACATACTGATGATCTTGGTGAATGGTAACCTTTATGTTAAGATGCTGAAACCACTGATATTGTTTACTGAAATATTCTTCGATTCAGGGTTGTTTCAGGCGCAATATAACTGTTGTGACCATATATGCATCTCTAGGTGAAGAGGCACTGTGCCACTCATTTAACGAGGTTTCTCTCTCTCTCTCTCTCTCTAAATTTATATATATATATATATACACACACACACCACAAGTTAATGCCACAAGTTATCTTTATAATTATGTTGCCATTGTTACAATTCTGTTCTGAGTTTCATTTTTGAGGTTAGGGTAGTTTTGTTTGTTTGCTTCAGCATGCTGCTACCTAAAATTATATCCTAGAGCACGTTAATTATATTCTCTCTTTGTACTTGGCTTTTTTTTGTGTAAAATCTTGATCCAAGTGGATATTAGTCATGATTCCATCCATTTTATATGAGCTATAAGCTACACATTCAGCAACAATATTTTCCCATTTTTGTATGATCCCCCTTTTCCGATGACATGGATACTGAAATTTTCTATCCTGTTCTTCAGACAGAAGTCACAACTGTGATTTGCGGATACAAGGAACTGAAGAAAATAGCAAATGTAAGTGGACAGCTCGACTCTGTGAAGCGTATTATATGCATGGATGATGAATTCCAGTCAGATGCTTCGTTGGGTTCTGGAAACGACAAATGGACTATCACTTCCTTCATGGATGTAGAGAAGATGGGCAGTGAAAATCCAGTTGATCCAGACTTACCCATTTCAGCAGATATTGCCGTCATAATGTATACGAGTGGTAGTACTGGTATGCCCAAGGTCAGTAAAAGTAATGAGTTTTTATCTTTCTTTTTATTTTCTTTTTTAATTTCTTAAGCTTCATACATTTGATGCTTCTAAACTTGTAATTTTCAAGAAAAAAATTTATTTTTGAGGAAGTTCATTTTCGTAACTGTTGAAATTTTGATAATCTTGCGTTTGTATCTCCAACTTCTTGTGATTGTTAAGCTATACTAATACTTTTCCCTCTAAGAGGCAGTCTCTAGAATGAGCTGTTTGCTAGACTCATATAAACAATTAGACTATTGCCCTTATTCTGGAGAGAAGGTAATTTTGACTACCTTAACTGATTCCACATTAGCAAAGAGTATTCAAGACTTCTTAAAAACCTCTGCACGCGCATAATTCCTGAGGAAGAAAAATGCAAATATATTTCTATGAAATGGATAAAATAAATTTTGTTTTTGCCCAAAAATAGATAAAAACTCTTATTCTGCCAGTTGAAATCATCCATCAGAATTGAATCTCCCTGTAGTTAATTCCTCATCTTTAAAGGACAACACATTTGTCTTCACTAGTTCAAGCAAATGTCTTTCAATATATGTTTGCAAAGTAAAAAAATGAGTTAATTTTCGCGTACTACTGGGAATGTGTGTCACTAGTTCAATAAAATTACACCCACCAACCAATTCTACACTCACACACACATATATATAATTTGAGAGTGCATAATTCAGTATATTAAATTGGTAAGTCCAACACATAATATTTTATTTTATATAAATGACATTATTTCCTCATATAGGGTGTGATGATGACGCATGGTAATGTTTTAGCTACAGTATCTGCTGTGATGACAATTGTTCCTGGACTGGGAAGCAAAGATGTTTATTTAGCATACTTGCCACTAGCTCACATTCTGGAACTAGCAGCTGAGGTATGGTATACTCAGCTGTACTGAATAATTTCGCATGGCGCACTTTTAGCTTATAATCAATAGTCTTTCCTTCTTGAAATTTTATTGAGACATACCTCTTCGCCTGTAGAATTTAATCCCAGCCATTGGAGGTTCTATAGGATATGGATCTCCTTTAACTCTGACTGATACCTCAAATAAAATAAAGAGGGGAACTAAAGGAGATGCCACCGTATTAATGCCAACACTGATGGCAGCTGTCCCTGCTATCCTTGATCGTGTTCGAGATGGTGTTCGCAAGAAGGTCTGAAATATTTCATACTACTACAAATTAGCTGCCAATTCCTCTTCATTTTTTTTTCTCATGAGGTTGTTTATACTGGTGCACAACTAAAACTTTTCAATGAAAACAAACTAATACTGATTAACTAACACCTTTTAGTGAAATAACTAATATCATTTAAAAATGCACTTGGGTCACACGGTGCAACTGGTGCATAGAAGTATTTGCCAATTCTGACATGATCAAACTGCATTTGGTAAAACATCAGGTAGATGCTGCAGGTGGCCTTCCAAAGAAACTATTTGATTTGGCATATTCTCGTCGATTGTCTGCAATAAATGGCAGTTGGTTTGGGGCGTGGGGGTTAGAGAAGCTTTTATGGGACGTTTTGGTGTTCAGGAAAGTTCGAGCTATTTTGGGAGGTCGTATTCGCTTCATACTATGTGGAGGCGCTCCTCTTTCCAGCGACACTCAACGATTTATTAATATATGTCTTGGGTTAGTATGGCTCTACTTTTATATCACAATGGCATGGGCTTGTTGCCCCAAGTATTGTGCAGACTGGTTGTGTGTGTGTGGTATTAATTCTTAATCTATAATTAGCTCTTCTTGTGCATAATGGTGTTTGGCAGTATTATAAACCTGCCGATCTAATGTAATGTGTGAGGAAATTAAATATGCTGTTACTTTCAGTTTTGTTCACAATTAAATTCGTGGTGTATGAGAAACAGTCCAATTTGTATGCCCTTTGAAATGGATTTTTTTTTATTAAATTAATCATTTGGAGTATGAGGTTTTCCATTCCATTTCTTAGTTGGGATTGAATTTTATTTATTATTTTCAGTGCTCCAATTGGTCAAGGATATGGCCTTACAGAGACCTGTGCTGGTGGAACTTTTAGCGAGTATGATGATCCATCTGTTGGTCGTGTTGGTCCTCCGCTGCCTTGCGCAATAATTAAGGTAAATGAGTATAAGGTCTTAGTTCAACACACCATACGTCATTACGGAATGATAAGATTGTAGCATATTACTAGATAAGAAGAATAAAAGATAAAGTTTATCCATTCCATCCTTACATGTTCCTTTTCCTGTGGTAATATCATGTTCAAATGAACCATTTTTCATATAGTAATATGCTTTCATTGCTTAGTCCTACATAGTATGCTTTTAAAGTGGCCGGTAGTCCTGAAATATATAGATAACAGTCACTCTTCAATGCAGTGTGATAGATGTCGTCTCTCTCTCTCTCCTCTCCTAGTCTTTTTAAAAATTTATATATGTTAATTATCTATCTTTCTATAATCATTCACATGAATGACAATGTTTACTGCAATATTTATAAATTTCAGCTGGTTGATTGGCCTGAAGGCGGATATCTAATTAGTGATTCTCCAAAGCCACGTGGAGAAATTGTTATCGGTGGACCTAGTGTCACTGTTGGATACTTCAAAAGTGATGAGAAAACAAAGGAAGTTTACAAGGTACTTAGCCATGATTCTTTGGTTTTATTCTTGTATCTGTTAGTTTAAAGTAAGGTTCACACACCAAATAGTTGTGAAAACCAGAGATGCACTTAAGATGGTATAGACATGCTCATAGGAGATCTGTGGATGCCCCTATTAACTCAAATTAATAGGGGAAGGGGGAAACTATTAAGAAAGATATGTAATACTTAACAATAAATGAAAACACTTGTATCAACCACCATGATAGCGAGATATCTTCCATATTCCGACCCCACATAGTAGGATAAATGCTTCGTTCTTTTGTTAATTAAACCAGGTGATTGACATTGTGATTATTATGCCTAAAGGTAGATGAGAAAGGAATGAAGTGGTTCTACACTGGTGACATAGGGCAATTTCACGCCGATGGTTGCATTGAGATAATTGATCGTAGAAAGGACATTGTCAAACTTCAGCATGGAGAATATGTTTCCCTGGGGAAGGTACAAATGTTTGAATTTTCGCACAAGGCAAAGTCTTATGTAAACCAGTTTTACCTTGCAACTGGTTCGCATTTTCTGTGTATTTTTAAACAGTATTAGTTCTTTCATTCAGAATCTCAGATGTACTATTAGTTTTATTGTATTAGTTGTTTCATTAAAAAAAAATAGTTTTTTTACTCTAAAGTGATGGTGGCAAGCCAATTGCACGATAATTTTTTTCACATAAGATCAACTCTTTGTACAAATGCTCGTATTTTGTATTTGTCAGCCTTGTTTGAATCAGATACTGACAATTGCGTATGCAGGTCGAGGCTGCTCTAATTGGTAGTCCGTACGTTGACAATATAATGTTGCATGCTAATTCTTTCCATATGTACTGTGTGGCCTTGGTGGTGGCTTCACAGTCCGCTTTGGAAGCTTGGGCTTCAAAACAAGGAATCAAACATTCTAATTTTGCAGAACTGTGTGAAAAAGAAGAGACTCTGAAGGAAGTCTCGACCTCGTTTCTTAAGGTACTTGTACTCTAAGCTTATGCATTCGTACATTCTTATATATGCAAGGGCTCGGGCAATGTCCAATCGATTAAATTTGATACATTGTTTGGTTTAACCGGTTCTTTATATATAGTTCGACTCAACTCAAACTGTTACACTTGTATTGCACAGGAAGCAAAAGCAGCAAGATTGGAGAAGTTTGAGATTCCTGCGAAAATCAAACTGCTTGCCGAACCTTGGACTCCGGAATCGGGCCTCGTTACTGCAGCTCTGAAGCTCAAGAGAGAAGCCATTAGGAAGAGCTTTGCAGATGACCTTGATAATCTGTATTCTTGATGATTGGTTTTTGGAAATAACCTTGTGTTTTTTGGGCAGAGAATTCTTTTTAGATCTGTTTGTCTTTTTTCCCTACTGAATAATGCAACTTTTGAGTTCTTGGTCTTATAATGCTGCATTTTCTGGTCTTTCTTGTCTTGCTCTTTCCCTTGTGTGCTCTTGAGATCAATTAAATAAGAATAGATCTTCCGTAAGATCGGTTCACAGTAAGACGAAATATAATTTGGAAATGACGTTTTAACCATCTAGAAAAGATGGGTGTTAATTTGTGTCCTAGTTTGTGAACCGAGATGGTCTCAAACAAGTTTTTGGCATTATTTGTCTATGCTGTTAATTGTGATATTTGAGCTGGAGGTACGTATGTGAAAGAAACACATATATGAATCAAGAATGTAATGTCATAATTTAAACTTTATATAAATTAATCGAAATGCACAATGTTCAATTTAATTAAGATATCACCCATCCTATTTTATTTCCACCATCTCTTTCCCCATTCTAATTAATTTCGAGTTGTATGGATTTAAAATCTGTGCACCAAGTGAGTGTATGGATTCAAAATCTGTGCACCAAGTGCATATGAGACCTGCCAAAAATTGGTTAACCGATACTTTGCTATTAATTTCATATTTCCATTCTGACTTCAGACAGAAGTCATAACTGTGATTTGCGGATATAAACTACTGAAGAAAATAGCAAATATAAGGGATAAAAAAAGAGTTTTTAAAATGGTTTGGGGAAAATGGTCTCCTTCATGAATATTCTCATTCAATTTAATTTAAATTTATAATATTAACTACTGTATTCTACAAATATTAATTTTAGAAATCACATATTTATAATTAAAATATTAATCACTATCTTCGTTCTCTTTTTCCTTCACCTTTCCCGCCATAACCACCGTCCCTGCCGCCGTCATCCACAGTCCACGCCGGCCAGTGCCCGCCCAAAACAACCACTACTATTTCATTTACAAGAACAACACTAAAAAAATGAGACCAAACAACCACTGAAATCGACATGGAAAATTGAAATCGAAACGCATAACGCATTTCTCAGCTTCCTGAAATTGAATCGGCCATTTCTGTCTACCAATTCAGACGCTCAACTGAAATCGATGCCGACTATTTCAACCACCACCAACGACCGCCCTGAACCACCACCATTTCTTCTATGGGTTTTCGATTTTCTGCCGTGGAAGACTGAAATGGACAATTATCAAAGTAAATCGGTGGTTTTGCTTCCGATTAACCAGGTTTTCTATGCAGAGAATTCGATGTTGGTTATGGATGCATGTTCATGTTTATAAGTGTTTTTATTCTATCGAGGGGTTTTTCTATTTAATGATACACTTTATCTGTAGAATTAGAATATAGTATGCAATGTTATTGTTGGGCTTTCAGCTATATCTCCACTACAGGTGGATTATTCTACTTGTCTCTAGATTAATATTTTTTAGTCAACCCCATGATGCAGGTAATTATTTTATCCGGCAAATTAGTATTGCTTTCAGGAGACCTTACTGGTTTCTTTACTTTGAAGATTCTTCTTCAGATTTTTATACTTTGACAGTATTTGAAATATTCAAGTTCTGCAGCTGGTGGTGCGTGAGCAAGATTAAAATATCTTTGAGGGGTTCTTGTTTTGTGTTATACTTTAGAAATAGTCTTTGAGGTTGGTGTTGGATTTTATGTGATGCAGATTAAATTTAATCTTCTGACTTTTTGTGTTTTGGTTCCTCATTTATCTACTTAGACTTTGAATTATTCAAGCCTGGTGTTGTATGAGCAAGAAAAGAATATAATATCGTTTAGTTCATCATTTATTCGATTAACCTCCTCTCATTCTGTTATATTCAATCATCAAGATTGCCAAAACTGTTTCATTTTGGGGCCAAACCAACCTGATTTACTAGCCTTTGAAGAATGGGTGCTTTTGTTAGTAGCTTGAAGGAAGAGAAAGCAAGAGGTTTGCCTGTGGATGTTGGTGGTGAAGATGGTTATGCAATCCGAAACTATAGGTCTAATTCACCTATGGAATCAGCGTTGGAAGGAGTCACAACTCTTGCTGAGCTTTTCGAGCTGTCATGCAAAAGATTTTCTAATAGAAGGCTATTGGGGACTCGGAAATTAATTTCTAAAGAAGTGATAATATCTGATGGTAGGTCTTTCGAGAAGGTCCATTTGGGTGATTATGAGTGGTTAAGTTATGCACAAACGTTTGAAGCAGCATGCAACTTTGCCTCTGGTTTAGTGCGACTTGGACATCAAAAGGGAGAGCGTGCAGCAATCTTTGCTGATACACGTGAAGAATGGTTCGTTGCTTTGCAGGTACGAGTATCTTGTCATTTTTTGTCTTCAACCCTATAATCCACTATATAGTCTTGTTCTAATGCAAGTTAGTAGTAATTATATATGCTCTAAAATTATTATAACTAATCACAGAAACTGAGGTTTTATTCTTTGATCAGGGTTGTTTCAGGTGCAACATAACTGTCGTGACCGCCTATGCATCTCTAGGTGAAGAGGCTGTGTGTCACTCATTTAACGAGGTCGTTTTCTCACTCCATCTCTCTCTTTATCTTGGACAAATAAGCAAGAAACATCACCAAGATCACTCACAAAGTTTCAATTTCTCAATTTTGTTAATTTTTATTTTGCAGCACATTCTGTTCTCCTTATAAGTAGTGCTATTGAGGTTTCATCTGTGTGTTAGGGGCAAGGACATGTGATTTTCTTGCTTCATCTTGCTGCTGTATTTATTAGTATCTTAATAACACCTTAATGATGTTCCGTATATATACTTGCTTAGCTTTTCTATGACAATTTCTAAGATCCAATGCTTGTTATGGAAAAGCTAATTTTTTTAGTCATGCAAGTTATTTCTAATTTGGTTTTGGTCATGTTGACTTTCACGAATTGAAAATAGTAGCCTAACTTTTTATTCTTGATATTTTGGTCCAGTATCCGGCTATAGGAGGTGAAAGATTCGGTTGACTCTGATGTGGCAGCGTCCAATTTGCCCACGTGGCAGATTCTGATTGGTCAACTGGAAGTTTCACCTCTTATAATCGGTTACCAAATGTCGTAAAGAGTCACAGGACTGTTTTCCATTCGTGATAGTCTATAGGACTAAATCTAAATAAGAGCAACTTACAGGATTAACAACACTATTTCCCACATGTTATTCAAGCAAAGTATTCAGCAATTTCCATTCTCGTCTAATTTCATATTTTCAGACAGAAGTGACAACTGTGATTTGCGGTTATAAAGAACTGAAGAAAATAGCAAATATAAGTGGACAGCTCAAGACTGTGAAGCGTATTATATGCATGGATAATGAATTCCAGTCCCATGTTTCATTGGCTTCTGGAAGCAGCAGCTGCACTGTTACTTCGTTCTTGGATTTAGATAAGATGGGCAGTGAAAATCCAGTTGAACCAAATTTACCTCTTTCAGCTGATATTGCTGTCATAATGTACACCAGTGGTAGTACTGCTATGCCAAAGGTTAGTATCATTTTTCCTATTTGAGCAACAGCTATGTTTCAAATAAGTCCTAGATTCACTGTTCGTGTTGATTGCTTCTTTTGAAGTCTGGTACATGATAAATTTTAATGAAACGATGAGTTCTGGTGTAAACAGAATAGTCCAATGAATATGAAATTGTTGAGGAAACATGTGCTATTTTATATAAAAAAATCAAGTAGAAACTGGGTCTGAGTTTATTTAAATGCCCTTTTCTTTTTCTGGCACATAGGGCGTGATGATGACTCATGGTAACATTTTAGCTGCATCATCCGGTCTAATGACGATTCTTCCGGGACTCGAAAACCAGGATGTTTATCTAGCATACCTACCGCTGGCTCACGTTATGGAATTAGTAGCTGAGGTATGATATACTCTCAACTACAATCATACATTGACTAATGAGTGCGACACTCATGTATTTGCTTAATACACCCACTCTACAGCTGTATGTGATGGTACAGCGTGCTAAAAATGTTGTACATATGAGCGTATTGAGCGAAAGTCCGAGTTTGAAACCTAACTAATTTCGCCTCTCAAGTTGCATCCATAGCTTATGAAACCAGTACTTCGTTGCCTGTAAAAGAAACTTTCTTGAAACAATTTTTTTCTTGTTTCTTTTTTTGTAGAATGCTATGGCAGCCACGGGGATTTGTTTAGGATATGGATCCCCTTTAACTCTTACTGATACTTCGAATAAGGTAAAGAGTGGAACAAAAGGGGATGCCACAGTATTAAGGCCAACACTGATGGCAGCTGTTCCTGCTATTCTTGATCGTGTTCGAGATGGGGTCCGCCTAAAGGTCTGAAATTGGCAACTAAATCGTTTCTTCTCTTGAAATTGTCATGTAAACTTCAAACTACATTTGGTAAAATTTCAGGTAGGTGCTAAAGGTGGGCTCTCAAAGAAACTGTTTGATTTGGCATATGCTCGTCGATTGTCCGCAACAAATGGGAGTTGGTTTGGGGCGTGGGGGTTAGAGAAGCTTCTGTGGGACCTTGTGGTGTTTAAGAAAGTTCGAGCGATTTTGGGTGGTCGTGTTCGTGCCGTGCTATCTGGAGGCGCTCCACTTTCTGGTGACACTCAAAGATTTATCAATATATGTCTTGGGTAGGTTCTAAACTCAGATTGCATCGAATCTTTGTTCATAGAAACTACTTGTCCATAATTTTAAGAAATGGATTTCTGTTTGTAATAGATGATGACTTGAATTCATCTAAGTTGCACTTGGTTTTTTATTTAATTGTTAGTGCTCCAATTGGGCAAGGGTATGGCCTTACTGAGACGTGTGCTGGTGGGACTGCTAGTGAATTTGGGGATCACTCTGTTGGTCGTGTTGGCGGCCCACTTCCTTGCTCACTAGTTAAGGTAATCACAACATAAGTAGTTCATTATTTCTTAATAAGTTTATGTATTTATTATTCTAAAACACATAGATGACAATGTTTTTATGTTACAGTTGGTTGATTGGCCGGAAGGTGGGTATTTAACTAGCGATTCTCCAAAGCCACGTGGAGAAATCGTCATTGGTGGACCAAGTGTTACTGTTGGATACTTCAAAAATGAGGAGAAAACAGAGGAAGTTTACAAGGTATAATCTTGTTGTGATTATTGATTAATGTGGTTTTATATTTGAATCTGTTAATTAAAGCATGTGATTTCATGTTGTTAAAAGGTGGATGAGAGAGGAATGAGGTGGTTCTACACTGGTGATATAGGGCAATTCCATGAGGATGGGTGCCTTGAGATAATTGATCGTAAAAAGGACATTGTAAAACTTCAGCATGGAGAGTATGTCTCACTGGGCAAGGTAACAAAATTTTGCAATCTTCAAAAGCTTAGCAGGTCATAATATCTGCCCAAAATGGCCTGATAATCGGTTCGACAGTTCCACACCCAGTAAATCTATAAAGAAATCGAATTAAAAAAAAATATATCAAATTGATTTCGAAATATAAAAAGATAAAGCAAGGGTCGACCCAGTGGTCCACGATGAACCACTGGGTCAATGGTACGGACCTGAACGGGGTAATACTCGGGGTTTTTTTTTTTTTTAACTTTTAACTTTTGGGAAATATCGTATGCAGGTTGAGGCTGCTCTGAAAGGTAGCCCGTACGTTGACAATATAATGTTGGACGCTGATTCTTTCCGTAGCTACTGTGTGGCTTTAGTGGTGGCTTCACAGCCAGCTTTGGAAGCTTGGGCTTCAATGCAAGGAATCATATACTCTGATTTTGCAGATTTGTGTGAAAAACAAGAGACACTCAAGGAAGTATCCGCCTCATTACTTAAGGTACTTGTACTCACCCATCCTTGTGCATACATTCATTAAACTTAAAGAGGTAATACTCTTACATGGTTTTGTGATACTTCATATGTACATATGCAAGATTATCAATTCTCTTATATGAGACCATCTCGTATAAAAATAGGTTAGCTGCAATGCTCTATGAGATGAAATTTGGATCATACATCAAGTTGTTCGACTCAATTAAAACTTGTGTCGTGCAGGAAGCAAAAGCAGCACGACTGGACAAATTCGAGGTTCCTTCGAAAATCAAACTGCTTTCGGAACCTTGGACTCCGGAATCGGGCCTAGTGACTGCAGCGCTCAAGCTCAAGAGAGAGGTCCTAAGGAAAACCTTTGCACATCATCTTGCTAACCTATATTAATCATCATTCCAAATACTGTTTACATTTTTATTCAATGATATTTATAATTCGTTACCTTGTTTACACTTGTAAAAATTGGGTTGGGTTCCTATACTTCAATTTCATTTGAACCTTCATCTATACAAATTCAGTTCTTTCTATGTGTGTTGATTATGTGAGCTGTAAGCATACGAGTCATTTTCTTTTATCAATCAAAGTATATCAGTGTAAATTAAATAAAATCCATTCCAATCCAATCCACTTACATTCATACATGGAGAAAAAAGGGAAAAAGTGCTTACTTTTGAGGAATTGAAATAGTGGCCGCTGAATTAGGAGGATTATGATGTTCAACCGCGTCCAGTATCACTCCGTTGGCGGGGAATAGGGGGTGGGAAAAATACTGAAAATTTCGGTGTAACACACTTATCGTACCAAAAAATATTGAATTTATCAAAACTGGTTTGAAAATCAAAGTGCTTTCGGAACCGGAATCGGGCCTCGTTACTGCTGCAGCTCAAGAGAGAAGCCACTAGGAAGAGCTTTGCAGAGACCTTGATAAGCTGTATTCTTGATGATTGGTTTTTGGAAAATAACCTTGTGTTTTTTGGGCAGACAATAATATACAACTTTGAGTTTTTTGGTCTTATAATGCTGCATTTTCTGGCCTTTCTTGTCTTGCTCTTTCCGTATATATAGTATATATATAGGGCACGCGAATGCAGTTGAGATATCAGAAAAACAAAATACAGAGTATCAGTAACAGAATCTCTCTCATTTCCCCAATTTCTCTGAATTCTTTCTCATTTCTTCAAATTCTTTTCCTCGCATTCTTCGATCACGGTTTCTAAACTGCGCACTACGCCAATAATGGTGACAAACAACAACACTGGGCGGATTGAAGCTTTGGAGCTTCAATTCGAGGAGCTTAGGCAAGGGCAGGAGGCTATACTTGTGGCCCAATCCGATTTGACTCAACGCCTCGATGGAATTACTGACCTAATTCGGCAACAAATCGCGGAAGCGCTGAAGGAGGTGGCTCTGGTAAAAGGAAAAGAACGTGAAATTCCAGCTATGGCGAATTCAGGTGCGTGTAATTTTTCCCCTGGTAGTACTAGTAGCTCGCAAAGCTTACATGGTGGTATGGATGGTGGAATGTTATCTCCTACCCCAAATGTAAGGCCTCTGAATGTGCAAATTAATAGTAGAGTACCTGAGATCGATTTTCCCAAGTTTGATGCAAATTAATAGTAGAAAACCTAGAAATTGGCTAAATAAATGTCGTAAATACTTCATATTTTATCCCATGTCTGATTTTGAGAAAATTATATTGGCTGCCATGAACATGGAAGGAATTGCTGATTACTGGTATGCGGGTAATATTGAAGGAAAAGAGAAAAATATGACGGGGATAGGTTTTCTGAGTTGTTTCTTAATAGATTTGAGAATTTTGATGGAGTAAATTTGGTTGGGAAATTTAACAAACTGAGGCAGACGAGCTCAGTTCGAGAGTATATTAGAGAATTTGAGGAATTGAAAGCATTCATGGTGAGTATGTACAGAATGACTGAGGATTTCTACATTAAGAGTTTCATAAGTGGGCTCAAAGAAGATGTAGGGCTAATGGTTGAGATTCTAAATCCAGAAAGCTTGCTTGTGGCAATGCAATTTGCAATCAAACAAGAACATATGCTACAACTGATGGTGGGAACTTGGAAATCTGATGGAATGAGAAACATAACGCCTACGAATCCAAATGATAAGAGGCCTCCAATGAAGCGGCTTACGCCAGCAGAAATGGAGGTTAGGAAGAGTAAGAACTTGTGTTACAATTGCGATGAGATTTACCATATTGGACACAAGTGTAAGACATTATTTGTTATATTAGTGGAGAATAGTGAAAACGAGGATGAACTGGTTTTGCGGGAGATACAGGACACGGGCCAAAACCTCATATTTCACTCAATGCTTTAGCAACTCCCGACTTTATCAAACTCAATGGGAAAGCGAACCAAATGGACTTTTCGATACTACTTAGCACAGGAAGCACTCGCAGTTTTTTGGACCCTCGTATTGCTAAGCGAATTGGATGCACAGTGGAGTACACAAACCCAATATTGGTGACAGTGGCAGGTGGTAGTAAGGTGGAGTGTAACTCGAAATGCTCTAACTTTAAGTGGGTAATGGGGGATTGCGAGTATAGTGCTCCAGTTAGACTCTTGAGATTAGGGGGGTGTGATATGCTTATTGGAGTAGACATATTGAGTCGACTGGGACCTGTCACATTTGATTTCAAAGCTCACAAAGTGACAATCAATAAAAATGGAAAGGAAATTTCACTCCAAGGGAATCAGCCTGTGCATCTGAGCGTAGCTACTGGACGCCAGATGGATGAATAGGATATTGAAGAAAAGGAACGAACAAATTGGTCAGGTTCTAGTTCGTTGGTCGCACTTATCGGATGAGGAAGCTGCATGTGAGGTTTTGGAGATCTTCAATGGACATGAAAGCTTGGTATTTGGAAATAACCTTGTCTTTTTTGGGCATAGAATTCTTGTTAGAGATGTTTTTCTCTTTTCTGGCCTACTGAATATAACTTTGAGTTTTATATTTTTATATTGAAATTCTTGAAATCTTGTTGCTCCTTTTTCTTCTTTCATTTCATACTATAAAATCAAATTTGCAATTAAACAAAACAGAAGTAAGTATGTATTTGAGTCCTTATACTTCAAAGAGTGTTGAATTACAATAGATCCTTTATTTAACTTGTGAAAATTGGGTTCGTTTCCCACTTCCTATTCTTCAATTTTATTAGTGTGTTATATAGTCTCTTGACAAATTCATTCTTCTTTATTTCTTATTACTGAAAGTACATGAACGTCCCCCAACTTGAGAACAATTCAATGTGTAAGGATACAATTTGAGAATGTTGTAAAAACTAAATACAATGATTTGAGTTTAGAAATAAAATTATGAGTATCTAATTCAAAGAAATTGAATGTACATAGGCCAAATATGTCTATTTTTTTGGAAAAATTATGCCTATTACTAACGAGCCAAAATTTGGCTGATAGAAAAGAAATATATAAGAAAAAGATTTAAAAAAAGGTTTTAAATGTGTGATACATCCTTTTTTAATCCTAATCAAAATTATAGCTCTCTGCATCTATAGTTTAGGCGATACAAATTATCAAAAAGAAGAAAAATAAATCCGCCCCACAACCAATTTTAGGTCCAAATTAATTAGAACTACAACTCTACATTTATATATATGAACTAGGATTTTCTATCCTTACCTCATTCGAATTTTGATACAGTAAGACTTTTATTTTCAAATTGTTTTATGTTCTAATCAACCGCATGATGCATATAATTCTTCACTTTGAAGATTGTTCTTCAGATTTTTTATATCTGTAGCATTTGAAATATATGCACATATTAAAGAGTGTTTCCTATATGAGGGGTTCTTGTTTTGTGTTATACTTTAGTAGTCGGTGTTACATCTTATGTGATGCAGATAAAATTTCTACTTCTGACTTTTTTTGTGTTTTGACCCCTCATTTAATCAACGTACACTTTGAATTATTCAGATATAGTACTTTCTTTTAGGTCCTCATTTATTTGATTGACTCTGATATTCCAACAGAAAGATTGCCAAAACTGTTTCTTTTTGTGCTAATAAACTCTGTTTTCCAAGGCTTTGAAGAATGGGGGCTTATATTAGTAGCTTGAATGAAGAAAAAACAAGAGGTTTGCGCGTAAATGTGGGTGGTGAAGCTGGTTATGCGGTCCGAAACTGTAGGTTTACTTCGACTATGGAATCAGCATGGGAAGGGGTCACAACTCTTGCTGAGCTTTTCGAGCTGTCATGCAAAATATTTTCGAATAAGAGACTATTGGGGACTCGGAAATTAATTTCTAAAGAAGTCGAAATATCTGAGGGGAGGTCTTATGAGAAGCTGCATTTGGGTGATTACGAGTGGTTAAGTTATGCGCAAACGTTCGAAGCAGCGTGCAACTTCGCCTCTGGTTTAGTGCGGGTTGGACATCGACAGGGAGAACGTGCAGCAATCTTTGCTGATACACGTGAAGATTGGTTCGTTGCTTTGCAGGTACATCGAAAGAAGTTTTGCGATAATTATAGAAAAAAGTGGGCGAAAAGTATTAGTTCATGTGATGAAAAGTATCAGTTTATATGATAAAAAGTATTAGTTGCACATTGAAAAAGTAATATTGTTCATCCTACGAACTAATACTTTCCTGTTGAAATAACTAATACTTTTGTTCAAATGAACTAATACTTCTCATCATATATATTAGTATTTTTGCCGAAACCACTGAATTCGCTAGCTGACTGTGATATTCTTCGATCAGGGTTGTTTCAGGTGCAACATAACTGTCGTGACCACCTATGCATCTCTAAGTGAAGAGGCCGTTTGTCACACGTTTAACGAGGTCATTCTCTGTCTCCCACAGACACACACACAAGCAAGAATCATCACCAAGATCACTTGCAAAGTTTCAATTTCTCAATTATGTCATTTATTATTATGCACACATTCTGTTCTTATAAGTAATTTTCTGGCTTCATCTTGCTGCTGTTTGAAATAGTATCTCAAAAACACCTAAATGATATCTCAAAAACACCTAAATGATGTTCTGTATCTATACTTGCTTAGCTTTTCCATGAATCTAACTTAAGCAAAAGGTTCAGCAACCAATTTTTTTCCCATTCTTGAATAATTTCATATTTTCAGACAGAAGTCACAACTTTGATTTGCGGATATAAAGAACTGAAGAAAATAGCAAACATAAGTGGAAAGCTCAAGACCGTGAAGCGTATTATATGCATGGATAACGAATTCCAGTCCCACGCTTCATTAACTTCTGAAAACAGCAGTTGGACTGTCACGTCGTTCTTGGATCTAGATAAGATGGGCAGTGAAAATCCAGTCGAACCAAATTTACCTCTTTCGACTGATATTGCTGTCATAATGTACACAAGTGGCAGTACCGGTATGCCAAAGGTTAGTATCATTTTTCCTATTTGAGCAACACTTATGTTTCAAGTTTCTCGTAGATTCACTATTGTTCTTCACTATTCGTGTTGGTTGCTTCTTTTGAAGTCTGGCAACTTCATAAATTTTAACTGTCATTACATAGGGCGTGATGATGACTCATGGTAACATTTTAGCTGCATCGTCCGGTTTAAAGACGAGTCTTCCTGTACTCGGAAACCAGGATGTTTATCTAGCATACCTACCGCTGGCTCACGTTATGGAACTAGTGGCCGAGGTACGACATACTCTCAACTACAACCGTTAACGGACTAAGTAGCGCTGCTACAGGCACCCGGGTATTTGCTCAATACACTCGAAGAGAATTTTTTTTTTTGTCCCATATATAACTTATCTACTGTCATTTTTCGTCCTAAAAAATCTAACTATCCAGTTTTGGTTTCATAACAAAATTGGTTGTCCAATTTTCGTTGAAAAATCGCGAACAACATCGTTTCGATCACATGCAAGTCACGTGTTGGTAAAATTTGGGAGTTTCTAAACCCCTCGCTGATTTGGACGCTGACTATCTTTTTTTTTTTTTTTTTACGTTTTTTATTTAATTAAATTAGACATGTGTAGATGACCCAATAAATTGAGTCAAAACTAGAAATTAAAATCTACAAATTTAAAAACAACTAAATTTTATTGGCACGTAACTTGCATGTAACCGAAAACGACATTGTTCGCGATTTTTCGACAAAAAATTGGACAATTAATTTAGTTATGGAATCAAAATTGGACATTTAGATTTTTCGGGATGAAAAATGGACAGTACATAAGTTATGAGATCTAAAAACATTTCCTCTCGTACACTCACTCTACAACTATACACAGTGCTAAAAATGTTGTACGCACGAGGGCATTCAGCAAAACTCGGGGTGTAAATAGTCGCGGCCTTGACTAATACTACTTCTTTGCTTGTCAAAGAAACTGTTCTGAATTGGGTTTTCTAAATATTTTGTAGACTGCTTTAGCAGCCATTGGGTGTTGTATAGGATATGGATCCCCTTCAACTCTTACTGATACTTCTACCAAGGTACAGACTGGGACTAAAGGGGATGCCACAGTATTAAAACCAACACTGCTGGCTGCTGTTCCTGCTATTCTTGATCGTGTTCGAGATGGGGTCCACGCAAAGGTCCGAAAATCGGCTACTAATACCTTTCTTCTCTTGAGATTGTCATGTAAACTTCAAACTACATTTGGTAAAATTTCAGGTAGGTGCTAAAGTGGGGCTCTCAAAGAAACTGTTTGATTTGGCATATGCTAGTCGATTGTCCGCAACAAATGGGAGTTGGTTTGGGGCGTGGGGGTTAGAGAAGCTTCTGTGGGACCTTGTGGTGTTTAAGAAAGTTCGAGCGATTTTGGGTGGTCGTGTTCGTGCCGTGCTATCTGGAGGCGCTCCACTTTCTGGTGACACTCAAAGATTTATCAATATATGTCTTGGGTAGGTTCTAAACTCAGATTGCATCGAATCTTTGTTCATAGAAACTACTTGTCCATAATTTTAAGAAATGGATTTCTGTTTGTAATAGATGATGACTTGAATTCATCTAAGTTGCACTTGGTTTTTTATTTAATTGTCAGTGCTCCAATTGGGCAAGGGTATGGCCTTACTGAGACGTGTGCTGGTGGGACTGCTAGTGAATTTGGGGATCACTCTGTTGGTCGTGTTGGCGGCCCACTTCCTTGCTCACTAGTTAAGGTAATCACAACATAAGTAGTTCATTATTTCTTAATAAGTTTATGTATTTATTATTCTAAAACACATAGATGACAATGTTTTTATGTTACAGTTGGTTGATTGGCCGGAAGGTGGGTATTTAACTAGCGATTCTCCAAAGCCACGTGGAGAAATCGTCATTGGTGGACCAAGTGTTACTGTTGGATACTTCAAAAATGAGGAGAAAACAGAGGAAGTTTACAAGGTATAATCTTGTTGTGATTATTGATTAATGTGGTTTTATATTTGAATCTGTTAATTAAAGCATGTGATTTCATGTTGTTAAAAGGTGGATGAGAGAGGAATGAGGTGGTTCTACACTGGTGATATAGGGCAATTCCATGAGGATGGGTGCCTTGAGATAATTGATCGTAAAAAGGACATTGTTAAACTTCAGCATGGAGAGAATGTCTCACTGGGCAAGGTAACAAAATTTTGCAATCTTCAAAAGCTTAGCAGGTCATAATATCTGCCCAAAATGGCCTGATAATCGGTTCAACAGTTCCACACCCAGTAAATCTATAAAGAAATCGAATTAAAAAAAAATATCTAATTGATTTCGAAATATAAAAAGATAAAGCAAGGGTCGACCCAGTGGTCCACGATGAACCACTGGGTCAATGGTACGGACCTGAACGGGGGTCGGGGTTTTTTTTTTTTTTACTTTTAACTTTTGGGAAATATCGTATGCAGGTTGAGGCTGCTCTGAAAGGTAGCCCGTACGTTGACAATATAATGTTGGACGCTGATTCTTTCCGTAGCTACTGTGTGGCTTTAGTGGTGGCTTCACAGCCAGCTTTGGAAGCTTGGGCTTCAATGCAAGGAATCATATACTCTGATTTTGCAGATTTGTGTGAAAAACAAGAGACACTCAAGGAAGTATCCGCCTCATTACTTAAGGTACTTGTACTCACCCATCCTTGTGCATACATTCATTAAACTTAAAGAGGTAATACTCTTACATGGTTTTGTGATACTTCATATGTACATATGCAAGATTATCAATTCTCTTATATGAGACCATCTCGTATAAAAATAGGTTAGCTGCAATGCTCTATGAGATGAAATTTGGATCATACATCAAGTTGTTCGACTCAATTAAAACTTGTGTCGTGCAGGAAGCAAAAGCAGCACGACTGGACAAATTCGAGGTTCCTTCGAAAATCAAACTGCTTTCGGAACCTTGGACTCCGGAATCGGGGCTAGTGACTGCAGCTCTCAAGCTCAAGAGAGAGGTCATAAGGAAAACCTTTGCAAATCATCTTGCTAGTCTATATTAATCATCATTCCTCTTTTTAAGGATAATTCAATATACTTTTTCATGTGTGTTGAATCTGCTGATTATGTAAACTAATGAGCAGAACGGATCCAGGATTTCGTCCAAGGGACCAACGGGGGCGAAATGTCAAAATTTAACGATTTTAAGGCATAAATATAAAATTTTCGACATATAGTAAAAAAAAAATTAATTCTCTGCTAATAAGCATGCGACTCATTTTTTTATCAACGGAAGTATATCAGTGAATTTAAATAGAATTGGAAGTTCAAAGATACAATTCTAAAAGGTTGTAAATACATTGATTCAGGAATATTATGCTGAACTATATAAATTTTATTCTGATGAATTCATGATGTTATGGAACAGATTAGAAAAGAAAAAAAATCTCTAAATCGTTTTTTCCCCTAAAAAATCAATTTCCACTAACTCACTCATCCTTCAAAGTACATAACTCCATTCCAATCTACTGATAATCGTACATGGAGAAAAAGAGAGGAAATAAAACTTACTTTTGAGGAATTGTATCTGGAGATTTTAGATGTTCATCTGCATCGATTATCTTTCCGTCGGCGGGGATGAGGCGAGGAATTCCATCAACGATCGGGTAAGAAACGTCGATCGAATCACTGATGAGCGAATTGGTCTTGTCGCAGAGCCTTAGGGGCTGTTTGGATAGTGGACAAACAAGAATCTCGGCGAGTGTCGTGCTTATTCCGGCGCCGGCACTTTTGAGAAGGTATCCACTTCCCCTTACCATTTTAGATCTGCCACCGCCACCGGATCTTTTTTCTGTTACAAAATAACTCGGGCAGCCTAATGGGCCTAATTCTTTTTGAAACAGCAATGGGCTTATTTTTTGGAACGGTCTAATGTACCTATTTTTTGGAAACAGCCTAATGGGCCATGACTCTGATTTTACAGTTAATTTGGGACTTGGATTTTTCTATCCCATTAATACCTTATTCGAATTTAATGCAGTCCCAGAAGCACACTATTAAATTGTAGTAAACCCTAATTTTGAAGAATTTGAGATTATCTTTTTTTACTTTTAGATTTGGTGAATATCTTTTTCTTGTCCTTTAAGTTATTGATCTCTAATAAATAAGAGAGTTAAAATAGAGTTTTAATTTTCATATGGAATAAGTTACAAACGACTTCCTCAACTATATATATTACAAATAAAGTTCGTGTTTTTGGAGGGTGGAATTAAGAGATCAACCACATGTAAATACCTTCTTTTTCTTTTCTTTTTATATGTTTATTTGCTATGTTGAATTTCTTCTGGTTTAAAATATGATTAACACCGAAGGATGTGAATAGTAGACGGGGATTTCATAATCACTTTTTTTTATCATAATTCATAAACCTATCACTATTTAAAAATACAGATTTCATATTCACTTTTTATAATCATAAACCATAATTTATCTGTTTAAGAATAGTTATGTGTCCATGGTTACGTGTATATAGGCAGTGATCTACAATCAAAATTATCCTTTTTATTATTATTTTTGTTATGTACGATTTATTTTTTTGTAAGCAGACTGTTTTATTAAATGTATACGATGATAGCATTTCTTTATTCTTATAATAAGGAACCTAATGTATATATTTATATATATAAATATTAAAAAAAAATTGTGGAGCTTGATCTCAATATAAATTTTATTTATGTTAAATCAGTGAACTGAAAATCTGAACTAGTATTATTATATACTAAGGGTAATGAAACAACTAAGGGTAATGTAATAACTAAGGGTAATGTAATAACTAAGGGTGTGTTTTGAAACACTTAAAACAATTTTCCAAAATACTTATTTTTAACTTTTTTGTAATAAGCTAAGGGTTTTTAAAAACTTAAAAACAATTTTAAAAACACTTATTTTTAAAAACAATCTTTTAAAAAAGTTTTTTGAAAAAAGTTTTAAGCGTTTCAAAATCCATCATAATAATTTCTCCACTAGTAGGGAATGCAGCGCCGATTTTGCTTGGAAGTTAGTGTCGAAATTTTTTGAGTCTTTCCAAAATCACATTATTTTTCGTTAGCAAGTGGACTTGCCCAAAACATTACATTTTTTTTTTTTTTTTTAAATCAAAGATCTAAAAAAAAAAAAAAAAGTTGATGATGAGTCCAAACAACTTTTTGATGGCTATTTAAACACCAACTAAATAGTGAACATCACTATAAATTGGAAGGACCAATCATTCCTATCAACCCCCTTCAATTTGCTCCCCCTTTAAGTTTAGACACACCTTTTTTCTTTTCTTTTTTAATATATGCACACCCCACTTCTCTCTCATACACACACTAGAAAATGCTATATATACCTTTCCTTTTTTGTCCACATTTCATTTTTCTCTTTAAGTAAAGCCAGTTTCTTCTCAAGTTTCACACATCCCAACCAAATTCTAATTCAATTTCTTGCCTCACTGAAACTTGCATGTACATACAAATTATAACCCTTTGAATTTTACATCTAACTTCACCACATATATATATATATACACATATAGAGACAGGGCAGGAGAGAGAGAATGAATGATGAGAGAAGGTGGTGCTGTTTTCACCCAAGGGAGTTAGTTGTAGGAATTTGTGCTTTGTGCTTGAATGAGAGGCTCCTAATTCTTGCAGCTTCAAACCAATCAAATGTTCAACAAAAGAGTGTGAGGGTTCTACCTAAGATTTTTGCTCTTACATCTCTTCTCAAACAACATAAGTCTCATGAGGTTCATGAATCTCCTTCAACTTCAAGTCAAGAAGGTCACTCTCTCTCTTTTGCTTTTTGATTTGATTACTTTTTCCTGGTTTTTTTTCAATGCTGCATATTGTTCAAAGCCCACTAATATTTATATTGTAAAACACATTAAGTATGTGATACAATATGCTAAAACAATCTCGTCAGCTACTTGCATCACCACATGGTACAAATCGATGATTGCATTGGTTTTAGTGAAATCTTGGATGGAGTGTTGTTTGATTTAATCAAAACAAATTTATACACCCTTCCACAAAAATAATTCACATTTCACTTTTAATTTGTCTTAAATTATATTCAATCCGTCTCGGTATAAGTTTCTTTTTTTTCTTTTTTTTGTGTGTTTTAATTAAGAACTAATAATAAAATGAAGGATAGTTTCTAATATTGGAAGAGAGGAAAATATAGGTGGAGTAATGAGTGGAGTAGTGAGTGACATATTTTATAATATTGTGTAAAAAGTGAGGATAAAAATTATGAGTAGTGGAGTTATTTTTTCCATTTATGAAATGAGAAATTTATAGTGGGACCGATAGAAAAGGAAATTGGGAAATTTATAGTGGGACGGAGGAAGTAATATTTTTATGTGTGAATTGTTTAAAATACACAAATTCAATGTACATTTAAATTAAGTATTATTGTATTTGTATTCAATAAATAAGAATATATGGGGATTGTTAGGTAAATTCAACATTTGAAGCAATAAATAATATTTTGTGGACATGTCTGAAAAAATGGACTAGTTTTGTGGGACAGATACTGTATCATAGTTATACTATGTGCATCAGTATGATCCGCTAATTGTGAAATCAAATATGTGAAATAGTAATATTGGATGATATACAACTATTATGATTGTGATTATACGTAGAAGTGAGTTCACTCCAAAGACAAAAGTAGTGGGAAATGATTATCATTAGGTGTACCAAGTTAAGAACAACGTTATATAGTTTACTTTATTTGGTGGAATTGGTAGTTAATTGTTATATCATAAGTTACAAATAATTAAATAAATGCATTGTCATTAAAGCTTATTGGTTGCTTACCTACGACACTCAATTCTCTAATTGTGTTTAATTACTTTTAATACATATTACGTATATTAAATAATGTCATCAATTAATATATAAAGTACGTATTAAAGACAATCAAACATGAGACGATACATCAAATTAGAATAGGAAACCATAGACGCGTACCATGTAGTAAGCCTAATGGGAGCCTACGAGGCCATGTTTTGGATTTAGATCCTGTGCAGTACAATATTATCCTGTGCAATATAATCGCACAATTATATTGTGAATTTGAATCTTGTACAGTATTATAACACATAATCGTGTGATTATATTATATAAAACTGGTTTGTATTGCACTGGATCCAAATCCAAAATGTTTCTTGACTCAATAATGCTCATTAGTTTCTTAAAATCACACATAATAAGCAATATTATTTTAGTATAGTAGATTATATGCAATAGTATGCATGCAATCAACTCATAATTAACATATAATTTTACCACTGCAGACTCTTTCATATCAATAAAATTTGAAGATAATGGTGTTGCATCATGGGACAAAGGGAAAATCTCTAAAATATCACATGATGATCAATGTGAAATCAAGACCGTGATAGAGCATGTGAAACCACGCGCGGCGCTGAGGTGGCGCAGGCGGATTGGCCACCTTTTCCACGTCATCAAGTGGAAGAGGTCCAATAGCAAAGGCAATGTGTGCCACGTGGGCACAAAGCTTGAAGGAAGTAAAGTTAAGTATGGGTGGATAAGAAGCTTGACAAAGAGGAGGACCATGGAATAAATGGCTAATAGCTTCATTTTGTATAGATAGGGACACTCTTATCTTTTTTTTTCACTTTTTTCTCTCACATTGTGAATGTAAAATGCAATTAATGTGATTATACCATTTGTGATGGAGATGCCATGGTCAAACTTAACTACATGTGTCATCAATTCTTTTACAACTTGCATGTGCTTTTGTTGTAAGAGAGAAATCACATTCTTTAATTACCACAATAAGATATAAATTGATTTTTGGAATGGAGTTCAGTGGATCTGATACTGTGAAAGAGTTTCATCCCATTTAAAAGTTCGAACTTATGGAGAGAGGTGCAATGAAATTGTAGAAGTCTTTCAATGTCAACTTTTTCTATCCCGACTCTACTCCCGTGAATGTGTTTTACTCAAATATACCGCCATCTTATGCGTGTTTTTTAAAGATGTGTATCTCTACATACTACTGTCATCTAGCTATAGCGTATAAGATGATGGTAGTAGTAGAAATGCACATGTTAAGATTAAGTAATACTCCCTCCGTCCCGAATTCGAAGGCGGGTTTACTGTTTGCACACGTTTTTGTGAGCGAGTTTTGTATTAGTATTTGAAATGATAAATTGATTTTTAAGGAGGGATATGATAGATAAGAGGCTCATCTATCATACCCCCTCCTTAAAAATTAATTTATCATTTCAATTATTAATACAAAATTCGCTTGCAAAAATACATATGAAAAGTAAATGTGATTTCAAATTTGGGACGGAGGTTGTAATACTTAGTGAGAAAAATGTGTGTACATTCCAAACAGGCTAAAATAGTTTGGCTTTTAACCACACAAGTGCATGTGCAAAGGACTAATAGTTGGGTTTGTTTAGTTATATCAATCAATAGTAACAAAATTGTTTGTGTCCCCTCCCTTGGCCTATGGCTAGCATGGGACAATTTATTTAACAGGACCACAATTCATGGACATTAACAAATGCTGTTGTTCTCTGCCAAATTTAATTCATGATTCAGTTGAGTCTTGTTGTACATAAGTTCTAAACTTCTGCTTTGTTTTTTTATATCCAATCTGTCTCAACTTAAGCTTGCAATAATGGCCACTCGTTCAAAAGAAAGTATAAGTTAATGCTTGATTAGAAGAATTTATTTTTATTCAGAGGAAATTCTGATAGTTTTAGGGGGTGTTTGATTCAAAATTCTTAAATGAGAATGAAATTCAGAAGAACTTGAGATAAATGGTTAATGGGAATAAAAGATGATCAGTTCTTTTTCATCATACTTAATAAGTAGTAAAAAACTCAAAATAAATTAATTGTCACCATATTTGATAAACTACCCCTCCGCCTATAATCATTTCTCCTCAATCATTATGATTCATCAACCATTTATCATTTTTAGTCTCATTTACTCCAAAATTAGAGCAAAACACCAACTAATGCAACTATCATTCTCATTGTAATGCATCATTTAATGATTGACGTTATCATTTTTTTGAAAAATTTAAACCAAACGCCCCTTAGTTAAATCAAGATGAACTCAGAGGATTTTAAATCAGAACACAACATTTTCATTGAAGAAAACATCAATATATATATATATATATATATATTGCCTCAAAATTTTATTTTATTTTCGAGTTGGGTGCATGCACCATACTATGGGTAAGTGATGTCGAATAACTAAGTGATGGGAGACAATTCGTGACTTTTTGCATCTAAAGTTTCTTCTCTTTTTCTTTGTCTAAAATGTGTGCCTCATGTTTGAAGCTCTTGAAATACAGCCGTTCATCTTTATTTCAACATCTACAAAAGATTTGTGCAAAAGAAAACCCCACCCCCCATTATTCCACAACAAAAACATAAAAAGATGCATGTATGTTATTCAACAAAGAGGGCGATTTACTTGCAAGAACAAAGCCAATATAGATATACAAATGTATGTTTGTATGTATATGTGTATATATATATATACACACATGCCATTCAATCTAGTGCACAAGAGTTCCATGGAGAAAAAGATAATGAGATGAGAAAAAAAAATGGTGAAGAGGGACCCCTCCAAATATCTCATCATCGAACAAAGAATCAAGAAAATGTGGGTTGCACAATAAAGGGTACCACCTTTAGTTTTCTTTCAATTCATTTACTCGTTAAAGAGATCCTTTAGCTATATGAAGTCAAAATAACTTTTATGAAGCACATTGTTTTGTCACACTTTGATGCATATGCCTATAAAGTGTGTATTAAATAATTACAACTTTCAGCCGTAACTGGTTGGCCTAGATCAACATTGGATATTCATCTCAACTTACAATACAACAATCCACATGCTCTACTTAATCTTATATCGATTTACCAATAAAAACTGTAAAATTTGTCATCAATTTTAGGCCTGTGACAGCGTATCAATTACTAAATGGACTCTTTAACATGAATTTATGATGATAAACGTGAGTTTTTTTCATGCTACACTGTTGAACATTGTCCATGTTCAATAGTGAATTGGAGTGTTGTACTATCTGTATTAGTGTGTTACAAGTGGGATTTGCTGAAAAGTTGTTGTGGTTAGTTGAAATCCAAAAGGGAAATCATTTGTTTCAATTACCAAGAAGAAAGATAAATGGGAGTAATGATGAAGCTTGGAGTTTTGCGTACTCAAACTTAATGAGATTTCATGTATCGGCATTTATAACACAAGCTAGCTAGAAATATGAATACTTGAATATATTATTGAGTTAGAATTGTAATTAATTTGCACCCGAAGAGTTAAAGAAAAAAACAAGTCAAGATCTTATGTTGACCAAGTCGTTAATTGAAATAAGTGCAAAACAAACTCCTCAACTAATTCAATACCAACTCATACGTGAACTCCTTTCCTAATGTAATTTCAAATATCTTTTACTAAATAATTTAGGCAGGACATACAGAGAAAAAGAAAAAGAGGGACATGAAATGTCCAATATTGAGAGCCTCCAAATTAGACCAATAGTCACCGATATTAATTATCGGTTATCTATCAGCATTTTTGTGACAATTATGGTGAGAGCCTCCATTAAAGACGTAATTCAAATATAACCAGACAATCTGTGATCAGAAATTGTAGATTAGATGCCTATCAACCATCATTCAAAGTAACGACTTTGAAACTTTCTTCATCTGTTTTCACGCTTTTGGGGTCAAAGAAATCGATAACAAGAAGTGGGGCCTCTAAAACACTTTACAAGAGTGTGTAAACATGAGTTGTCTTTACAATACAAATACCTTCACAAAAACTGGAAAAGAAGTAACATGGAAGCAATAGACAGTGCCAGAGAAACTACACAAACTCCTCAACTAATTCAATTTTCATATATAATATGTTCAGTAAACTACTTTCATAATTCATTGCTGGTAAATTGTACCTGTGACATTAATATATCCTTGTTCGGAGATTCCGTTAATCTTGCAGAAGATCGGAGAACCCCATAAGGAAATCGATCCCTCAAAGAATAATAAGGCGACACCTACAAAGTTAGCCACATGCGAAAGAAAAACGTAAACAAATTAACTTACAATTAATAAATCATTGCATTCCAACCACCAACATAAATTAATCCCCACACCTGCTATTCATTCAGTCAATATATAGCTTAATTGACAATTCTCCTATACAAACAGTAACTGATTAAAGAAAAAAAAAATCAAGCTGATAAATTTTATACAACGATCCAAGCAAGTTTATTGTCCCATGCGTCTTACTTACGCTGAAAAACACATGATGGAGGATTGGAGCCTTTCTTAAACATTACTCTGTACTCAACATCGAAACATATTGGACTATCATACAACAAGAGGAGTGCCAAAACCAGCTGAACTGGGTTGCAAAGAGCGGATTCTTATATCGTACTTTCTCTTAGTGGAGATTTCACTGCTTGAAGGTGAACCCGGGCCATTGGTTATTAGATGGTAGGAAGACGCATCTTTTTGGTCACAAGCAATTCCAATGTAGTTACCACATTTACGGCAGAGAAGCTTCGTTTTTCGACGGAAAATACCCCAAGATTGCTTGGAAATAAAGTAGGGCACACAAGTGGACTCTTCAACTTGATTGAATCTGCTCTCATCGATGTAGAAAAAAGAAATGATCCCTTTCTTGATTGATTTATTATATTTGGAACCGATTGTTGATGTATTCCGACTTGATGAATTTAGATTTAGATCATATCCACAGGAACCACAGCTGCATCAACAAATAATGTGCGCTATCAGATTCCAAACAAAATAAAAATAGAAAAATCAGCAGCTTTTGCAAAAGATAGTGTAAATAATAGCTTATGAATGTGTTCTTTCCCAATTAGACAATTCTTTCTAAGCAAATCATGCATATTTTCAAATTTGGTAAATAAAACATGTCAATCGAGTCAATCTGAGTGACACTTATAATTGTCCGGTTAAACTGATTAATTTTGTTTTAAAGAACCTTAATTAGAAATACAATCTCACTAATTCTCCACCTGAAGTATCATGAGAATGAAAACTATTCATTCAACATATTAAAAAAGGAGGATAATATAGAATTGTTTGCCTAAGTTTGTGTGTATGTATGGATGGGTGGTGGACATGGACCTTTCAAGATGATTCTTAACAAGTCTCTACATGATGAATGGCAAAAAAAATATCACAACAGCGGCCCAACTTTTGTTTTCATAACTAGGGATTTTCCATCTAATTTAGCATATTGTGCAATAAGAAAAATGCAACAGCCTCTACTGAGAGACGCAACGGAAAAAGGTAATGTTGGACAAATGGTCATCATGCTGCTTTTAGAGACATTATGGTTACCTGAATGTAAATTTTTTTCTTTGTTAGGCCTCATTTCGTTGTCAATATGAGTCAAAACAGGCATTGATGATACATTTATATAATCAACATGTCGAGGTCTTTTTCCCCGTAACAGATGATATCTTAAAATTTGTGCCGACGATAGACCTACGACCCACTCAGGAACTTTACCTCCCAAGTATGTTGGAATTGACATATTCTACCTACACAAAGTACATTTGAATATAATTCTTCTTTGCTCCCAAAAGAATGAATTTGCACTTGCCTGCATTATGTATGGCTGAATAGTTCGGTTTTATCTGATATGATGGGCTCATAGAATTGAATTGTGATCTCGACTTTGCAAGGTGCTAATCAGATTATATGAACCTTCTAATGCTTCCAAATAAAAATGATGAAAAAAGAGTTTTGACTGGGAATCAGTATTAAAGTTATCATGTCCCTTTATATCACAGCATTAAATTCACCAATGCCAACAAATATTCATGGCACTATCGGTATAAAGTAATGCTATAAATGTTCGGAATATGACACACGTCCAATCATGCTGATCCACATATAAGATTCATGTATTTAGGGTTTTTCCCGCATATTAGCTGGCTTCCCACGAAAACCATGCACAATTTATGAACAATTTTCAGGTATTTCAATTTTTACCAAGACTTGGCATTTTGAAAGATTTATATATTTGTGGAAAGTGGAGAAGAAAACACCAATGCATCATGCAAGCTCTTTGCCTACATGACCCCACAAAGTTGATGCTCCAGCATCAACTTGTACCAGCACTATTTAACACTACACTGTTAAAAACAGAAAATCCCTCCCCAACCATATTCGACAACTGAAAACACCAATACATCATTCAGGCTCTTGGCCTACATGACCCAACAAAGTTGATGCTCCAACATCAACTTGTACCAGCACTCTTTAACACTACACTGTAAAAAACAGAAAATCCCTCCCCCAACCATATTCGACAACTGAAAACACCTGTGTTCCCCATGCTAAAGAAGGCAAAACCACCTGTACAGCCTTCTGCCTAATATCTATAAGTTCAATTGTACACTGAGACATGTCAATCTTGAGTCTTGGACAACTTATGAAGATAGTATGTTACATTTTTAGACATGGGCTAATTCATACAGAACCATTAGACGATTTGAAAGATGGGATTTTAGTACAATGGGGAACAGTACTTATACGATGTTGCTTAAGAATCAATAAGCCAAATACCAAACTACTTTGCATACCCTAATTTAGTAGAGAAACCACAAGAAAGATTTGAAAAACAATAGCATAAGTTCATAATGTATGCCTTTACATCAGCTAAGAACATGCTCCAGCAACATATCAATAAGACAGCCTACTTAAGCTTGAAGAAATTGCCTTACATTATCGGATTAGGTGAGTGTGGTTCTCTAAGTGGGTTGTGTGTGCATATGTGTGCCCTGTAGAACACAATTTATCCAACAGATATTTTTGTCATGCAGGACACAAGTCACACAAGTAGACTTTCCACAGATATCACTAATTCTAACATCAACCTAAGCAACCATAAGCATAAAGTAGAAAACCTAAGTAAAAACTGATCGCATTTCAAATGCATAATTAAGTATAAGGCAACTAAATTAGCTTCTAAACATGATCAACCCCAACCAAAGATAGGGAGTTCACAACATGAATTATTCTACTGCAACAATCTCTTGTACGAGTACGAATAATGCTCACAAATCAAATTCCTCAACAGATTCAAAGTTAAAATTCTATCACTCTAATCACTGAATCAATGAAGTACACTGGAATTCTGCCAAAATCTACCAAATTACTAGTTCCGAGAATTAATTTGGGCGAAATTCAAACTCCTCAATCAAATTGAAACAAAATAAAAAACTACAAATACCAAATGCAACCATCATTACCTATAAGTAACATCTCGCCGAGAACCAGAAAAGGAGGCTGAGTGCTGATAAACCGTAGAATGGCCATTAGAAGTCTCCATTGAAAGTGATCCACGGCAATCGATGAAGGCGGTGCGCCACTCGAGATACAAAATCGATCGCAATAAACCCAAAGGGTCTAATGGCAGTTTCCTATAACAATAACTCACTGGGAGCGGTTATCTACTGTGAATCGTTGCTGAAAACGGGGTTAGTGGAGGTTGGCAATGGAGCGATTGCAGGGGAGAGAACCGGAGAGAAGAGATACGGGGATTGATTATCTATGATTATGTCTACCTCGATCTCGGTAATTTTGATGCTACTTTAGGCCACCCTGAAACTAAAAAGTTGAATAATCATTTATTTATTGACCGAAAATTTAAATAATTTTTTATTTATTATTGACCGAAAATTTAAATAATTTTTTATTTATTATTGACATTTTAGCAATGAGTTGTAAATTGTGTAATCGACTAATCATAATATTGTTTCTTCTTTTTTTTGAGCGCATCATAATGTTGTTTCTAAAATAAAAAAAATGTAATCGTATTCGTAATATTTGAAAGAGTTACACACTAATTATATAGATCTATCTGAAAAAGGATGAAAATTTATACCTTCCCCTTTTTTTTTTTTTTTTTTTTTATAAATTAAGATATTTGAAGTATAAAATACTTAGAGTAGGTCTTGCATAAAATTGTATCACGATAAAACAAGACATAATTTGAAAATGAAGTTTTAATATTTTGAAAAAGATGAGTGTTAATTTATATCAGCGTATGAATCATCTCACTGTGAGATGATCTTAAACAAGTTTTTGCCAAATAACAGTATACTGACATAACTCTCAATTTTAATAGAGAGATTTAAGTAGATAAAAATTCGCATGAGATGGAATACAATCTAACATAAATCAATACTATATTAATACGTCGATACCTAAATTATGTTTTATCTCACTGTGAGATTCTCTAGCACGGGTGTGTCCCAAAGAGATGAGGTTATTGAAACTCTTTGTACCTTAAAAGATGATATATGTATGTAGAGATTTAGAAGAAAGTGCATGTTTACAGAGTGCAGACTTAGAAACATAGTATATTAATTGTTGTGGGAATAAGGTAAAAATTTATAAAAACATGCAAGTAAAATGTGCACAATGTAAATACATCGACAAGTGTGATGGCCAATGGGACAAAAAAATAATTACTAAAAATATTTACAAAAGCATAAAGATTATTCCTTTTTAAGGCAAATTTTGAATGGTGTGTTTTTTAAAATATATGCATGATTCACAAATCATTAATGGATTATTAAATAAAAACAAAAATGGAGCTTTACAAATGTTCTGACATGCAAGAGTGGAGAAATTATTTTTATTAGGACAAAATATATGTCAAAATATGGGGCCTTCAGAATTTATCTAAGGTTATGTCAAAAAAAAAAAAATTATCTAAGGTTTCGAAAAAAAAAAGAATTTATCTAATATTTTCACATTTTCAGCACTAACAAACGACAGTTAATCTAAACATTTTAAATTTTAGATACACTTGCATGAGACGATCTCACGGTGAAACTGAGTATAAATTGAGACGTTGACTCTTCAACACTTTGAGAGAAATAGGTGTAATTTATAGTTAAATTATACCATGTCTCATATGAATTTTAGTCTCTAACTTTTTAAACATAGCCCTACAGATGGATAATATTAACAACTTAGAATTAATGAATTACTGATGTATCGCAGAACTAAAAAAAAAACCATAAAATTCAACGAGATTCAACAGAATATGATTAACCATTCTGGTTGATGGGAATGTAAATTTCTTACTTAAATATGTTAATCATCTAGAACTTTTTTTTTAATCCACTTAATCATCTAGAATTAAATAATAGTAATAAATACTTATGTAATGTAGACATATTATTTTATTTATGACAAAAACTCATATGAGACGGTCTCATGCATAAGACTGGGTACAACTTTACATAAATCACTCTTACCCCTTCTAAAGTGTTAAAGTTCCAATGTCCAACTTATATCCCGTCTCACCATGAGACGGTCTCATGCAAGTGTGTCTCTTTATTTATTTATGTATACTGAGTAAATTTATTTAGTTAATGCATATTACCACAAAAATTTAAGCAGAAGAACAAAATCAAAATATGATAATAGGTTCTATTAGTCTAAAATAAAATTAAAAAAAAAAATCTAAGAAAGACTATTACAATTAGTTCCTTTTACTACTGAACATATAACATATATTTTCGTTTCGCTATAAATTGGAACCGCACCACAACGACAACATCACCACCTCAAGAGGGGGATCACAACTCAACAACGGACCATCATCCCACCACAAAGGGGAACCACCAGAAAAAATAAGAAATTTCCCTTTTTATATCTCGAACTCAAAACCTTAGGATGCGTTTATTTTGGGATTTAATTGTGCGGAGCAAGTCAAATTTTAGAATTCAGGGATTTAGAATTTTTTGAATGAATAGTAAATTTATGTATTTGTTTTGGGATTTGAGTAGAGTGAGATTTAACATCATGTCAAATCAATCTTTAATAGTGATTGATGTTGTATTATTATATTATATTGAGATGAGTAATAAAGTGTATAAAGTGTGATATATTGAGAACAATAATAATAGATTTTATAGATAAGGAGATTATATTATTTTTAGTCTTGTAAGTTTGGACGATTCTATTTTCAGTCATGTAACTTTTTACTTTTTCAATTTTAGTCTTAAATGTATCAATTTAAGTCACTTTTTGGACGGAAATTTTAAAATTTCGTTGGAATATCGCCGAAATAAGCATGTGCACTTCACATGACACTTCAAAATTGAGATTTTTTTTTAATTTTTCGGCAACCTACACAGGTGGACTATCATGTAAAAAAAATGATCGATTTTGATGTATCACGTGAGGTGCATATGCTTATTTCGACGAGATTCCAGCGAGATTTTAATATTTCCGACCAAAAAGGTTCTGACCAAAAAGGACTGGGATTGACACAATTAGGACTAAAATTAAAAAAGTAAAAAGTTACAGGACTAAAAATGAAATCGTCCAAACTTATAGAACTAAAAATGAAATTATCTCTATTTGTAAGTGTGGGTTGAATTTGAGATTTAAAAATCAGACTCTAAATCTCAAACTCGTATCATAAGTCTATCCGTGAATATTCCAAAACAAACACAGCCTTAGAGTCTTAAATAATGAAACTCTAATCACTTGAGCAATTCACATTTTACGGTCTAAAATTACAATTAGTAAAGAAAGAATATGAGAAAGACAATTAAATTGTATCAGGGGGTAGCTAGATATATTGGTGGTCGGCTGGATAAGCATATAGTCGGATCGGGTCGGGTCATTTTGTTAATTGAATTGTGCATGTTTTGTCTCAGGACCATTAATGGGTCCCAACCCGATAAACTCATTGGTCTCTGTTTCTCAGCAGAGTTTTAAGACATTACTCGCCAACAAAAAGGTTTCCTCTTTCTCTCTCTCCCTCATTCACTGAAACAGAGAAGAAATTCCAACTCCTGATTTCCCCACATATTAATTGGAGGGAAGAAAAGCGGCAAGCTTTGATCAATGACTTCAGGTGAGCAACGTTCCTCATTTCATTTCCGATTGATCCACAAAAAAAGGAAATGATCATGATTTTACAACCCAAGAATTGTACGCATGACTCCCCCCTTTCAATTTCGTGATTGTTTTTGGTTTTTGTTACCAGGGTTTCGTTAAAAATGTTATCTTTTTGTGTAATTATAGGGGGTTTTGTATGTTAGCGGGATTTTGATTTTAATTGATATACCGCTGTTGCTTTGATGTGAATTTATGTGTACTTTTCATGAAATTTAGGGATTTGGCAATAGTAATTTGCTTATTTTTTTATTATATGCCGTTTGTATTCTTCTTGAATTGTACAAATGGATATGGAATTTCTGAGTAACATGTTCGTTGTTGCTAGATTATGCAATTAAACTTGCGGCGGAGCTTGAATCAGCTTCGCGTTTGAGAGCTGCCCAATTCTTGGTAACAAAAAGGCCGTGGCTTGGTAATTAATTTATTATCGTAATTAATTTATTATCATTATTTGTTCTCTTGATTCTAAGTAGCATTTGGCTGTTTGTTGTTTTAAGGGTTGTTTTAAATGAGTTGAGTTCTGTTTTAGTGTCTTTTTGATCATCTTGCAAGTTCTTTTTCTCTGACAGATCTGTACGGGGTTAATGTCAGGCCCGTCACTCCTTTCCGTAGTTTGAGCAAACCATCTGTCGATACATCACTTATGCACCGCTCGTTGCCTGATGAGTTACTTTTTGACGTACGACTCTTTACATGATGACTTATCTGTACAAATTTGATTCTTTATGTGATCAATAGTATTGTAGGCCAAATACTGAATTACAATGAAAATGTTGGTTACGTTTTAGTATATTACTCTGATTTTGCATTAAGTTGAGACAAAAAACAGTTTTCGGTTGAGGAATTATAGAGGAGAAGGTAGTTAATCAAAAGGGGGTAATAATTAACTTATTTTGAGTCTGATAACCTCTTAGGAAATATGATGAAGGTGAATTGATCAATTGATCATCTTTTATTCTAATTAACCACCTAAATCCTATATTCATTATTATTCCCATTGAAGAATTATGAACCAAGCGCCCACTAAGTTGAGATAGAGCAAGAAAAATCTTGCTTGTGGGAATTCTTTTCTACTATAAAAATTAACTCTAGATCATATTTCTTGTTTCCAAAAATGATGACATGGTTATTACAATTTATCTTTTTCTTTTTTGGCAGATATTTTCAAAAATGAATCCGTATACCCTGGGGAGAGCAGCTTGTGTCTGTCGGAAATGGAGATATACTATACGTAACCCTATCTTTTGGCGTAATGCTTGCTTAAGGGCTTGACAGGTTTGTTTTTAGAATGACATTACTCCTTCCCATGTGTTGTAATTTTCCCTTCTGATTTTTAGTTATTACTGTGTAGCTCAACGGAGTGGTGGAAAATTATAAGATTTTACAATCAGTTTATCATGGCTCATGGAGGAAGATGTGGCTTTTAAGACCAAGACTTCGAACCGATGGTAAAGTACTTTATTTTGTAATTATATTTTCTTGTTTATTTGCATCAAAATACCCCTTTATAAGATTCACTAGTGTTGAAACAAACAGATATGTCGATTTAGTTGATAGCTTCCATGTCATATTTATAATTTAATTCATATTTGTGATTTGAATTTCTAGGTCCTTACGTAAGTCGGAATACCTATATTAGTGCTGGAGTTGCAGAGTGGAAGATCACCAATCCTGTGCATATTGTAAGTAGTTCTATAATTTCAGTTGTTTTAGTTCCTCAATTCTGTTTTTCTCTCTATTTTTGACCAGTTATAAAAGGTTTTGTGAGAAAGATAATTATTTTTATATTAACACTTGAAGTTACAGCCCTGTTAAAAAGGTAGAGAAATTGTCATATTTTATGTGCTATTATTCGCATTAGTTTTGCCTGTTTATTAATCAAATGAGAAATTGAGAACCAACCTGGGCATCCTGATACATCGAATTGATTTCTTACAGAAAATCGAATGGAATAGTAATTAAAGCTATATAGGTTCAATGCTTTAGCTTTTCTCTGTACGTCTTTTCTTTTAGTTTCTGTAATTGTGCAATGAGACATTCTATCTGCATTGCAGGTTTGCTATTACAGATACATGAGATTTTACCCATCTGGAAGGTTTCTCTATAAGGTCATTATCTTGAATGAGCCCTTTTAGTTATAATAATTTTGGATTGTATTATTGGAGAGTATCTGATCATCAGTTTCTTTGTTTTGCATTTTTGTTTGATAGAATTCATCGCAAAAAGTAAAAGACGTGGTGAAATTCATGAATATCCGTTCCTCGAAAGCTGATTGTGTTTTTCAGCGGACACTACACACTTTCTCAAGATAGGGTCAGATTCTGATTCTTTTTTTGTTAGTCCCATATTCTGTATGGTGGTGCCTTTTCGGGGATCAAATGGAGAATTTCATCTTTTACAATTTACGTGATATCAGTCCTCCTTTGAGCTCTCATTAGTGATTACATGATTACACACACACACACACACACACACACACACACATATATATATATATATATTTAGTTCCATTTCACAACTGGTCGTCTAATTTATCTGTGCTACTTGTAGGTTGAAGCTGCGCTTTTGTATCCTGGTATGCGTCCAACTGTTTTGAGAATCCGCTTGAGGTATCTTCTAGGTTATGCAAAATCAATTTTAAAACATCAATTTTACTTTCTTTTTTGTGATCCTCTGAAGCTTCTCTCTCCTTTTAAAAAATACATCCATCTAGCCATCGAAATTGTCTGCATTCAGACAAAAACATATTTCTAGATCATAAGCTTGAAAAATGGAACTCCCATAAGGATTTTCACTGAAAGGAAGAAATCTCTTCTTTTTTGCTTCTCAATGAGCTTCTCGCTTGGCCCAAGAGGTGTTTCAGACTTCCTGAATTTGGGAAATATAAAAATGCAAGCAAACAGAAAGAAAGAAAATCCACTAGCTATGAAAAGATTGCAGCTTTAACATGTATTGTATTCACTTCAACTGATTCAGGCCTAAGTATATGTTAATGTTAGAGTTAAGAGAATGGATGCACACTTAACGATAAATAAACTCAATATATTGATAATTTAAGAAGCTGAAAAGACAAAATACGGGATAAATCCCGTCCCAAGCCAAAAGGCCGATTCCTACGGAAATATTCCTTCCCAAGCCGAAGCCGTAAATAATGATCTCCAAGATAATCTCACTAGGAGACACAAAGACCCTATATATATAGACTAATAACCCTAAACCTAACTTAGGCTCCAAGAAACTAAGCCCATGGGCCAATTTATTCCATAACTTAAATTAAAATACATAAACAATAATAATTAAAATTAGTAGCGTATCAATTCCCAACCCCTTAAAATCAGCCTTGTCCTCAAGGCTGTAGAGAGTAATGGGCCCGTTCTGAAAACTCAACCAGTCACGTAGGGAAATTTGATTTCCTCGAATATATCCCAGGTTCACGATCTATCTCCCAAGCCAGATTTACTGTAGCACAGATTTCTTCCACATCCTTAGACAGGCTGCGAACCCAGAGGCAGTGGAGATCTGGTAAATCGGTGACCGACGCCCTTCGAAAAATGGTCGAGGGGATTTCAACGTGAGAAATTCGAGATGAGAGATTCTCGTCGTTTAATCCTGGGTTTAACTTTGCCGGTGTAGAGAACGGCTGCTCGATCGCCGGAGTAACAACCGGAGCAGGTTTCGATTGACTAGCCTTGAACGTCGAAAAGCTGTCAATAGCGACACTCTTCTAGCGCCGGAGTTGACACAACTCAGCCTGCATCTTCTCAACTCCTGTGCTCATCTTTTCGACTCCTTTCCTCAACTTCAGCATGGTTGTCTGCATCTCTTCCACCAGGACCACCATTTGTTCCAATGTCTCCATGAACAATTTCTCCATTCCCTTCTCTAACGTTACCAACAGTGTCTTCTGGATCCGGCAGGTCGGACCAATTTGTTAGAGTCAAGAGAATGGATTCACACTTAACGATAAATAAACTCAATATATTGATAATTTAAGAAGCTGAAAAGACAAAATACGGGATAACAATTGTTAGGAATATAAGCTAAGGAGCCCTTACTTAACCCAAAACCATGGTCAAAGGTTAAGGATTGACACCCACTTATATGCCCTTCCACACTTTCATGTGGAACCGATGTGGGATCATAACAATCGACCCCCCTTAAAGCCGGACGTCCACGGACAGCACACTCCGGGTGGCAACCCATATGCCAAGGCCCACTTCCCAGGTTGCACCCTTGGGCCCACATCCGAGGTGGCAACCCCTGGGCCCACCATCAGGTAGCCCCATTCAGCAGCCCGCCCGAGTTTCCCACAGACGCGCCAATTGTTAGGAATATAAGCTAGGGAGCCCTAACTTAACCCAAAACCATGGTCAAAGGTTAAGGATTGACACCCACTTATATACCCTTCCACACTTTCATGTGGAACCAATGTGGGATCGTAACAATTAACTACTTTTTCTGACAAACATTTCATTCACCAAGCCTTCAAAATGTACGATACATTTGTTGAAGCAACTAATTATTGTAGACTTACTGCTGGTTGGTTGAAGAACTGTAGTAGTCTGAGTGGATCGAGCTTTTCTGTAAAAGAAAATTTGCTTGTTGTATGAAGCACTGCCATAGGTTATCCGATACTTGACTCTTTTGCTCAAGGGTATTAACATTTGTTTATGACTATGTTCTTGGTGGAGTTGACTTTTTCTATAAACATGGATCCAAAGGTTTTAGAACGCCTATATCAATTTGTATCTTAGATAATGTAATATTTGATTGACCCTCTATGTTAGTCTGCAGGTCATATATGTCTATATACCTACAAAAAAACATTGTTATCATATTGTATTTATATTGTGTCTTCTTGTTTAGGTTAAGGGGGACAACAGAAGGTGCTAACAATAGAATGGATCTGCTATCACTTGTTACTTGTGGTGTTAATGATGCTGAGGTTAGTGACCCTGATGACGACATTCTTGGAATAGTCGAAGGATGGCAAGAAGACGAAACACACAACCCTGACGTCCTGCAACTTCACACAAGAGGGGCCTTACGCTATTCGTCTTTGTCCCATTTGATGAAGTAAGTTTTGTTTGTTTCCCCTTGTTTAATTGAAAATCAATACAGGACTAACACCATAATAAGGTAGAATGAACGCGTAATTTATTATCAACAACAAAAACTTGTATACACCAGGTGCACCGTGCAATTCATGTGTATTTTCAATGATATTAGTTGTTTTACTAAAAGGTACTATTATTTTTTTTCACTGAAAAGTATTAGTTGTGTACACCTGCACCAGTGTTTCTCATTATCAATTGAATTACCTTGTTGAACTGGTATCGGGGCCTGGGGGAAATCTCGTTTTATGTTCGTTATGTTAATTCATTCTACAGGTTGAAACTTCTGTGCTGAACCTGCCTGTGGAGAAGATGGACTATTTTGTGCCTGGTTGATCTCAGCAATGCATGCAAGGGGAATCGCCTCGGAATACCTTTTGTATATACAATAATTGAGCTGTTGTTGTTCCTTCAATTCTTACTTAATGGATTGTTTTGTCTTTGCTCAAAATATTGCCTGATGTACTTCACTCCGGATATTTATGCGCAAGATTATAGAAAATGTATATATAATGTAATGTATAATTAAGTTGTTAAAGAACTAGGTACTTTTTGCCAACTTTGATTCCCATTGCTTGGAACATCTTTTGACATTTTTACAATTTGATCACCACATTTTAATTTGAGTATACTTCTTAGCTTATGAAGTACTTTTATATGAAGTTAGTATCACTTTTATTTGATCACGTTTGGAAAGGACTTTCTAGTTTTTTCATCACAAAAAAAAAATATATATATATTCTGAATGAGGTGCAGAAAGTAAACAGAGTGTTCATAACATTATTAAAATTTAAAAGAAAATGTGATCAGTTCATACCAAAGAATAAGTGTTGTGAATTTATATATACAAAATTTCTAACAATATATGCTGATGAACTTAAACAAGAAGTATCTTCAATGATTTTATCCGATCATTACATGAAACAGGATCACTGAAAACACAAATTGTAACCATATACAAAAAGAGCAAGCAACTTTATTTACCACCAAAACGTGGTGTAATTGAAGTTCATCACATTGGTGAAGCTTATTTAAGTGAGAAGAAAAAGATGATTCACCAGCAGCAATAATGGCAGATTCACATGTTAGACTTGACATCTTCCTTGTACAAAACCGAATTCTAAGCTGGGTTTCGAGGAATAAACGTATCCTGCCAAATGAAACAACACACGGGAGATTCTTATCACAGATGATCAGAAGAAATAAAGGTCGAAGTTATCTAGAAACACACATAACGAACTAACGAGAGAAGTGGATATACAAGTTGAAATATATATATCCCCAATAGTAGGCTTGATCATGCATCTACATGATAGAACAGCTGACCAAATTATTAAACGTGATATATGTACTGGCTACAATTTTCCCTAAGATTGAGATTCATCTTATATAAGGTTTCTGTAGATGCCTATCTACAAGAATGGATCTACATACGGGCCAAGGGGGGCATTGGGTCCCCCGGAACTTTTGAAAATTTCCAGCTAAATATGAGACAATTGAGGAATATAGACAAATTGCGACGACAGCCTAGTGGCAGGACTCATCATTTACTTTAGAAGGGTCCTGAGTTCGACTAAAAGTCCTGCGTCCGTCCCTGCCTATCTATATAATTAAGCACAATCACACTATTGCATGAGTAAAATTTGATCTTCTCAAGCCCTACACTTTCTCAGTGTGTCCCTAATTACAAAGGGAAGATTATGAATTCCAACAAACAAGCCCAACTCTCTCCCTCAATTAAATTAACAAATCCGAAACTTTTAACATAAAAAAACCAAAAATTAATCAAAGGCTAAATCTTGTATGCATCCAGGTGCACCGTGCACTCCCAGTGCATGTTAGAACCATGCAACTTGTTATACTAAAAGATGCAACTTGTTTACTATTTGAACGTGCAACTTGTTTACATCAGATGCATCGGGTGCACCGCCGCACTCCCAACAGATCTTTTCAATTATAACAAGTTACACGGTACATCTGGATACACATGAAACCCACTCATAATCAAATGATAAAATCCGAAATAAGGTTCAGTAGATGCCTATATATATAAGCACAATCACACTATTGTATGAGTAAAAATCACCTTCTAATCATCTCAAACCCTAGGCCTAGAATATGATCATGAATTCCAACAAGCATGTCCAACTCTCTCCCTCAACTTTTAACATAAAAAACCCAAACAATAAATCAAATAATCATCAATAGGGTTTCAATTATTCAAAACAAAAAATTGGCACAGAATTTCAAAACGAATTCTTCAAAATCCCCCAAACGAAAGGGGGAATTGGAAGGTAAGTAAGAAGCTTACAGAGACATAAGAGCAAGTTGGAATGACGGAAAAGTTGTGATTTTGGGCATGAGAAAAGGCGGCGACGCAGAGGTGAGCGGCGAGGCCTAAACCCCTCTTTGAAGGAGGAACGTATGTGTGGGTAATATCCATCATTTTTCCGCCATTAATGGTACCCTTTAATTCGTACTCAAGGTATGCTTTCTTATCACCTGTCTCGAATTTCCTCTCCTTCTCGTTCCATACGACTTCATTTTTCTCATCTCCCATCTTTACTTCCCCCTTCTTTCTCACCATCAAATTAGCCAAACTCTATATATATTTAAGGATTATTATTATCATTATTATTAATAATATTTTTTTTTTCTGAACTAATGGAAAATGTTGAACTTGAATGTATTTCTCAAGTGTACTTATTTTTTAAAATTATATTTTTATGCTAAGAATCTTATTTTCACAAACTCTTTCAAAATTTTAAGTAGTTTGCAAACTCAACAAAATAAATAAAAATATTTTTTTAAGTATTTATATCTCTTTTATTAAATTAAATAAGCTGTCAAAACTTATGATTTATAAGTTGAAAATAAGGTATGTTTTGTAGATTATAAATCTTTTTTAAATGTTATTTTATCTTATTTCGCAGACGTTATCTATTTTTATTTGATTTTAAAAAAAAATACTATCAATTTTAATTATTAAATATTTTTATAATTATTAATTTTAATTAATTTTCATAAATATACTCGTTCGTTAAAAAAAGAAAAAAAAAAAAGAACGTATCTGTAACATTTCAACAAGGTCTGCAAACAAACAAAAACGTAACAAATAATATTTTAAAAGCTTGGCAATATTTTTCCTAGAGACTAAACATAATCTCCCTATCTCAAACTTTTTTTTTCTATATTTCATTTTGGGCGTTCCATATTTATTTTCTTAAATGAAAATTTTTATTTTATCACTTTATCATAAAAAATATTAATAAATAATATTTTTTAACCCCATTTACCCATCACTTTATTATTTTATCATATAAAATATTAATAAATAATTATTTTTACCCAATACCTTATCATTTTATCACTTTTTTCTTAAAATCAAGCACACAGTAAACAGAAAAATAACTATGGGACGGAGGGAGTAATATTCTACGAATTATAACAATTAATTTAATCGTATAGCCTCGTAATTAACTTTGAACAAATTTTGAGTTCCTTTTAAGCCAGTCGATACACTTCTAACATTGAGTAACCTTTGTTCTTAATCCACACCAAGTCTTCAGAATATTTTGACTACCATTTTGTTCTTTAACGTAACTGTATAAATTAAACTAAATTTTGTATTCATTCAGGTGCACCGTGCATTTATAATGTATTTTTTAAATATATAACTTGTTATATTGAAATATCTGATTAGTTTATCTTGAATTATGTCAATTATTAATCTGAAAAAAAATAATTATGCGGTTTAAGTATAAACAAATTAAGATCTTTCAAAGATAATAAGTTACATATTTCTAAAAGTCAAGACTATTATTATTAGTCAACAAGACCCTGGACGCACGTAAAAACTCACCCATTATAAATTATAGGGTCGACACACTCCCACAATGTTGAACGAGTCTTTAATAAAAAAAGTATAGAAGATCGATAATCAGATTCTCCTATTCTAATTCTCTTAATTTATAAAAAAAAAAATACATAATAATTTTTCAGGAGAAAATTTATTTTACCTACCTTCACAAATCTAAAATTTATTTTACCCACATCAAGCATAAATAATTTATTCTACCCATTTTTTATATGAAAATATAATATTAATCTCGTTAAAAAAATATTTTACTCATATGGTCCACCATTATTCTGAAATACTATATTTGATTTTACCCACCTCTAAATTATGGACTCACCCCCCTTTTCAATAATTTTTAATTAATTAAATCTAGTTTTAAATGAATTGTTGTAGTTATTAAGAGAAAAATAAGATTACTAAAATAATAAAATTAACTAATATATTAAATCCCTAAAAGAAAAAGAAAAAAAAAGACACCAAATGGTACCAAATTCTTAATTTCAGTGAGATGTATCAAATGTTATCGAAACCAAGAATTTGTATATAACCTCTGTATTGATAATTAGGTGGCTTAGCCCACGTGATTATTGGGTTCCTCAATTGAATGGGAGATTCATGGTCGATTCACTTTGAGAACGAATTTGAGTATGAAAGTTATAAAGTGGCTTGATGAATTTGTGGAATATAAAAAAAAAACCTTGTGTGATACACCCTTACGCCAAATATGAGTGCAAGCAAGCATTACTCAACCATAAAACCTACACGTGGACTCAATAATAGAAGTAATGTCACATTAATTATTCTCCTAAAATATATTCTAACCATTTAAACTTTTATTCATACTTAAAAAATTAACCCGAAAAGTAAAAGGCCAACTTTTTTCCCATTGGTTTTCTTCGTGTGAAAAGGCAAAAGTCATAAATCTAAATATAATTATTGCGTAAATGACTATAAAGCCCCTGTCTTCCGTAACTCCGAAGTCAAAACACAAGCTCAATCAAACACCCTTGAGTGGACTCTCATCTTTCTAAGCTCTCTCTAATGACGGACACGAAGGTGGAGACTATAGCAAGACTGGCGCAGTGGAAAATCGAGAATTTCGGCCCAACCACACCTTACAAGAAATCCGACCCTTTCAAAATCGGCATTTGGAACTGGTAATTTAACATTTAACGGATTTTACCACCTGTATATTTATGCGTATTTGTTCGTATGGATGATTTGATCGTCAATTTTGGGGGAATATTGATAAATTTGTTGTAGGCATCTATCGGTGGAGAAGAATCGGTCCATATACATCAGGCTCTTCCCTGAACCATCTCGGATTTCGAAGGATCAACCGCCGATTGCTCGGTTCGTCATACGTGTCTCCACCTCCAGTTCAAATCGCAGACCCTACGTTTCTCCTAGTGCGTATTTTACTTTGTTGTTTGATTTTACGTTGACTTTTTCTGATCGATTGAGTCTAATTTTGGTGTGTTCGTGAAGAAAGTTGTTAATATCTAGAGATTTTGCTGCTATTGATGTTCTTTTGCGAACGATTGTTTAGCTAATAGGCACGATGTATAGGTTGTTGTTTTCGATTTGAATTCGAGAGGAAAGTTATATTGGGTGAATTGAACAGATTACTGTAAATTAGCCTTTTTGAGAAGCATGAAAATCAGTGTGGAAATCACTTTTTGGGTTCAATTTGGGGGAAAGGAATTATTCGTGTGCCTGAAAACTGGGGACTCTTTTAAAGTAAACTGCTACAACTTTTCATACTTTTGAGTTTTTAATCCTGATTTCGTTGTATAATTAAACTGAATCCACTGGCATTCATCGTTTTCATGACATTACACAAGGTTAGTGGTTTTTTTTCGTATGATGAATGTAGGCTTTGGCTACCTAAGATATCATTTATTGTCTGTCTTCTCACTCTCCTATGATTTTTTCTTAGAACTGCTCTCTCACTGTGAGCACCCCATTATATCCACTAGTTTATTAACTTGAGAATATATATCCCTGAGTTGGACATCCAATTGAGTTACTGCAAGTGCCTCATGTGTGTATAAAAAAGATGGTCATTAAACTCATTCAATGTATTTCACATATGTAACATGTTGTGTAAAAGACTTTACGTAATTGATTCTTGTTTATTCTGCAGTTCACGAGAGACTCCTTCGTTCGAGTGATGACTTTGCTTGCCCTATTGATGTCGCCTTCCAAGGTCGTTTCATCATTGATGTTGAGTTTCTTGACCTTAAGATCTGCCCTCTAAATGTGAGATGCTTTACATTATACTTTGTATTAGTAATAAAAGTCAAAAGTTCGTTTCTAATTCTATATTGATTCACACGGATGATGTTGTGTAGTGAAAACAATAACTTGCTTAAGGATGACATTATGGAACACTTTCACTTTTTTGCCTATTCAATTATAACTGTTATTAAACTTCAGGGTGGAGAAGGAGCTTCTATATGGCCCAGCGATGGCCTGATGCAAGGTCTAGCAACTCAAAGCACACTCAGATGTCTCTCTCGAATGCTTGATGAGTCGATCCATTCAGACGTCACCATCAACACGTCTGATGGATCTCTGCAAGCCCATAAAGCCATTCTTTCTGCAAGTTCACCCGTTTTCCATAGCATGTTCCAACATGACCTGAAGGAGAAAGAGTCTTCAACGATAGACATTGAAGATATGACGTCTGAATCCTGTATGGCCCTGCTAAGTTATTTGTACGGTACAATAAACCAAGAAGACTTTTGGAAGCACCGTTTGGCATTATTGGGTGCAGCAAACAAGTACGACATTATAGACTTGAAGGATGCTTGTGAGGAAAGTCTTCTAGAAGACATCAACTCAGGGAATGTGCTTGAGAGGTTACAAGAAGCTTGGCTTTATCAACTCGATAAATTGAAGAAAGGATGCTTGATGTATTTGCTCGATTTTGGCAAGATTTATGATGTTAGAGAAGAAATGAATGAGTTCTTCAGACAAGCGGATAGAGAACTAGTGGTCGAGATGTTTCAGGAGCTTCTTGCAGTTTGGAAACCAACTTGAATGACTCCATCGAGGTTCTTTCTGACCCTGTATCATCCATTGTATCGATAAACTCAAAAGTGAATAGAATTTGTTAAAGATGCAAGATATAAAGGCCTGTAATATTTAAACATGGAATTATAGTAATGTTGTAATGAACTTAAAAGCTTTGATCGATTCTTGTGTCAGACTGCTTAATTTCGGGCTAGTTTAGTTTGTGAGTTGTGAAATGCATTTAAATTGTTGTGTCATGCCGTACCCTCTTACCAACTAACTTGATTTAAAAAAAGTTGTTCTTAATTGATGATTTTTGATTATGGTCTCACAATCCCATTAACTGATAAATTTATTAGAGGTTCCAACTCAATAGAGTTAAAAGTTTTTTTTTTTTTTCATAACTTTTGCACGGTTCAATTTTGATACCAAAACATGTGATTATTTATTTTTTATTTAGTCCCAATATTCGAGGAATTGATCACCTTGGTCCTAAAATTGTTAAAAAAATTGATTCCATAACTTGTCTACGGTCTAATATTTGTCAAATCATGTGCCGCTTGAGCAAAGAACACCATCAGAATTTCCGGGCGATTTTAAGACCAAAATTGAACAATATCTCGAATTTTGGGACTTTTACATTGAAAAAAAAAAGTTAATTTTATTGAACTAAAATTGAATACATATAGACAAGTTATATGACAAAAAGAACTTTTCAACTCCAACTTAATAACAAGAATGTAAATGCAGAATAAATTTGAAACTTAGATTCAAACATTCAATTATATTGAGCATAATTCCAATGTATGATACAACTAAGATTTGTCACAACTCACAAGATAAATAAGAAAAAATCAGGTGACCCCAGTGGGTTTTCTGTCAAAAAATCAAGAGGGACAAGGAATAAGGTTTTTATTTCAAAACTGTACAAAAGGAAAATCTACAAAATGATGAAGTGTAGAGTTTCTCTTATTTTCAACTCTGTTCAATCATTCTTGACGAACTCCATCTGGGAAGACGAACCAAAACGAGGTTTTAACATCTTCCGCATACAGGAGATTGCTGGTGATGGTTAAAAAAGAGACTATCAGTTATTTAGAACCCCGTTCCAACGATTCCCTCCATAGCCTATACCTTACTCCCAGCTTATCGTAAGAAACGGGCCAGTTCCAAACATTCGCCCCATTCAACATTCGTTCTTGTTGACCAAGTACAAGCCTTAGATCCTCATTCAAAACCTATAAACAAGATCCCATTTTTAGAAAAAAAAACAAAGAGCACATATAGACCAACAGATAACAGATTGGGACTTTTTTACCTTATCAGCAAAATATCTCCACAAGTATTGCATGAAAGGAACGTGTTTAAGTATTGGAGCAAAGTCGAGGGACATTCTGTACAATAACCTCGTCTTCTGTCTTGATGAAGGTAAGCAAACGTGAAGTTGGTGAAGATGCGTACTGCACTCTCTTGTGCTCTGCCCTTCTAATTTCCCGGGCTTTGATATACCGATAGTTGATAGTACCATGCAAGGTGGTCGGAATTCCATATCTATGGGATACGGGTCCCAGTACCCTTGTAGACTAGATGAAGGTGTCAAAAATTTCACGAAGCTAGAATCAAAAGAAAATCATAGTAAGTTTGATGCTCCTTCATTTATCATTTTACGAAAATAACAAATTTTTATTATAAAAAAGAGAAAATCGAACCTTGGAACACTCCACCCCTTAGCGAATGTTGAAGTATGAGTAAAAGGAGCATGTGCAAGATCCAAAAGGTTGTCTAGAAGTAGCCCATGTTCCACAGGGAGTTCCATAACGATCTGGTTTTTCCAAGAACATCAGAATCAAGATACATAATATACTGTTATTAATTTAGTTCAAGAACTAATCCAATTGGCGGTTAAACATACCTCAGCATGTATCTGAAATCCCGAGGGTGGTAATAACGAAGGAATAGTAGCTGTTGGAGCATCATTCCCGGGCCAAATCCAGATCATTCCTTCTTGCTCAAAGCATGGCAACGCCTTAATCTTCACTTTAACCGGCTTAGTGGACGGCATTTTCTCACACTTTCCATCAGTTGAGTATTCCCACCCTGATCATTAAACAATATTATGTAAGACTATGAATGATCATCATAAGTGGTAATAAAGCATGTCCTGTGTTAATGCCCTAATTATCTCACCGTGATAAGGACACTGTATACGCCCCTCGTTTACAGAACCCAAGTGAAGCGGGCAGGCTCTATGAGCACAAGTATTCTGAACACAACCCGGTTTTCCATCCTTGCCCCTGAACAGAACCCATGGTTCTTCGAAGCAATCAATCGGGACCTAATACAAAAATACAGAAATGATAATTACGACCAACTACAAAAGTAGAGGACACAAGGGAAGAAGACAATAGTCCTTTTAGACCAAATAAGATATGCTCACCATGGTGTCATCCTTTAGATCTGCAGAAAAAGCAACGGGGTACCAAAAGTTTTTCAAGCCATCAGGGTAAGGTTGAACGGGACCAGAAATGTTAAGGCTTCGTTTGGGGGGCTTGCTTTTAACAGATTCGGTTGAAGTGCTTGGATTTGGGAGTAAAGATTCAGATTTTTCGGTGTTTCTTTCTTGTATAATCCTATCATTAACCAGTGTTTCCATATAAGCTAGTTTGTCCAAAGCAGTAGATACCCTTGCTTCCGATATATGTACCTGTAAATATTCAAGAATCAATACAAGGCCTCGAATTTTAATCAGAATATTTAGAATTTACATTCAAATAAATGATACGTATAACAATCAAGAAATTTAAATTTACCTGGTTGTGTGCTAGTGATAGTTCCTCCTGTAATCCATCGAGTTCCTTCCTTAGAGTTCCTATCGATTTGAATTCACGAGCAAGAGGATTTAATACTTCCACAACCTGCATCATTTCAGTTTAAATTTAAGATTAACAAGAATCCTAAAAAATGCATAGTTCTATGCTAAAAGAAAGACTATCCAAAATTATCGAAAAATCATTAATTCCATATTATTGACTACCTTTTCGTGTAGAAGCATGATAGTGAGAACGTCTCGTCTAGCCTTCCAATCGCAGTACTGTATGTCATATCTAGCGACTTCTAGGGCTTGATTGGCATCCAGAAACTTGCCTTTATACTGAGGGATCTTAGAGCGTGGATCTTCTACATCGAACAGACTAGTCCACGGGTTCTTCCTTTCAACCAACCCACCTTCGTCTCCAATTATAGCGAACACGGCAAACCCTCCCCTCACACACTGAGATTCAAGATTGAGCAAATAATTAGCCACTGTAAAATGATAATGCAAACATACTACTATGTGAAAAAGGCAAAGACAAAGGTTTGTGTAAAGTTGTATACTAATTTTACCGTACAACTAATTTGCATTTTGTGTGTATTTTTAAACAGTATTAGTTATTTTATTAAAAGGTACTCCCTCCGTCCCAATCTTAACCACTTGGTTACTGTGTGCTCCGAGTTTAAGAAATAGTTGTTTATTAGTATTTTATGTAATAAAGTGGGTATTTCCATTTAAGGAAATGTGTAGTTAAGATTGGGACGCCCAAAACGGAAATAGTGTAGTTAAGATTGGGACGGAGGGAGTATTATTTTGATGGCATAGTTGTTTCATTAAAAGTATTAGTTGTATTGCTGTAAAGTGATGTGAAGCAATTGCACGGTTAAACTGTTTTAACTATGACTAACTCAAAGGCAAATAGGTTATCAAGGTTTAAAACAAACGACCAAGATCAAAGACGTCCTATGCGGTTGAATCCGAAACTAGATTCAAGATTAACGTAATTCGACGATAAATCAAGAAAAAATATGTTGTGGTTAAGGTACTAATACAGCACAATTAAATTAAATTCCTCCAGATTTTTCAAAATATAAAGACAAATCCAAAATTGAATGTAATAAAGTTAAATGCTCATCTTCAGAAAGCTGGAGACACAATTAGAATCTTGAAATTGCAATTATTTTTGCAAGATAAGCACAAATTCTTGAATATTTCTATCACTATAAAGAAAAAACTAATTAAACAAACTGTTCCCACTGTTTTCATCATCAAATAAGTTTCCATTCATATATTTACCAAAAAAAAAACTTATTTTACATGACTCAAAATTAACAAATAGTACAATATATTCCACATGACTATAATCACATAACAAATACACCCTATAAACCACCATTTCCAATAAATAAAACTTGCCAAAAACGGATTTAATAGCCCAACTAAACTAAGCAACAGATTAACTAACTATATAGACATGAAGCAATCAAAAAAGATTTAAAAAAAGAAAAGTACCCTTTTGCTTTGAAACTTATTTGATCGAGAAAAGGAGATAGGAAGAGTGAGAGCAGCAGCAGCAGCAGCAATGGCGGACATGGCACAATCCGGGTCGGGTCAGTGGAAAAAAAATATGGGAGTCAAAATCGGACCCGGGTTAGAAAGAAAGGAGAGAGGAAAGAAAGAGGAAAACAGAGAATGTAAGTAAGAGAGATTAATTTGTTGATAAGAGGTGTGTATTTCGCGCGATCTCGGCTGTCCTCCCATGGGCTGCCACGTGGACTGCAGTGGGGTTCTCTCTGATTCACACGTGGCATCTCGATTGCCCACACACCGTCTCTGAAAATCCAAAATTTTGTGATGGTTTTTGATCCACACAACTATCTTGTACGTATATGCCAGTATTTTTTTTTATGTTATTACATTTATAAAATATAAATATTTATAATATTTAAAATTTTAATTTTAATTTTAATAATTATTATGATATTAATTTATAAGTATAATGGTATAAATTTATATTATAAATATTTTTTTATAGAAAATCTATTCATTATTTTTGTGTGCATAAAATATCAAAGTTGTGCATATTTATTATTTAAAAAATTAAATACTATTTTTTAAATAATATTTTTGTTGCTTCATATTTGATATTTTATTTATTTCTTACATGATCACTATTTAATGTATAAATTATTTATTAGTATATAAGTGGATAGAGTGAGCAAAATAGATCATTCTACTTTATTTTTGATATTTTTAAGTTAAGAATTTAAAGGGTAAATGGTGGTAAATAAAAAATGTTTGAAGAATACTACCTCCGTCTCATAAATATATGCACACCTACTTTATTGTCGAGCTTTTGTGAGCGAGTTGTTTATTAATATTTCAAATGATAAAATAATTTTTAAAGAGGGATATTATAGATCTACCTCTCATCTATTGCATGCATCTTTAAAAATTATTTTATCATTTCAAATACTAATAAAAAACTCGCTCGCAAAAATTGCGAAAATAGTAAATTTGCATATATCTTTGGGACGGAGGGAGTATGAGTTAGGAGGGATGTGATGATTCTATATTATTTATACAAAGGGAAAATAAGTACGGAGTGGATTTTTTTTTTTTTTTTAAAAAAAATTAATTTAAAATAAATAATTTATGTGAAGTCATGTTTTTTTTTTTCAAAAGACAATCAATTATAATAGTTCCCTAACATAATCAATTACAGTAATTCCTTTTATCACCTGACACATGGCAACATCATTTCATTTTGCTATAGATCGGAATTGCAATCACCACAAGAGGGGGACCACCAGAAACTACAACTCGGAACTGCAACCGCACCGAAACCGCAATCACCACAAGAGGGGAACCATCCGAAACTACAATTGCAACTCAAAACCACAACCGCATCGCAACTAAAATCGCAACCCAACAAGAGGGGGACCACCACCCCACAAGAGAAGGACCACTATAAAATGAAATAAATATACCATTTTCATGTCTCGAACTCGAGATCTCAAAGTATAAGGTGGTGGAGCTCTAATGACTTGAACTATCCACGATTGAATATGTGAAGTCATATTTACAAAAGACTAAATTGAGTGTTATTGGTGGGGGTTGGGTTTGATATGTGATATCTTCTTTATTGGCCAGCTCGGATATTGAAGATATCTTCCCTATCTGGCTATCTGTTTGTTTGCTTTCTTTTTTTATTTCCTTTTCTTTGTCTATTATTTTTATATTTATTGTGTCTGCAATAAAAAAAGGTTATTATTTTAATTAAATTATATTTTAATACAATATCACGTAATTATGTTTTAGAGTAATGCTTGTGCAGTTTTGACCCACCTGCTAAACAGTAAAATACCAATTATATTATTTAATCATATAATTTGAATGTGCATGTTATATTGTCTTTGAGTGGATGTTTTTTTTCCCCTCTTTGTGTGTAAACTTTATTGATATTATCAAATTGCCAATAAATGCTCCCTTTTGTAGTATACATAAAAGGATTCACACCAATTCACTAGTTTATAATTTGGGTAAAATTGGATTCTGATATTGATCAACCTAAAATTTGGTTAAATATTCTAATATCGAAGGTATAAAATTTGAGTTGTTCTTCTTGCCATCAAATATGACATTAAAAAAATCAACCTTATGATGTTAGAATAATAAAAAGTTTCAAGATGCACTATCTTAGGAGGTTTTACCATAGAATATTAAAAGGCTATGAGGTGTGATAATTTGATATGGAAAAGAATAATGTTTTAGATGTTATCAATCTTGTAATCTCAGCTTAAGCGCTAAATTTTCACTAAAATAAGATAGCAAATTATTTTCGATATTGTAAAATTCGCTTTGGCGGTGAAGGATCAAGGGATTTAAATGGTTCCAGCGTTGAAGAAGACATTCAAGAACTTGAGACAACGATAAATAATCTAGATTACCGCAACAAAATGAATGTTAATATCATATTGATTACCTGGGTGAAAATGATACATGTTCTGAAGTTTAGAACTTAGAAAAAATTGTAACAACCATCATCAAGCATAATATGGAGGATGATAATGAGGAGGATACAATACATTTGGAACCAGTTATGAGGAATGAAACACTTATAATATCTAGAACACTTCACAACTTTTAGGTGTAGTTTGAGAACATAACACTAGAACTATTAGATGGAATAAGAAATATTTGAGATGAACTCCAAATAGATTTGAGTTTTAATAAGAATCAATCAACAATAGATTTTATTTTACTAAATTACCTTGGTTTATTTTGTAACAAAGAAAATATTAATTTATGATATTGATGGGACCATTGATTTATATGAGGGTTTTTTGAAAAATTATTATCTTATTATTTTATCAAAATTTGTAAAATTTTGAATTGGTCCAAATTGGAATCGGAAAAAAACACTCAACTCATCTCATTCTTATTTGAACATTTGCCAAAAAAGTTTGTCCAAAACTTAATTGAATATATCTGTAAAGAGCAATAAATCAATCTTTTCTCTTTTATCTATACCCTTCAAATATCTCAATATTACATCTTACGTCATTACTTTTTTCACATTAAAGTCAGCTTTGTCCCCTTTAACTTATACAAATGTCATTATTTTACCATTTAACCCCATAAAAAATAATTTTGTCTCTTTTAATAATAATAAACAATTTCTATATTAAATTTTGTATAAATAGTAAATATTCAAATAAGTATATAATAAAAAAATATTATTTTAAAAAGTTTATTAATTTATGAAGGACCATGCGCATTTCAAAAATTAAAAAATACAAGAGGAACTGATATCATTAGTTAAAAAGTACGAGTGGGGACAAGGTGTTTTCATTTTGGCACTTTAATTCATTTATGCTCCCTTAGCATTTATACCCACATTATTTTCAGGGGATAGTAAAATCTAATTCGACTTTATTAACATACAACATCCCTCGTCATTATTGACAGCACCAAGTTAAAATATTTAAACTTGGAAGATGAATATCAACAGTAGACATACAATTCTATCTTAAATTAAATTAATGGCTATCAGTATCATTATCATAGGCATTGTTGCGTGCTACATAAGTTGGAAAATGCCAAAATATACTACTGCTCAAACCACTACCACATAAATTCCCTTTAATTTGCATTCTAAAATAAAGAAATCGTAGAAATGGCTCTGCACAATAATTGTGAAATAGTCAAATTGACCGACTCAGATTAAAAAACAAAATTAAAAAACTTGTTTCGGGTTTGGTTTTCATTTCGAGCAAATTTCCCAATTCGAGCCTAATTAAATTTAATGTTGCACAAGCTTATTTATTTTGTTTTACTGAATTTGGAAAATTATATTTGAACAAATTGGCTGATTTGTTTTTCTCAAACGCATTTCGTAAGATTATAGCTAAATCTCGCGGTTAATGCATATTTCATTTTGAGGTAGTACTCCCCTATAAGAAAGTCAAATTCGAAACAATTAAAATTCATCAATTAGTTAAAAAAAATTAATGAATAAAAATTTAATGGATAATATTAAATTTTATTTAAAATCTGTCTCACCTTTTATTCACACAAGAATTTGTAAAGAATATTGGTTTAGGATGAGAGAATGTGATTAAAGAAAATAATTGTCTGATCTACATCAATCCTACAAGGCTAAGTCTGATATACATAAGATGCACCGTGCACTCCATACTGAATTTTAGAACAAGTTGTTTTAAAATATGCAATTTATTTATACTGAATTGTACAACTATTAATATGAGAAACAAATTGTACAGTTCAATATAAATTAATTGTACTCCCTAAGTCCCATTATATTTGTCACGTTTTTTTTGGTTGAATTGTTTAAGGAATAATATTAAAATAATAGTTAGTGAGCCTTTATAGTATTTTATGAATGAAAAGTGAGAGGTATTTAGGGTAGTTGGATGAAAAGTGGGGGGAATAATATTAAAATAATAGTTAGTGGAGTGTTACTTTTTCTTTTTATGGACTGAAACAATTATAGTGGCACGTCCATAAAAGGAAAGTGAGACAAATACAATGAGATGGAAAGAATATATTTTACTGCAATAAATTTATATTTAATTCTAAAATATATTATGAAGTGCACGGTGCATATGATACCTTACCCCTCCTAAAAAGCATTGAGCTATCTTAAATAAATATATCAAGTATGAAATTAAAAGTCATCAAATCAATACTTGAAAATTTAGATGGATAAAATGTGGCAAGTTTAAGTAGTTTCTCTTTGTCATAAGAAGAAAATCCACCTTGAGGACTTAAGCAAGCCATGCATTTAAGCAACTCCATATTAACCTCATCAAACTTGTAATTGAACGTAATGAGTATTGTTATACTAAAAAAGAAAAGAAAAGAGTGTTACAAATCGACAAATCTTTCATTAAGCTCACTTAGTTGTAGATCAATCACCCCCAAAAATATTTTAACTCGAAAATGTTGAAGGTTCGTCTCTTGTTTATCAAAACGTCTTGATCTTCCTCGGGACATATAACAAGCATCCATGTCAGGAACAACAATGTCACATTTAGTGCAAAAAACAATGACCTTGTTCAAGAGAGTTTCCCATCCGCTATCTCTTGTTTTTTGCAACAAATGTTTAGTTGATGGAACAAGAGACATGGCATTAACAATATTTTGATCTCTTTTTTGCAATGCAAGACACAAATCATTGGTGTACCCAAAAATAGTCGTCATCAAGTGCGCCATAAATACAAAATCAAACGACTCAAATGAGTACAAAATGGCTTGAGCTTTAACCCGATCTTCCGAACACAAAGCCTTCTTCCTAATCATCACAAGTACCTCAACTATAGTTGGAAACATGTGGATAACATTCAAAATAGTCTTGTAATGAGATCCCCAACGAGTATCCCCTAACCTTTTCAAACTTAACTCTTGATTCAAACCCGATCCACTCTCAAGTTCACCAACTTCCAAGGCTTGAGCAACTTTTTGAGCTTGACTTACTCGGATCATTTCTCTTCGCTTACAAGAAACTCCAACCACATTCAACAAGTTTGTAAGTGTTTCAAAAAGCCAATTACAATCATTATTTTTTCAAGAAACGGCAACTAATGTTAATTGAAGTTGATGAGCAAACAATGAACATAGTAAGCACATGGAGTATCCTTCATAATCAAAGTCTTAAGCCCATTTATCTCACCTTTCATGTTGCTAGCCCCATCATACCCTTAACCTCGAATCTTAGATGGACTCAATGAATGCTCCATAAGCAAAGAAATTATTGCACTTTTCAGTGACAAAGCAGTCGTATCACCAACATGTACAAGCCCAAGAAATCGTTCAACTACCATTCCTGTCTTACCATCAACATATCGCAAACAAAGAGCTAGTTGTTCCTTTTGAGACACATCACTTGACTCATCAGCCAAAATACTAAAGTAGTCATCACCAAGATCTTGTATAATGTGCCTAGTTGTTTCTTTTGCACAACAATTGATGAGATCCTTTTGAATTTTAGGAGAAGTCAATTGATGATTGCTTGGAGCATTCTCAAAAACAACTTTTTTAACACCCTCATTTTGTTCAGCTAGCCACTTCAAAAGCTCAAGAAAATTTTCCCTACTAATGGACTCAACATTTTCATTATGTCCACGAAATGACAATCTTTGACGCAAAAGAAACTTCAAACAAGTAAGTGAAGCTTTTAAACGAGTTTCATACTCACTTCGAATCATATCGCTTGCATTATCAAAAACATGAACAATGGAATTCTCTTTCGAGTCTCTTAAATTCACATATTTTTCATAAGGAAGATTATGAGCACTTTTAACCCCACCAACATGCTTCTCAAATCTACCCGGTTTATTCCATGATCTAAACCCCTCAATAACAAATGCATCTCCTCCTACACTAACTTCCACATCATTTTTGAACAATTAGCAAACAAAACAAAATGTTGCATCTTTCTCGACACTATACTCAAGCCAATCATATTTATTAAACCAAGAAACACTAAATCGGCACATACCTCCAAGATCTCTTTGAGGGAAGTCATGAGATTTTGGTTGACAAGATTTTTTAAGAATATATGCTCTCCTCACTGCATTTCTTTGATTTGGAGTATAATTCATTATGCTTGTTCTTTTTCCGGGATCATGTGGAAGAAGATCTATATCATATACTAATTCGTCCTCTTGTGATAATTCACTAAAAGCCCTTGAATTACTCACTTCTTCCACAATATTTTCTTGAGCAATACTCACTTCTTCAACAATATTTTCTTGAGCAATACTTTCTTGCGGTTGTGGGGCTTGTGGTTGTGGAGAAGTAAATGATTGGGATGATTGGGATAAAGGAGAATCGTTGACATTGGGAGGAGTCTCATGATCTCTTGATGAAGAGCAAAAAGTTCCTTGAGATTTCATTTTTTTAAGCATAACTCTCGAAGATCCGGTTGCTTCCTTATTGCCTTTGGCTTTTTTGTTTTATCCACCATTTCCTAATTCAATTAGAGAGAGAAAATAAAATTACAATTTAAAATAACACAAGCCCTAATTAAATTACAAGCCTAAATTAAATTACAAGCCATAATTCATCAATAAATACCATCAATTAACTTATTTACTAACAAATACTATCAAAATTTTGATTCACATTCATACTAAATAGAAAATATTGCAAGCCCTAAGAGAAGAAGGAATGGAGGGAATATTATCACCGACTCACTGCGGGGTAGTGGGGCTCACTTGGGATTTGGAACAGAAAGCGAATTTGGATTTCTACGGAGTCCACTGACCAAATATTGAATAAGATAACTAATGGAATAATCGTAAATACTAGAATTCTTATATATTATATAATATATATATATATACTAAAATAAAATAGGGTACAGCTGTACCTAGGGGTGAGCAGAATATGGTAAAAATTGAAAAACCGAGCCAAACTGAACCGAAATATAAATTCGGTTCGGTTAAATTGGTTCTCAGTTCGGGTTCGGTTTTCCATTTTAAAAATTTTGGTGTTCGGTTTTGGTTTCGATTTTAAGGGTAAATTTATCGAAAACCGTAAACCGAACCGAAATATTTACTAATATATATATATATATATATCGAACACAACAAGGGTTAAGTGTTTTTATATATATATATATATATATATATATATATATATATATAATAAACACTTAACCCTTGTTGTGTTCGATATAATTATTCAGCATCAATCGAACATGTAAGAGAGACACGTGTAATATTTATTAAAATAATCATGCCCGATGGACAAGTGTGCGCTCGCCGACCAAACAAGTTTGTTCGACCAGCTCGCCACTTGTCAACCAAGCGAACATACTCGCTTATGAAGTAAGTTTTGTTCGCCAGTTTTCCATTTACCAACCAAAGTTGCTCAACCAGCCTACCGAGCAAATAGGCAAGTTCACCACTCAGATCAGGAAAGAAGGAATCAAATAAGCTGAGTCAAGTGATCTGAGGACTCAGACAAACCTGAGGGCTCGGACAAGTCTGAGGACTCAGACAACCTAAATCTTTCGAGATATCCCGGAAGGGTCAGTATGCTCGATACTCAGATATCCTGAAGACTCAGACATCCTGAAGGGTCAGTATGCTCGATGCTCAGACATCCTGAAGGCTCAGACGATCTGAGGGGTCAATATGTTCGATGATCAGGTATCCTGGGAGCTCAGACAACCTGAAGAACTCAGAACATGCTCGATGCTCAGACATCCTGAAAGGTCAGTATGCTCGATGATATTCCGACGTGAAATTGATATGGTTTAATGGGGCGAACAAAGCGAAACAAGTGAAAGCAAAAGATTGATTTGGGACGATCAAAAAAAGTGCATATATAAGACAAGCAAAAGCAAAGATCAATCTAGAAGACGAAGTTGGAAAGGCGGCAGCATTACATGAATTCTTGTATGGCCCGAAATCTCCAGCTCATGCTTGCCAAACCAGCTAGTGCTTGTCGATGTACTATAAGTAGAAGAAAAAACAACAAGATAGAGGTTCAGAAATTTCCCAGAGGTGGAAGGTTCACAAAAAATTCGAGAGATCATCCATGCACACAAAAACCCTAGCACTCAAATATCAACTCTCCAAATCATCTTCATCCATAGCGATTCATCTTCATGAGATGTATCATATATTATACGTGTAAAACTCGCAATACTACATCCCTGACATGGAACATGGAGAGTAGTCATTTTGATTTAATTTGGGTCAACAAATTCTTCTTATTTACAGAATATTTTACACGTGCATATTTTGTTTGTGAGTTGTTACCAAATTAGCCACATAATATTCTCCATGTAAAACGACTCACGACAACCCTATCCCTAATTCAGTACACATTACACTTCATTTATTTCCATCCGCCGTTTTCAACTTCTCCCTCAAAATTCACCTACCCACCTGCCACCGTATTGCGCCCATCCAGCCATATTCGAGTCCGACCCACCGCATGGCGCACACAGTCGCAGCTTAATACATCTTTGAAGTATCACAAATTAAAGAAAAGTAGCAAGGAAAAACAATACAAATATTAGACGAATGTTGAGGAATAGAAGCCACAGGTATTCGATTAAATCTTAATTGATTGATTCTTGGGATTACATCAGTTTCATGTGTTTGTAATTAGATTCATGCTATAATAGTGTATTTCAAAAGATGGAGCATAAGTTTTAAACATGATTGGATCCTGTTTTAATTAGAGGTCACTCATGCTAAAATTTCAATTTTTTTGGTTTTAAACCGAAACCGAACCAAAAAATTCGGTTCGGTTTCAATCGATTTTAGGCTTAAATGGCTCGATTTCGTTGTATTATTGTGCGAAATTCGGTTAATTCAATTTTGGTAATTCGGTTCAGTTCGGTTCGGTTACTGATTTATCGAATGCTCACCCCTAGTTGTACCCCCTTGTACCATCACAAGTCCGCCTCTGGTCTCAATCCCAGTTTTCTCAAAACTTATTTTCAGACAATGATCCGTAAAAAAGAAGATCCCGTATCCTTTTTTCTTATGAAAATTATATGTAACCTCTGTCATTCCTATCCATTTCATTTGTGGATTAATTAAATAATAATTAATTAATATTAATTATTTCTTTCAATAGGCCCCAAAGCTTGGACCTTCCCAAAATCTTTCTAAGATCAACACTCCGATACATTTCAATATATATATATATATATATATATATATTATTCAGTATATATAATAAAAATCTCTCTCGCGAAACTTGTTTATAGTATGAAACTGATATCGTTACACTTATAAACTCACATCACTAATCTTATAAACTATAATGCACAGATTCTTCTAAAACAACCACCGAACCGTATTGAATACTCCTAGGGTGTGCGGGTGCGGGTGCGATTCTCGTCAGATTCGCACCGAATACGTCACGTGGCGAATCTGTAAATAATTTTTTAAAATAAACTAGGATATGTGTATCTGGTACGCTGAATACGCGTATTCGATGTGGGAAGGGTGTGTGACTAGTTATATTTTTAGAAAAAAATCCTTTTTTTTTGTTTACTTTTTGTAATTTTTCAAGATTAAAACTCTATATGGTCATGTTATGAAGTACTAATTGTATTATTTAAATTGACCATTATTATGTAATATAATTTAAATTGACAACATATCATTTTTTTTTTATTGAATTCCTTAGTATCACTTATGTATTGAGCTGATTTGATTTAAATTAATGTTTTGTTACTTAATTATATTAAATTATTGAAAATGTTTAAGTTTTATGTGAAGTACTTACATTTGATATATTAATTTTAAAAATTTCATATATCTTATAGGTGTTATATATATAATAAAATATAAATAAACAAACGTATCTTTGTCGTATCGCACCCTAATTTTTTTGAAAGTCTGTATCCCCATACCCGTATTTTATCGCACCCGCACCTATGCAACATAGCTTATAAACTAATATCAGTAGTATCTAATATATATTGTAATTTTAATTTATATATAAATGTAATAATATCAATTGATAAGTGTAGTGATATTAATTTATAAGTATAATAATATAAATTTTATATTATATATGAACAAATTTCAGGAGAATTAATCAATATAAAATTTTAATATAATTACTTTTAAATTTAAGGTGCGATGAACTCAAAAAGATTTTGAATAGATTTTAGGCTTGCCTAGTTTTAAAATAAAAGCCAGATTTGAATCTATTAAAAATTCTATTACATTCACAGGTAACAAGTCGTTTAATTAAACCTAACAATTATGATAAAGTCTAGTATGAAAATTTTAATACATGAAAAAACTTTAATTTACAATCAAATTCTGTAATTGGTGAAGGTAAGACAAAATTGAATGGTTCACCCAAGTGATTCATGGTTCACCCGGTCCGAATAGGTCATAATTTATGGTTCATTATTTAACGTTTAGGATGTAGATGATTGATTTAGGACAATTTTATAAATTTTCAAACATGAAAATTTTCACATTAAACCTACTCAACAATTATATATCAAGCATGAATTATTTAACAAGAAGCCTGCTTGCTGGACTCATTTCCACCCCTAAGCAAATAATGAATTTATTGATAAATGAAATCCAAACTAAGGGTCAAAATAAGGAGAAAAGAAATTACGGTCAAAATTAATTGGATCGAATCGGTATTTATTATTATTATTATTTTTAAAATACAGTCAAAATCGGATTGGATTGAATCGGATTATAGATATAATTATATTTATTTTATAAATAGTTATTCAATACTCTGTCTCATGTATGCGACCGTCTCACACAAATGTGATTCATACTTTATTGATACGACCGATACATACGACCTGATTTTGTCTTGCTATCTTTTTTTTTTTGCCATATATAAAATGTTGGTTCCTATTTTTAAACAATGTTATGTAGAGAGTCCAAATCAATGCATTTATTTAATTTCCCAACTATAATGTAGTATTAGTGTATCAGTGTTTGGGGAATTATAACTAAACATACAACAGTACTAACCAGCATGGTTAACCTTTACTTAATTTGGGATGAAACAACAGTTTAATAACACGTGGCATGCATGCTGCTTTTCAGATAGAACACCATTTTTAACTGCATCGAGATCTAGATTCTAATGTTTTTTTTTTACCTACGTACAACCAGTTGATCAATTAGCAATCAAACACTCCCAAAACACACACATGCATGGATGCACAATGTCCAAATTATCATCAAAATTGGCCGCCCTCTTCTTCCACCAAAGCCCTGAAAAAGGTACGTACGTAAAATTCTCAATCATTTAATTTCTCTACATTAATTTAACCTTCGAGAAAATAATTCTCAATAATTTTTTTTTGAAAAAATAAAAAATTTGGTCAGATTACATGAACGAGGATACGAGACCAACGTATTCACAAATATTTTTAGCGTCATCGATCGGATTAATAATCGCGGCGGCGATGCATTTCAAGCTGAAGCGACTGCGAGATCAAATAATTGTGGGGCAGGGGCTGTGGTTAACATTTAATTTCTTCTCTCTTTTAAAAAATATGCTTTATCAATTTAGGGCTAATAATATGATTACCATCGATTCAGAGTTTGAAAGACAAAAATAACTCTAAGGAGGTATTTGCAATTAAACTCCACAAAGTGACTGTGTGGGTCACTTTTTAACAAGAAACTGTAAAGAGTAGTTTGAAAGGAAAAAAACGAGTCTATAAATTGTTAGTAGAATTTGTAAACATACCCGAAATTATCAAGAACTTTTAATATTGTGTATGAATTATGAATTATTAGTTAAATTATAATATACTCTAATTAAGCTCCATTTTTTAAAATGAAACTACAAAGCATTATCAGCTATGAAAATATTAGATAAAAGGCTTGGAGTAAAAGTAAAATGGATGATGAGGCTTTTTGTGGATACATATAAAACTTATTTCTTTAATTACTAATTGAGAAAAAAAACTTTCTTTAATAATAGAGTGTTTGACTGATCACTACAATTGACAACTAAAAACTTATTAATAAGTACAAAAAGATTGCACATAAGCAAGTACATTTACACATTATGTGCAACTTCAGTTGCATATATGCAATTATTTTGTACATTAGTACGTTTTTTAAAAATTTGTACCCCACTTTAATTATTCCTTAATAATAATCATATTTCTTGTTAGTAAGTTATGAAGTACAATAAATTAGTATTTGTATTGTTCCTATAACTCCAAATTAGTTAGGAGAATCGGGACCCGCAATTCTCTGTTCAAAATGAGGAGTCCAAAATTACCACCCTGTTTTACTTATTTGTATTGTTGAATGATACATAAAATTATGGTTAATTAATTTTTGTTGGTAGAGCAAAATTAATTAATTAATTAGGAGTGATGATGTGCATGTAGGTCGGCAAATGGGATTCAAGGACAGAAGAGAATGTCCACATGTATGCAAGTTGGCTACTGAGTATATAAGAAAAGCTGAAGGATGTGAAGAAGACATGTATTCTTTTTTTGCAAGTGAACCTGATGTGGATTCCCTCTTCATCAAACTTGTACAAGAGTTTGAGAGATGTATTCTCAGCTACTTTGCTTTTCATTGGAGACACACTTCTCATATGCTTAGCCAGGCATGTACATACATACATACATCTCAATCTTTATTAAGAGTACTTAATTTCAATACAATCATGCACCATACCGCATGTTATCATAAAAATGTTTCGTGTCATTAAAGACTTTAATTTATCTTGAGACGATTTCTTTCGTTAGAGTCAACCGGAATATATATATTTGACCCAAAACATGCCATAAGATGTATCAATTCTCAGGTGTTGGGAGCTGAGGAGCCCAAAAAGAAGCTTAAGCACATAGTCATGGCAGCAACCAGGTGAATCTCTATCTCTATCTAAATTGCAATGTTTATTTGCAAATATATTCTTGTGCGAGACCGTTTGATATTATGCCTAAATTTACAGTAATTGGCAAAATGTAATATATTGATAGTTCAAACTATTTTTTGCTCTTTTATAATTTATTTACCCATATTAAAAAGAGTCGCGTATGAGGGTCGAGCATAAGTAGCGTGTGGGTCGCGTGACCCATGTGCGACCTAGTGGGAAGGATATGCATTATTTTAGAATAAGAGTAAATATGTTATGAAGGGACAAAAAATAGTTTTTTAGTTTGAACTATAAATATAGGACAAAAAATAGTTTGTCCCTACCACTGACGTTTCATTCGTGTTTCATTGTTTTTAATACATGATATTTTTATTTTTTTCGAAAGAATAATACATGATATTTAAAATTATCATTAAAGTAATAAAACACAAAACAAAATAGCAAAGTAGAATAGATGATTTTGATTAAAGTTTATATAGCCATGCATTTGCAAAAGCAAAAGCTTTGTTATTGATTAATTACTTGCCATGTGTTTGTGTACTAAAGAGAACATAGATTTGAGAGGGTGACAAAGAATCTAAAGGTGGCAAGAGTGTTTACCACATTGGTTGAGGAGATGAAAGCCATCGGACTCGTATCGCTTGACGATTCGCAGTGCACAAACGTCATGATTCCGATGGCTCACGCCGACAGAAGCCCCGTCCTCCTCCTCATGGGCGCCGGAAAGAGTACTGTCCTCAAGGACATCCTCAAAGAGTAATTAACACATCATTTCTCACTTAATAATTTAGCCATACAAATTAATTAGACTCAAAAAAGAAAATCTTGTAATTCAGTCCATTTTGGGCTGGAGCATCTGCAAATGCTGTAGTAATAGAGGCAGATGCCTTCAAAGAGTCTGACGTCATTTATAGAGACCTAAGCTCTAGGGGACACCATGACATGCTTCAAACTGCTGAACTGGTATGCATTTTTGTGTTTATTTTCGAAAAGAGTATTAGTTGTTACACTAAAAGGTATTACTTGTTCACCTGAAAAGTATTAGTTGCGTTATGTTACCATAAACAGGTTGCCCTGTTTTTTTTGTTATTTTAGGTGCATCAATCGTCTACGGACGCGGCGTCGTCGTTGCTAGTGACGGCACTGAACGAGGGGCGAGACGTGATCATGGACGGGACGCTTTCGTGGATTCCGTTCTTGGTGCAGACGATAACGATGGAGCGGAATGTCCACCGCCGTCGGTACCGCATGGGGGGCGGTTACAGAGTGGACCAGAACGGAGCCGTGACGGAAAGCTACTGGGAGCAATTGGAGGAGGAACAAGATCCGGAAGAAATCAAGAAGAGACGGCCCTACAGAATCGAGTTGGTTGGCGTTGTTTGCAACGCTTATTTAGCAGTTATCAAAGGCATAAGGTACCCAAACACATAATGGATACGATGTTCCACTTTAGTGTTTCATCTTGTGTTTCACTACTTTTAATTAATACATGACATGTGTAATAAATGACATTGCAAATCATTATTAATGTCACATAATAATGTATTAATAAATAGTGAAACACAAGATGAAACATTACAGAGTGAAATAGGTGGTCTAGAAAATGACCCAACCATCCATCTCTTTCACTTAGATTACTAACTTGAAAACAAATAATAATAAATTAATGAATGAATACTTAACATATTAATATAATTAGTAGGGGTGTATATATAATTTGTGTTAATTGGGAGAGCTATAATATGTAGAAGAGCAGTGAGGGTTAATTCTCAGCTTAAATCGCACAAGAGATTTGCAGAAGCTTTTATGGCATATTGTAACTTGGTAGACAATGCCAGACTCTACTGCACTAATGCATTGGAAGGCCAGCCTAAAGTGGTACTATACATATATACTTATAATTGTCACAATTTGGGGCTCAATATATTTTTATTTTTCTGAATTCAAAATATAATTATTAAAAAATGTTATTGTGGTTGTAAATTACTAGTTGATAGGATGGAAAGACAAAGACAAGACATTGTTGGTTGATCCAGATGAAATAAAATGTCTGAAAATAGTTGGGAGGTTGAACGACAGTGCCAACTCCATTTTCGAGCTGTACAAGAGTTGCCATCCAGCTTTCGAAGCAGGCTCCGTTTGGAACGACATCGTTTTGTCGCCTTCCAGGTTGAACATTCAGAAAGAACTAAAGTACTCCATTCAGAAAGTCGAAACCATGAGAGGCTAGCTAACCCCATCCATATCTTTTTTATTTAATAATACAGTTGACAAAAATGTGCACTTATTAATTACAGCAATTACCTGCACGCTACTTTGATGCAAAACAATGCACTATCCTATCCACTCTAGTTTTGATTTGCTTTTTTTTTTAATTAATTAATGTAATTATAAGACACAGTTCTCTCATTAATTGTATATCTTATTCTTATGTTATATGTTAATTGTATTGGGGCAAGTACATATAACTACAATCCTAAATGAAAACTAGCAATCCACTACAATTCACCTTTTTCAGGCGTGCAAATTGGCTAAACTGCCCTTAATTTTACAAAATGTAAAAGTTTTGATTCATGTGTGTTGCGTCAGCCTGTCACTTCATAGTGCAGATTTTACTTTACCTCATGTGACTTTCTTCAATGATTTTCAATTCTATTTGAATTTTACTTTGCATAAACATGTAATTAATAATTCTTCCTGATTTGGACTCATGTATTTTTTCTTCACAAAAATTATTTACTGAAAAAATAATTTTAATTAAAATAATTCTTCTTCTTAATAATATAATTAATATTTAATATTATACGAATATTTCAAATAAATAAAATATTACATAATCACTTAAAAACATTGCATACACGCATAAAAGCATTGCATATATAAATATCAATTTGTATCTTCACATTGCATATTAAATAAAATATTATATACACTAAACTACATTGCATACACGTATAAAACAATGCATACATATAATCAATTTGCATCTTCACATTAAATTATTACCAAAATTTCATCCCACACATATTTGCTTCTTGCATCTTCTTCATGGGAATAGAATCACCACAAATCATCAAAATTACCAGATAATAGAGATATTTTTGAAATTAAGAATGTAAATCTCAATTTCAAACTATAGAAAAATGGCCTAGTGACAAATGATTTAAACTTCTTAAAAAGGGAAAAAATGGAGAGTCTTTATTTCCATCCAAAAAACCAGATTTACTGCAAACATCATATTAATTCGTCTCACAACTTACAGAATTCCCATCTAATCTTGAAGACTCTTTTAATTTAATAATGTATCAATTCTCTCCACCTCCCCACCTCCTCCTCTAATACCCCCGCCGCCTCCCTCCTCCGCGACCCCGACATCGCTGCCCAGATCTCCACCATTGACTGGGTGAGACGTTCTCCCATTGACACCTCACCTCTACTCATTCGGCACCTCTGCCACCTCCCTCCTTCGTGACCCCTTTACAGATCCCCCACCACCCATCCCTCCCGGTCCAACCGTCACTACCCTCCTCCGTATCCACCACAAAAAACCTCCACCACAAAAACCCTCAGCCACCACAGTCAATCCCACAAAAAAAAAAACCGCCTCCGGCCCATAAAAACTTCAAAAATACTCCACCGGCGGATGGATTTAGATCCGCCCGGTCACAAATCGCCGCTAAAAAAAATTAACCATCACCACCACCACCAAACATCGCCCACTATCCTCTTCGTCGGATCCTCCGTCTAACCACCACCTTCACATCTTTCTCCAACTACCACCTACCCAGATCCAAAAATCTGAAGAGAAATGAATAATAGAGAGAGAATATTTTTTTGAAAAAATTACAACTAGACACAAGATTGAGTAAACCATTACAACCAGATACAAAACGCTGAAATTTGAACTAAAGTGCAAAAATTTTCTGCACTTTGTATCTGGTTGTAAGTTTTTTGGTGACTTTGTAGTGGAATGTTTTTCTCCCTATTTTTTTAGGTGGGGAGATAATGGATTGAGAGAGAGAGAGAGAGAGTTTGTGACTTTTTTTTGGGTGTGAGAGAGAAATTTTTTTAGGTGGGGAGATAAAGTGAGGCGTGTGTGTGGCTGATTGATGTGGGGTATATTTGGTAAATTGTGGGGTGAATAATAGTGGAAAATTGTGGTTTGTAGTTATTAGTAGGGTTTTTTTATTAAAATGGGGCACTTTTGAATTCTTATTTTGAAAATAGGGTTGATTTTAAAATATTTATGCATTTAGGTGTTGGTGCTCTCTATGTTTGTGTATGTATATGTATGTATAACGTGGTGCTCTCTAGTGGAGACGGATATGTATATGAAGATACATATATGTATCTAAACGTGGTGCTCTCTTGGGAAGCACCTAGTGTGACCTGGTGCTTTTCAAAAGAGCACCAGGTTTGGTGGGCCCGACAAAACACCTGGTGCTTTTCAAAAGCGCACCAAGATATATAATATGTTAATTTTGACGGAAAAAATTATTCGACAATAAAAGTACATGTAATAATAAAATTAGCTATTAAAATAAACTAAAGACTCACAAAATATATAAAACATTTGCAGTTTTATTTTTTTTTAAAATTTAAAATAAACGAGCAATTAAAGTGTTGTATATAATGCACATTCATCAAAAAGGAAAATATTTATGACCATGTGTGCCACAAAACGGCGGGTGTGTAATTCGGGAACTACGACGAAGAGGTTCATTAGGTTGTACTCATTCATCTTAATTTTGATGTTCTTGTGTTGAGTCGTTTGCCATACCAATTCCTAGAAATGGAATAGGCGACGAATTGTAAGTTGGACGCTCATCATATCCTTGATAATTAAATTCATTCGAAGGATAATTCGATTGAAGCAATGAAGTAAATGACATTTCTTCTTGAGTATTAACCTCAGATTGAGGTACATGGTAAGTAGGAGGTTCCATTGATGTAAAAACACCTAAAATATATTTAGTGAGTTTAAATTAATAAGTGAAAAATAACGATATGTACATCTAACTGTGGGGTATTGTCATCAATAGCTGGCAAATGTTGTAAATGTTGACTCAGTGAACTTAGATATATTGATTTCTTATTTTTCATCTCTGATTCTAGTGGTCGGAACCCTAACAACTGAGTACAATGATTACGCCATCCAGCTTTGTTGCGATTTGGTTAACGGAAAATGTGATAGTAGTCTCCTCTATAGGAAAATGAAATGTGTGTGTCTCTGGACGCCATCTCTCCACAGGCGCAGTGATAAGATGGTGATCAAGTCTTAATGGTCCACATCGAGCAGGGCCATAAAAGTCCATCACTTTTAATCTATCCAAAACACGTGGGTGAAGTACAACACCATCGACGTCTGGATTTGCCCTAAATGTCCAAAAAATTTGTTGAGATCCCTGTCTTATGTCCAGTACGACCTCAGTTTGTGCCCTATTTATATAAATGTTGTTTGACCGGTGTGTTTCTTGTTGGTTCAAAACAGAATCATCAATAGGTCCAAATACCATTTTCTCCCTCTCTGTTGTCATCCTGAAAAATGTGTAAACATGTACATACATGAATATTATGTATAAGCAAATTAATATTAATTAGTAGAAGCTACAAAAATGTGTAAACACTTAAAACACAACTTAAATTAATCAAATGATGTAGATATCATATTTCACATCAAAGTTACTAAATGAAATGCTTACCAACTAACATCAAATGATATAGATCTAGTGTTTCACAATAAAATTACAAAATAAATTGCTAACTAAACTAGCATTACAATATTATTACACTCCACGACGTGATGCAGATTCTTGATGAGAAGATGTAGCTCTATCTTGCGCTTGATATTGTTGTCTAGCGCGAGTTTGCGACCAATCCATCTCATTAGAAATCCTGGTTGTCACATCCCGACCACGACCCTTATCCTACGCTCAGGATTATACTTCAATTTGAAGTTTGGTTCCTCCCACTCCTCCATATCTGGCAACGGTGCGAAAAAACTCGAAGAATAAGTCAAAGCATATGCATTTATACTGTAACAATCAGGGACTTACGTTGTTGGATCAACTATATACTGTCTACACACTTCTAGTGCATGTGAGCATGGAATACCATCCAATTTCCATTTTCCGCAGTCACAAGTTCGTTTTGATAAAGAGACTACACATGTACAATAACGTGTCGATCCCGGCACACGAGTAGATACCCTGGCTGTTAGTTTGGAATAGTTGTAGAGGTCTACAACATGCTTCATCCCCGCCCGCTGCTCTGTATCAAATCTGCGTAAAACGTGATCAGACCACCTCCAATTTTTCTGTTGTAGATTCAGTGCTTCCTCCTCACGTTTCAAAAATGAATTTTTGGATCGTGTGAATGTTGCACTCACAATGACAGTTATTGGAAGGCTTCGTTCACCCCTAAGAACACCATTGATCGTTTCAGAGATGTTAGTCGTCATAACACCAAAACGGTGACCTCCATCGTGGCAAAATGTCCATTTAGTAGGATCTATTGCTCTTAGGTAATCATGTGCTCCACGACTCAAACCTTCAATTTCTCTCATTATAAAATTGAAATGCCTAACAGTCAGTGCTTTCCCCGCATTATGACACAAGTCCTTCACCTTCACATTCTTGAATTGAATATTCAAATTTGAAGCGACATGTCTTAAACAAAAACGGTGCACACCTCTGGGTTCACAAAATGCTGGAATATATGTCATTGCCTTCAGTATACCCTTATGTATGTCCGATATAATGCATATCCCCTCCATATCACAGACAACGTGTGTGGCTAACATGTGAAGAAACCAACGCCATGACTCAAAACTTTCCTCATCAACAATGGCATAAGCCACTGAAATAATCTTCTGATCGGCATCTAGGGTGTTATCAATCAACAATTTGTGTTTATACTTAGTGTACAAGTGTGTACCATCTACAATAAGTATTTTGCGACAATGCCTAAATGCCTCGATGCATGGTCTGAATGCCCAAAAGATATACCCCAACGTGTGCACACCCCCACTACTGGTATTTTATGTACATTTATATTCCTTCATGTATTTTTAAAAATCAAACTTATTTTTAAATATTTTTCACTTTACTCTTTAACTCATTACTCACTACAACATAATTGACTTTATGTAACACTTTGTAGTAACATTTATAGTTTATGTAACACTTTGTAGTAACATTTTTACTTTATTTATAATATATATAATAAATAAATAAATTTGATATGTATTATGTGCATTACATTTATATATATTTCTTGTATAGAATAATTTATTATCTTAGTAAATAATATATAAAATATTTTAATAATATATTTTATAATTTAAACATTTTATGTTCCCATACTAAATATATTAGTACACAATAAAATAAATATGTTTATTAATATATGTAAAAATATATAATTTAAAGTTTTGATTTAGAATTATAATAGAAAATATGATTATATTTTTTTTTTAAAGAAGAGTAGGTATGAAATTATTTGTACATTGAAAATCCAAATGAGATTATTAGTCCAATGCTATTTTTAGAAAAGAAAGTGAAAGAAACAAAAAAAAATGTAAAACAGATTTATCTATAATTAACGTTCAAAATATGTAAAATGTTGTGAAGTAGCCTAGTTGGTACAGATTAGTTGAACATGCCTTGAGGTCCAGGGTTCAATCCCAAGGAATTGCAAAATTTTACTTTTTTTTATAATTTATGCTAAAGTTACCATATTTAACATTTTTAAGTAACACATTTTAGGTGTTACATAATGTAACTTATGTTATAGTGACTACTAGTACTATATTAGCATATTTAAATATTTCTAACACCTGAAAGTTGTTTAAATTTTTTTTAATTGAAGAGCATTTTCATTTTGGTTTCAATTATCAAGAAATAAATAAGATTAAATTCGTGAAAAATTTGACACATGTGCAATTCGTAGTATTATACAAAGCATAAAAATATTCACATACTGCAAGTGAGTGTATTCAAATTAGCAATAATTGTCACTTTCCATTAAATGCTAAAAAAATCAGAACAACAACATATAACAAGAATATCCACCTTAACGAGCTATTAAAACATAATTAATCCTTAACGTTCATCACTTTATTTTTTTTTGATTAAAAAACATACAAAATATATTTAAATTAAAAATGAAAAATACCTTAATTGCCTGAAAAATCTCAATACACTATCGTTGAGTCAATTATCGTGTTGAATCCCCACATAAGCACAATACCTAAAACACAAAAATAATATAAATAAATATTCTAAAAAAATATAACAAAAAAAATATATTATAATTTGTTTAAATGCAAAAATCCTACTCTTATATGAAAATGGACCATAAGTAGTAGAAGAGTATGGTAATAGAGACAATTATTTAGATGGTGTAGTGATGATACATATATTAGAGAATGGAAGAGATGGTGGGAGTAGGGAGATTTTAGTTAAGGGAAGGAGTGGGATATTAATTTAGGAATGATGCTCTTTTGAAAGGATGAATTTTGGGAAGATTGAAAGGTTCTGAGTGGAAAGGCACCATGTTCATGATGGGAATAGGTAGGGTTATAAATAATGTTGGAGTCTTTGGGATAATCTGGAAGGGGAATATATTATGCATGCTGACGTGTACCATGGATTCAACGTTTACTGCATATCATAAAAATTGTGTTTCATCTATATACATAAAATTTAAAACATCATTTATTCATAAGAATTCAAAAATATAGTTTATAAAAAATTCCTTATTTTTGGGTTTTACAGTTTTTTAATTGGATTATTTTGTTCAATAAATTTTTCAAATGCTGATGTTATTTGGATTATGATACGAAACTTTATTTTACTATTTAAAATTATAAAAAATTCCATTTTTTCAATTGGGAAAGGGGTGTCTAAGATTAACAAAGTGTTGAATTGACACCAAATAATGTTAATTTTGTCATTTTAATTTATATATTAAATAAAAATATTACTGCGATTTTTAATTTGACAAAAATTGCATATATGAGAAATGAAATTTCAGATCTAAAATATAATTAGTTTTTCTTTTCATTTGAAGTTTTTTTAACTGAATTTGAATATGTGGGTTAGGGACCGGGTTGTCTCGTAATTAATCTGACACTACAACATTGGCACAAGTTTTATACTTTTTGTTCAGTCCATCTTATTTAAACTAGCACTGGTGTATATTTCCATCTCATTATTGATTCAAATATGAAATGGCGCAAGTTATTAGCGCCCCCACTTTTAGAAAATACACCACTTTGATGAATTCACCCCTCACAGGATTAGTACACTCCTTCTATATTTCCTAAATTACCCCTCCTTCCTCATGACCTTTCCCTCACTCAGCCATTGCCGCGACCACGCCGCACCTCTCCGGCCACCATCGTGGCAGCACCACCGCCCAATGTTGCGTTCAACAGATCCATGCTCATTTTCATTTTTTTCGTTTGAAGATTCGCAGGGTATTGGCCGTTTGTTGTCTCTGTCTCACCCCACCGCTGTCGTCCACCGTCGTATGTTACGAATATATATTTTTTTAATTCATGTGAAAATTATTAGATCCTCAGTTTTTGTTCGTGTTTTTTTTCGAAACCTTTTTCAAATTATTTTGTCGAAATTTGTGGTATTTTTCGAAAAATATTACCGAAATTTGTGATATTCTTCGGAATTTTGATTTTTTTCAAAATTTTCTGCCGAAACTTGTGATTTTTTTCGATTTATTTTTCCGAATTAGTGCCTACTTTTCGGAACTGGTTCTTCAAATCTTTCAATCTGATTTTTTTTATGGTATAAGCTCTTAATCTATGGTATTTATGCATCTGTACAATTTTCGATTTTTTTTCCAAAATGAAAAACGTCATTGTAGTTATGTATAAGAAAAAAAAAGTCTTTGGGATAATCTGTGAAGGGGATTAGAGAGATTCCTCTCTCTAAAATTGTGTTTCTCTTGTAAAAATTTAATATCTATTCATTAATATAGTTTATAGAATTTTGTTTACAGTTTTTTAATTGGTGTTCATAATTTTTTGCTCTGTTATTTGGGGTAGCTTTGACTTTTCAATTTCAAGGGTTGTCTGAGATTAGCAAAGGAAGAAGAAGGTTAATTTTGTCATTTTAATTTATATATTAAATAATAAAATTTAAAATGTGGTGCATTTCCTAAAGATGGGGTGTTAATAACCTGGGGCATATGAAATCTGTTGGATCAGGCTCGAGTCCAAATTAAATATAGGCCCATTAACAGCCCTACCAAAGCGTCTTGCCAAATGAGTGATTTTAGAGGTGGTCACGGTTTTGAATTTAAATAAAATAATCATTATATTATTTAAAATACTGAATAATCTCATTATTAGAAATCATGTGTTAAAAAAGAGAAAAAACTCATTGTCTTACCCATTTGCTCGAATTCACAAATGGTTCTGTATATTTTTACTTTATCAATTTTGATCATTTTAATTTTAATTTTAATATTAATCATTTTTATCAGATAATTTAAATTTTGATCGAAAAATTACCTAATTTTTATTTCCGGTCACGTCGACGGTCATCACCACTCTCATTTGAACTGTCTTCTCTCATTTGAACTGCCTTCATCAAAGAAGAAAAACATTTAATCAAAATCACGAATTTCATTCATTGTCAATGCTAATTCGAGTGATTTACGTTGAGGCGAGAGTCGAAATCTATATTATTTTATTCCTCACACTGGACTCATCATTTCAATATTTTTTTCGCATTATTTTGTATGCTACTCCCTTCGTCCAATTTAAACATTCACACTTTGACCGGCACACATATTAAGAAAAAATGGCTTTGTTGATTTTTTAAAGGGGATGGAGGGTGGAGATTGTAAGATTCTTTTTCATATTTGGAGTGTGCAACTTGAAATGAGACGGACCGAAATAGAAAGTGTGCAACTTTAAATGAGACGAAGGGAGTACATTATATTTTCGGTCATTTATCGGCCAAAATTTTCAATTTTCCGGCGAAAATGACTAAAATTGATAAAGTAAAAATTTATATGTCTATTCGTAGATTGAAACAACGTTTCAGGATCATTTGTGATTTTTTTTCAATTAAAAATAATAACAATTTAACGAAGATGGAGTTTGGAAATGAACATTCATTATACTACTTGAATGAAAATTTGCAACTTAGAAAGTACGCATGGGAAATTAATAGGAAATTTGGTTCGCGATTTTTACTACCAAAATGGTTCATGATTCGTGTCAAAAGAAAAAAATGGTTCATGATTATTTATTTATTTATTCATCTGAAATAGCTTTCGAACGATAAATTTGGAAATAGACCATCAACAAAATTAGAGGAACAATATACACATTCTTAGCAGAGAAGGTATCACAATAATTCAATTTCCATTTATGCACCCACCCTTTCTTTCAGTTTACGTTTTCTTAACTGCCGATCGATCACTTTAGCCGCAGTTGTGACAAGAATTCCTTGGCAAATAGCGCACAGGTACTGCATACTTGTTTGATTTCTCCTTTCATCTTTAATTTCGTTCAGGAAATGTCAAATTCGGATCGTTGATCGTGATTGACCATTGGGTGCTAAATTAGGGTTGATGTCAGTTCTGATGATTAATGTGTGTCATTCGTCGTTTGTGGGGAAATCATCGATGAGATTTGATTTGTTTAGTACCTAAACTGTGATTATATTGTGGGGAATTTTTTCCATTTTTGATGTTAGTGTTTTATGTGGTTCCGAAGCTATGGGGAGAAATAATGTGAATAATATAGTTTTTTTGGCTTGTGAAAGAGTGTTATTATTTTTTTTTTTTTTTGCATATGAACTTTGTTGTTTCATAGGTGTTATTGTAGATTAGATGGGTACTGGCATTTATAGTGGACATGCGATCATCATCGTCATCTTATAATGCTTGAACAATATTTATTAAATTTATTTATAATTGAAGAATATACAAAGAACATATTTTTGGATCTTCAGGGCGTATATTAAGTGTATAACTATCTCATTTTCATCCTCATCTTGATATGTACATTCTATTTTGGACCTGCTGCATAATATGTATGTGATGTGTGGCATGTTCAGGAAGAAGCTTCTTCAAATATAATTGAGCATAAAACTTTTGAAGGTGCATTTTTGTGATAATTATCAATTGTGTGATCAATTGTTTCTTTTTTCATTCCTTTTTTTCATTCACTAATCCCCTTTTTGTTCACTTTTTCCCAGATATTTTTAGAGATGTACAATAATCTTGGAACACAGTCTGGAGTACCTAGACCATCTAATGCACAACCAAATCCTTTTGGCAATGCGTTCTATGGTGCGAGTTCAGGATTCATTAAAAACGGACTGGGTGCATATGGAGAAAAAATATTAGGATCTAGCTCTGAATATGTGCAGAGCAATGTAAGTCTCCCAGGAGCCCTTTGACTGAATATGTGTGAACTTTTAAGGGGTTTAGACCTCGTATGTGGTGGATTAGACTGATAAAAAGAGTGGAATTTCACCATTAACTCACTAAATATAAGATTTAGAAAATTTGTTTTCTTATTTCTTCGAATTGTTGTGAACAGATCAGCCGGTATTTTTCTAATCCTCAATACTATTTCCAAGTTAATGACCACTACGCGAAGAATAAGTTGAAGGTTGTTCTTTTCCCATTCTTGCACAGGGTAAGAGATGGTCTTCTATATCTTTCATAAATGCTATCCCTTATCAGATGTAGTTCGATCATTTGTTTCAATTGTTTTTTCAGGGGCATTGGACAAGAATAACTGAGCCAGTTGGTGGCAGACTCTCCTACAAACCTCCTATCTATGATATAAATGCTCCAGATCTGTACATACCATTTATGGCATTTGGTACTTATGTTATGCTTGCTGGCTTATCGTTAGGTCTTCATGGAAAGTAAGTCTGCTAATTCTTCTTGTATTTACCGGCAAAAGTTATTATTTTATTTTCCCTCTTTCTCTATTTTTCCCGGACTACCTACTTTTTATTTGGAATAAATTTATCTCTTATTAGAAATTGAGATTGTGTATTGATAAATTTAGTTACTTTCTTGAATATTACATGTTTTCCTTTTACTCACTTTCTTTTGTGAGCACTGAGATGAAATTTCTTGGTTTTTGCTTTGTTGTAATCTAAAGCTTCCAGATGGTGTTTGTTATCTAAGTATTGAGATAGGAACAAAAGTTAGGTAGCATTTTGTTGTTTATTATCAGGTGTTATGTGGTAACCTTAGAGTGTAAATCATTGATCATTTGTGGGAATGTTAGGAGGGTGAAATGTGGTATGATATGGCTGTATGATGTAATATATGGATAAAAACAATCATGATTATTTAAACGCTTAAGTTTACGATATTTGAAGGCCTTAGGATTGTAATGCAAAGAGGCATAGACTTACCAATTGTGCAAAAATGAGTGTTACCAAGTGAAAAACTATTAGATTGAAATGCAATTTTGATGAATAATTACAACCAGTGCAATGCTGTTTGTATACTTCTTAGATTCTGAATATCTATGTTATCAGTATCTTTGAAGAAAACACAAAATGTCACCTGTTTGTGTTAAGCCGGTGTTTATGATAAGTTAGAAATCAAAGTATGGCATGATGATTGAAGAGAGCTCATGATTACTCTTTGTTATTAACTTATTACCACTTTGACCTTTTGTCTCAAAACCATATACTCGGTAAAAACAAAAAAAAAGATCCTTCAATTTTCCACTTAATGATTTGACAGGTTTAGCCCCGAAGCTCTAAACTGGCTATTTGCCAAGGGTGTGGTAGGATGGACCTTTCAAGTCGCCCTGCTGAAAATGACATTATTCTCCTTGGGTGGGGGAGAGGCTCCCCTGCTCGACATTGTAGCGTATGCTGGATACACCTTCACAGGATTGTTGCTAGCTGTTCTGGGTAGAATATTTTGGGGGTACTCGTACTACTTTCTGTTGCCGTGGATGTGCTTGTGCATGGGGATCTTCTTGGTGAAGACTATGAAGAGAGTCCTTTTTGCAGAAGTGAGGAGCTACGACTCTAGTAGACATCATTACCTGCTGCTGTTCATCGCCTTGGCGCAGTTCCCTCTTCTGATTTGGCTTGGCAACATCACTCTTAATTGGCTTTTCTAAACTCCTAGATCATAAAATTTTGGCTGTGCATTTATTAGTTTGTGTGGTACTGGATCAAGCATTTTCTCTTTTTAGAGAATGTGTTGGAGTACTTGACTTGTATAATTTTTCTTAGGCAAATGTATGTTCTCTTTTAGGGGGAAATCGCACTACATATATAAGTTAGTACTAGGAAATTGATTTGTGTACAAATAAATCTTGGTATGTAATGGAAATTTTCTGAGGTGATTTTAGCTTCACTGCACTATCTATAAAACTATTTGGAGGAAAAATAGCGCACGATTCTATTTTTTCAACTTGAGTAAGGCTTGAGCTCCATATTTCCTTGTTCACTGGGCTAAAAGTGAGTTTGTGGAGCAGCATTAGTATTTTATTATTTCACTCCCCAATATATTTTTAACTGTAAAACACTTATTATATAAAAAGTAAAATCTTTTAAATTGAACAACAAATGTTTTAGACCAAACATTAATTGATGGAAACGCCAAATTGAAATCGAGTTTATTGATTTTACTGATGAGTTAATTTTGAGTTTTTTCTCTTCTATTAAATTTCATTTCATTTTATGCAAAAATATTATTTTCCTTTTCTTTTTTCTTGGGGAAACCACTCGCATTCGGCTCGCCGAGTTTATTGACATTTTTATCTTGACCTAACAAAATAAAATACACACTAAAATACATTATTTTATTAAAAGAAAATGGGTGCGTCAAAAAAAGAGTGAAAATTCCTCCACAAAATCGTATAAAATCGGAGGAAAGAAAACCGGAGAAAATCCGCCCCAACTACGACGCACCACGCGCACACCACAAATCTGAAACAAAAGGACCACCGTAGCCAGTAACTGATCGTCTGACATTTACTGCAGCCGCCATGACTTCCCTCTCCGCCACCGCTGCCGCTGCCGCCACCAATGCAGCAACTCGCCTCCTCCCTTCCGTGACTGCCTCGGCCTCCGCCACCAGACTCTCCTACCGTTCAGCCGTCCCCCTCAGCTCCCTCCGATCGTCTCCTCGCCTCTCACAGATTTTCCTTCCACAGGTACCGTACATTTCATATATTTTTTTTCGATTTGTGCGTTTCTTCTCGCATCGTGTTAACTGTTGTTTGTTGAAAATACAGAAAAACTCTTTCCGCCGTTTTTCGACTGGGAGAATCGGTTATTCGACGGTTTCGTCGCCGAAATGCTCAGCGTCGGACCCCGAGCAGCTGAAGAGTGCGCGAGAGGATATAAAGGAGCTTCTCAAGACTAAGTTCTGTCACCCTATTCTGGTAGGTTTTTTCTCGCTGGTTTTTTTCTTTTTTTTATAGGGAAAAATTTAACTTCGATAACTGGTGTTGGGGAATTGGTACATATGTTATGCATAAGCTTTTGTACCTTTTAACTGCTGCAGATGTTTGATTCTCTTTTCCACTGTTGAATAATTAGGTTAACAATTTGTAAGCAATTGATTGTTCTTCACTCTTGGATTATGTTTGGGTATTTCAATTTTCAAAGCAACTTTCGAAGGAAATTAAATTTGGATTGGCCAAGTGAAGTTGATTACTAAAAAATTCAGACCACATTAGTGACCTCCATATGGACTAATGATAGATATTTTCAAAAGAAAAGAGTTTGTATGTTGGTGTTTGTTCTATTATTGTTGTCACTTGTAGCATTGATTGTTTCTTGATCATTACTTGACTACTAAGTTTGTTGTTACTTTTATTACTTATATCGATCATTATTATATAGGTTCGGTTGGGTTGGCATGATGCCGGAACATATAACAAGAATATTGAGGATTGGCCACAAAGGGGTGGTGCTAATGGAAGCTTAAGATTTGAAATAGAACTTAAACATGGAGCGAATGCTGGTAAGGTCTCACTGTTGTGTTTTACTACTTATTTTGATGATTATGTCATTTGACACATGGTGGTCGGTGCAGGGCTTGTAAATGCTCTGAAGCTTCTTCAACCCATCAAGGACAAGTATTCAAATGTAACATATGCCGACTTATTTCAATTGGCTAGTGCTACTGCCATCGAGGTCAATCCTCTCTCTTTTGGTCTGATGTGAATGAGTACTCTAATTCAAATATGTGATTGGACTAACATAATTGTTATTAACTTCAGGAAGCTGGGGGTCCCAAACTTCCTATGAAGTATGGTAGAGTAGACGTATCTGAACCTGAACAATGCCCTGAAGAGGGGAGGCTCCCAGGTAAAATACTGCAGCACTTGAAAATATTGTTTTACAAAGTTCATGTTAAGAAACATGCCACTTATCTTGAATGAAGATATTTAAATGAGATTCTAGTATTTAAATGTCTTTTGAGAGCCTTATCCCGTGCAATGTGGAAAGTAATTAATTAGTCAATTTGCATTTATTGCGTTAATGGGCTATAAAACAATGGGGTGCGAAGATTGGTACGTGTCTCTTTTGCCGCAGGTTCTTATATGATCATATTTAACCCACCACTTCTATTTATAATCTTGTAACTACTCAAACTAAAGTTTTGGAAGTATTATCTACTTAGAGAAAGTGTTGAAATAGTTGGGCATGATAATTTGAAACAAAAGGCAACACATTATTATAGTTTGCATTGAAGCATCAAATCCTATGATAACCTGTGCAGTTTTTTCCTTTGGGTACTCGTAACAGTTTATTTGGCCATATATATATATATATATATATATATATATGTAACTTTTCCATCTTTCTAATTACGATTCCTTGCTTCATGCTTGTTACCTCGTAGTTGCATTTGTATTCAGAAAGGCTGTTTAACTCTAGGCTCTCTCTAAATATCCTGTTCCCATGCTATTGATGGCGTATGGGCTTTTGTGCTATACATGAACACATATAATTTGGAGTCCATTGTATGACTATCAAATTGTTCCCAGAAACCTTATAATTCTAATTTCTGTACTGTCATACAGCTTTTGTTGTCAAACCTAATTTCTTCATAACCTTTGTTACTAATATTTTTGTTTATTAGATGCTGGCCCCCCTTCCCCTTCTTCTCATTTACGTGACGTCTTCTACCGAATGGGACTGAATGATAAGGTAATTGATTTTTCTAATCTATTCTGATATCTGTGGTCAATTTAAGTGTTATAATTGACGAGTTTCTTGATGCCCAGGAAATTGTTGCTCTCTCTGGTGCACACACTCTCGGAAGGTCAAGGCCTGAGCGTAGTGGGTGGGGAAAACCAGAGACAAAATACACGGTATGGAAAGCGGCCTTTGATTTTTTCCATGTATTTTTCAACCATCACTTAGGGTATGTTCGTTTCGGGCTTATAGTGGGCGTGGGAAATCCCGGACTTTGAAGTCCTATGATTTCAAAATCTTGATGAATAGTTAAGATGTATGTTATGAGATTTTATAGGGTGGGATGGTAGAAAAGATGATTGATGTGATATTATTATATTATTTTGAGTGTATTGGGAGAATAAAAAGGTGGATGATGTGAGTGTATTGAGAGAATAAAATGTAGAGTAGTAGTAGGTGATGAGGTAGAGTAGGATTAATAGGATTTCAAAATCCTTAGCTTAAGTCTATAAACAAATAGAGGTTTGAGATTATAAAGTCCAAAGTCCGCCGGGATAGTCGCGAAACGAACATACCCTTACTACTTTGGGATATAACTTATGATATTTGAGTAGCTAGAGAAGAAAGAGTATGTTGTTATTCAAAATGATCTGTAATCATTTTTATATCAGAAGGAATAGAGTACCGCCTGTATGTTTTAAGACACTTGGAATTTGGCATATTAGGAGAATTAATAGATTGAGTGAAAAATAAAGCCCAATATGAATATTTAGTATGTACCGGTAATACTTAGATTTGCCCAAAATCAGCAAAGTTATGATTTAACTTGAACTGTACAATAGATTGAAATGGATTAGTACACTCAAAGAATGATAATCTAGATGCACTCCTTCCAAGAAAGTGAACTAATGTCAAATATAAACCTTAAAGAAAATGTCATCTCTAATAGCTTGAAATGTAATCATTGAAAATGCTATTAGCACTAACTAACTGGCCGCTGATTCAGTCTGCATTAAGGGTATGTTTGTTTTGAGACTATTACCTGGACGGACTTTGGACTTTACAATTCCACATACCCATTCAATACAATATTAAAACCAAGGTTTTAAAATTCAATTTAAAACCTAACCTAAACCCTACTTCTGCACCTATTCCCTCATTTAAATAAATAAATAAATAAAACTAATTAATTAATAAAAGTAAAACTCACCACTTGTAGCAGATTAAAAAAAGCGAAGCCCACCCAATCAAATCTTACTTAACCTCCCCCCTCTTTTCTGCGTGTACAGTTTCTCTTCTTTCTTCTCACCTTTCTCCTTCAATTCTTACCTTTTCTCCTTCAGGATAGAATACCCCATACAAATTGGATCATTTTTTAATTTATATTAATGTTTTTGAAACATTTGTATTTGAGTGTTGGATAGGAAAATTTTCAGCCTTCTTCTGGATTATGCTTGATATTTGAATTAGGCGTACAACTTTTCTTAGCCACCATATGTTGAAATTAATTTTCTGATGAGAAAACATCTCAATTTAATTGTCAATTTAGTTCGAATTAGATATTTGTAAATTATATTTCATTAATTTATTGTGTCATTTATGAATATAAGTATATATTCCCATTAATAATAATATTATCATTTTTAAACAATTTTCAACACAATACTTAATCATTCAATCATTACAATAATAATATAATAATATAAATCAATCAACTTTTTTACAATCCTATGTAATCCTACCCTATAAAATCTCAAAACAAACATACAATTTCACTATTCATTAAGATTTTAAAATCCTAGATTTCAAAGTCCATGATTTCCTCCGCCCACTATAAGCCTAAAACAAACATACCCTAAGGGATTAGATTATTTTGCTTGCAATATTAATATAGTATGCCGCTTGTGATGAGGCTTTCTTTAGTTGATATCCAACAAAGTTCTTTTATATATTTAGTTTTGCTTCTTTAATTTACGTTATAAGATTTGTCCTGTCAAGCTTTGCTAATGCTTCCAAACATCGATAATAGCTTATTTTTATATTACTTGTTAACATCCAAAGCTGCTTCCTTTGCATTTCAGAAAGATGGACCAGGAGCCCCTGGAGGACAATCCTGGACAGCTCAGTGGCTGAAATTCGATAATTCCTACTTTAAGGTCATATATGATGATCTCTACTCTTCAGGTTTAACTTCCTATCAGCAGTTGCTCATTCTGTTCCAATACATGACTTGTGTGCAGGATATTAAAGAAAGAAGAGACGAGGATCTGCTAGTTTTACCAACAGATGCTGCTATATTTGAAGATCCGTCATTTAAGGTTAATTTTCAGAATGTTACCGCAAAACCTTCTTCTGATGTATTGTGGCTTCTCACTTACATAGAGTTGCGCATGTGTAGGAATATGCTGAGAAATATGCTGTAGATCAAGATGCATTTTTCAAAGATTACGCTGAAGCCCATGCTGCGCTTAGCAATCTTGGAGCTAAATTTGACCCACCTGAGGTACTTATTAATGCCCTTTTTCTTTTCTTATCAATCCCTGTTTTCTTTGGCCTTGTCAAAACTCACACTATTAAATGAGGGCTACAAAAAATTTTGGTCCCATAACTTGGCTACTGCCCAATTCTGGTCCCAAAATTTTTAACAATTTCGATTTAGTCCCAATATTAAAAATAAATGTCCTAATTTCGGCCCAAAACAGCCAGAAAAATGAAAATTGTTTTATGTCATGCGAATATCCAATTTTGGCCCCAAATTAAATTCTCACGCACATAAGAACGACATCGTTTTCAATAATCCGACGATTTTGGGGCCAATATCGAACAATTTTTTTAAATTTGGAACCAAATAGAAATAGCTAAGTTTTTTGTGAACAAAAATCGCCGTTAGACAAGTTATGGACCAGATTTTTTTTTAACTCTATTAAACGATAAACAAGAAAATTCATTAATGCACTCGTGATTCTTTACAGGGTTTCTCATTAGATGACAGTTCCCCTACGAGTCAGCCGGAAATGTTTGTGGATGCCAAGTACTCAACGGGAAAGGTTAGTTTGAACAATACCTCAAATGAACCTTCTACTGTGCTTTTCACTAACCTGTTTTTTTTTTTAAATAAAAATTGTGAAATGCTTTTTGGGGAAAATAATAACATCAAGAGCTTAAAGCGTTCACCTTTCATGGTTTCTGCAGGACTAAAAATTGAATACAAGTTGTCTTCTTTTAGTGTGATCTACTTATAATAAACAAGAGATTGAGATTGACCAACATAAACTAAAACCTGGCAAGTTTTAGGGAAGGTTGAAGAATAAAATTCAATGAGTGTTATTTGAATTGCAGAGAGAGCTGTCGGATAGTATGAAACAAAAGATTAGAGCAGAGTATGAAGGCTTTGGGGGGAGCCCAGATAAGCCTCTCCAATCTAACTATTTCCTTAATATCATGATTGTGATTGCTGTTTTGGCTTTCGTGACATCTTTTGTTATGAACTAGAATCAGTTTTGGTATCCATATACTGATAAATCTCTGCCTAATTTGAATAGTGCAATTTTTACACTCTAATACATGCTCCTTATGCTCAAGTCATGATCGATATATCCTTTTAATTTTCGTTTAAATTTAAAATTAATTACATACTTTTCAACCTATCTCCTCCTAATGGGTAAGAATAATAGTCACATATCTCATGGAATGAAATTCGTGAGATTGACTCACCTGAATTTAGGTAATGATCAAAATGCTACGACATATGAGATGTAAAATAAGTCATCCTTCAATTTAAGTACATGAGACAGCCTGGTAGAGGAACTTATTTGACCAATTGCTTTCTCCCTGCTGTGTGTATATTCATGTTAGGACTTGGGAGGTGCTTTAGTTTTTAGATGTTTCAAGAGAGAGAAAATTCTTGAGCAGTGAATACAAACGCGACATACGCTTAGTTGAGGTTAATGTTTGTCTAATTTGGTCTTTCCCAATGCTTAATTTGGATGGATAGATTTGAAATCCGTGGATTTCATACACAAATTATCACTCTCCAATGGATTTACAAATACTTATATTCGAGAGTCTAGTTTAAAATGAAGGGATTTCAAATCCTCATCAAAATCTAGTCATTTGAAATTCTCTCCTCTCTTACCCCCTTAACTCTCGTATCTTGATAATTCATGATTTGAAATTTATGTATTTTTACCTTTATTATTTTTCAAATCATTTCATTTCAAATTCCCCCAATCTAAATGGAGTCTAACTTTAATTACAAAAAGTATTATAATAATTTTCCTTTTAGTTTTAGTAAAATTTTATTATAACAAAAATAAAAGGATATATTTCTCATTTTAATTCAATTTGCTCGAATTGTAAATACGATTAAATTTTTAAAATAAAGGTAGATTTTTATATGAAGGTTTTTTGTTTAAACATATAAATTTATTTAATTGAAACGTTCAACTTGTTCACTATAAGATAAGTTGAGCGTTTTAGTATAATCAAGTTGAATATTTCAATGAAATAAGTTGCACGCCTAAAAAATGCATTGAGTAGCACTCATGTGAACCAGGTTTATGCATGAACTCTATTACTGTTATGGGTAAAAATTATCACTGTTTTGCATAAAAATTTTCACTATTTCAAAATATAAATTATTTTTTAAACAATGATTGTTTTTGTGCATAACAGTGATAGTTTTTATGCATAGCAGTGAGAGTTTTTGTACATAACAGTGATCAGAAAAAATCGAGTTCACGGTGAACTCGGGTTCACACAAGTTTTTGTCAAGTGCATTTGAGTTGCACGGTGCACCTGTTCACATGAGACTTATGTATAGAAATAGATCAAAAACTCGTGCGAGACGGTATCATACATGAAATTGGATACAAATTAATATAAATCAACATTCTTCCTTTTAAATTGTTAAAGCGTCAATGCCCAAATAATGTTCTGTCTCATCGTCAAATCCTCATACACAAGTGTGTCTCATAGAATAATATAGAATTTAACTTTAGATCTTTATATGAAGGTTTTTTTTACCTCTTGTGGTGGCCCCTATTGTGATAGTGGCGTTGCGGTTACGATTCCAATCGATAGCGAGATGAAAAGATGTGTCATGTGCTCAGTGGTAAAAGAAATTAAAAAATATACTAATAGATTGTCTTTCAAAAAATATATACTATAAATTGATGTAAAATATGGATGGATAACGTGGGCTTTGATCATGATGTTGAATGATGAACATATATAATAAAGTTGTTAAATCGCAATCTCTTCGTTTGTTACCAACTTACCAAACAACTGAATGATTGATTGACGTAAACCACTCTTTCAAAACCTATAACTACTTGAAAAAAACCAGGACTTAATATGTGAGGCTCAACAACTACAATTAAGGTTTTATCTTGATTGAATAACAAATATGGTAAATTTAAATTCGATTCGTTACTTAATAGTTTAAAATTTGGGTTATTAGCGTTCCAGTACAAAAAATCATGCCCACTTGCTACTCGGGTACATTCATCTCCCAAAATCACAATCCACTACAAAATAATTACCATACTACCCTCAAAATATCTTCATACCATATTTAATAAAAGAAAAAATCGGCTCCATTTTATCTCATACCCATTTCTCTCTCTCTCTATCTATCTTTCATCCCAACTTCTCTCCACATTTCAATTTCAAAATCGTAGTTATAAAACCACCGCCACCACCCATCTCTTCTCTCTCTCTAATCTTTCTCCCTGGTGGTGGTGGTGGTTGGGGATGGGCGGCAGATGATGAGCTCCTGAAAGGGGGATGGAAGAAGCGGCGGTGGCTGTGGCGGTGGCGGTGTTTTGTGGCGCGGGATGAGGCGGCGGTGGCATATTTATTGGGGGGATGGGTGGTGGCGCGGGATGGTGGAAGTGGAGATGGGTGGAGCAGAGATGATAGTTGGTGGCGGGGGGGGGGCTGTGTAGATCTACAACGGGGGGCGATGACGAGGACGGTGGGGACGGCGATGGGGGATGGGTGGTGGTGGCGAAGAGAGAGGCACATCAGTTTTCGGCGGTGGAGCCCCCTGGTTCAGATCCGCAACTCACTGAGTTCGCGCTCTGAGTTGGGACTGAGTTTGCCGAGTCTTCCGAGTTCTAGGCCGAGTCAGTTGATTTTTTGGTGAGTTTGGTTATTCTGCTAAGTCGTGTATAGCAATTGACGTGGAGATGGATTTTTTGGCCGAGTTTGGAACTACGAGTTTGATTAATTTTTGGCCGAGTCTTCGAATTTTTTTCAACAAAATATGAAAAATAGGATTTTATAAATTTACTAGGCAGTTAGTTTGATTAAGAAGGGTTTTCTGTTATTTTCTGGATTTCTGAATTTTTGAGTTTTTGTAGAGAGAAGAAGGCTTTCTGGATTTTTGGATTTTTGAGTTTTCTGGATTTCTGGATTTTTAGTTTTTGCTGAAGAAGACGGTTTGCAGAGTCTCATTCAATTGAGGTGTTGTTTCAATTTTATTTTTCTAACATTAAGTATTATAGAATCTGCATTTGTATATGTAAATTTACTAATATATGGTGGTTGTGATTTTGTTAAGAAAAATTGATTTATATGATTTTGGTGTGAGTAATACACAATTTCAGCAAATACTTGTGTAGGAGAGATTTATGTGCAGGAAAGCTTTTGGTAGGGGTGGAATTTGGTGATTTTGCAATGTGAATATGCAAATAAATATGTATATATTTAATGTTTTACGCGTGTATGTAATGTTTAACGTGTGTATGCAATGCAATCTTATTATATACAATGTCTTTTTAATATATGCAATATTTTTTTGTATGTACAATGTATTCTAGTGTATACAATGTATTTAATATAGGTATGAAATGTATTTTAATATATACAATGTATTTTACGTGTATGAAATGTATTTTAATATATGCAATATTTTTTTAATATATACAATTTTTCCGAACAGTGTATTTGTATAGCAGTATAGGTATATGTTTTTTTTTAATTTTGATTTTTTTAAAAAGAAAATATAATTATATTTTTAAAAAACGATCTAACATTTTTTTTATTTTATGTTGAAAAAAAATCAATGAAAAAAATTAAATTATTTTCAAATTATTTCAGTTTATAAACTAAATAAAAATTATTAAAAATTACAATGAAAATAAGTCAAGGTGATGAATAATTATTAAATTAGTTGGCAAGCATTATGTTAAAAAAGTAAAAAGGTGATGGGAAAAAAAAGAGAGAAAAGGTGATGGAACATGGAAGAATTGAGCTGCAGTGTGCTGTCTAATCACATATGCTTTATAATGGAAACAATTTTAGTCGATAAAAAGCAGTGGCATATTAGTCAATTTAAAACCTCAAAAAGTTGAATCGTATCTATTAGCTATTTCCTATTTTCAGTTGTAGTTCCCCTTAAAATTTGCTTCTCGAATTTGACTTAGATTAGCTTGACTAGTCCAAGTTTAAATATTTCTCAAATTTATCTCAATCAATACAGCATGAATTAACCATTGACTTGACCTAATTAGAGTATGTTTTTAAACTCTAATGAACTATGTAGAAGTGTTTTTTTTTTTTTTTTTTAAGTAGGTGTGATTTCTTTTCTTCTTTTCAAAAAAAAATCTTTGAGGTGGGACAATGGTTGAAAATAGACACTTAGGATACGTTTGGTTTGGGTAATGAAAGTGAATAGTGGAAATTACTTATATTGATGTTGTTTGGTAGTTTTGATACACAAGTAATGAGAATAGAAGTAAACAATTGATTATATTTACTCACTCAACTCATCTCACATGATACTCATTGCCCATGTTCCAACCAAACAATAACAATGCAATCAATAACTAATGTTGGACCCTTCAATGATACCCATTATTATTATCATTACCTAGTCATTTCAAGCGGACCCTTAGTATATTCTCATGCATGCAAGATTTGAAATATCTCAATATTCTTCAATATTTTCAACATTTATGATTTTAAATTTCAATTTATTCAGCCATATATGCATAAATTTAAGATATAATATTCTGATGTATATCATATTTCAATTACACTCAACTATATCTAAAATATGAGGTGTGTGTATATCACAAAAACTCGTGTGAGACGATCCACAAATTAATATAAAATAACATTCATCTATTTTAAAGTGTTAAAACATCATTTGATTTTTAAATTATACTCCGTCTTACTATAAAACGGCCTCACACAAAACCTACTTGTGTATATTCAAAATTGTGAATTGAAATGGGCAACAAGTTTGTGTTAGGTTAACAACTGATTACTATATTGAGAAAGGGAGAGTATGTTTGGTTAGATCTAATCAAGACAAAGATCAACTACCACATTACATCAATCTGAAAGTTCCAGATCTAGGGACCTAAAAAGTGAGGCCACATGAAGACTGCGTTTATTTTATGGAACATTCTATATCACATATATACAACACACATATATGCATAATTTATGTTTGGTTAGTTCAGCATTTTACTTTTATTTTATTTAAAATCCTCTACATAAATTATGCATATATGTGTGTTGTATGTATAGGGAAAGTGAATATACACCTAGCAACGAGTGTTCATTGTCAATTATGCTATGGGATTGATTCAGTCAGATTCAAGAAAATATAAAAATATAAACATATCTGGATATTCATTTAACAATTGGCTCAAGCAAATATTTTAAATATAGTATTCGTCATTTTTTTAAAAAAAAAAAACATTATTATGTTAATTAGTATTATTAGTTTTTTTTACTAAAAAAAATTAGTTGATTTCATCGAAAAGTAGGTCTCCTGTTAAACTTGTTCGTAGTATGAAATTTCATACCACTATATTTATAAACTAATACAATAACACTTGTAAATTGAGATTATATCACTAAATTGAGATTATATCATTAAATACTATATGTATTAGTTTATAAGATTAGTCTATGTTTTAGTGTCTAGTTTTTAATTGATTCTTGAGGGTAAGAATCACTTTTCTGTGAAGTAGTCCCCTCACAGTTTTTACTTTAAGAAGTACTTTTTCACTGTTTTTAAGTGATTGAAAACACCCCTTTAGTTAACTCAAGGTTGTTCCATCTTTGTAATTTTATTGTTATTTGTCATTTCGGGGCATTCTTGATGCTCCCTCAATAAAATTTTACATTTTTTCTTAAAAATATCGGTTTATAAGAGTAATAGTATCAATTTTATAGCATGAACGAGCTCCACAGAAGAGTTTGTGATTAAAGTAAGTTGATTATAATTAGTTAGATTAATGAAATATATCATAATTCATTTAACTAATTCTTATTCCATGAATTCAAATAGTGATTATCATTTATCACCCATCATCTCGTAAGATGAGATTTTTGTGACTATTTCACCAACTTTTGTGTTGTATACTTATCAATTGCTTTTGGGACTGTTTATATAATGCACATGCCTACCACTTTGATTTCGAACTCCCAATCACTTTCATTAAATTTAGTACCCCACATAGTACTATAGTGTTTTACAAGATCTGTTCTAATAATATATTATCACATGTATGAAATTTAATACCCCACATAGTACTTATAATATATGTTCTTGATTTCTCATCTGTTCTAATACCCCACATTGAGTGGAGATGTGAATCATTTTGATACTAATATTTTACAAGATCGAATTTAAAGCTGATAAAGGAAGGCACTTTTTGCATGATTAGATGGGAAAAACGAAAAGGAAACTAAAGTGTGAAAAAGGTGAAAGAAAAAAAAGAGTCATAATTTTAAGGGGAATATTCAAAAAGGTCTGATTTAAATCCTAGATCCTGTTAAAAAATTTTGGGCCAGCCTAAAACTATATTTACAAGATATTAATTAAAATTTTGGATGGCTTTGAAAATTTGTTATCTTTTGGAAATTCGGATCATAAGAAAGCCCAACATAATTTTAAGGGAATATTCAAAAGTTGTGTTGAATTTGACTTCTAAATCCTAGAGTCAATAGAGTATAATCTTGCCTACAGTAGCTCCCCTGCTCCATTCATAGTTGGTGTTAATTAAGAACTGACAATTGCTGCAGTTTTGACGACTTTAGGTAGCGATTTTGTCATACTGATATTTTAAAAAAAATAATTTAGATATATTGACTTTAGACAAATGGCCAAATTATAAGTCATAAATAAATGACTACTCAAATTCATGGAATAAATATTATTGTTTTCTGATCGACATGTACTATTATGTCGTTAAACTTCATCAGTTAATTTTAAATGTATTTTAAATAAATTAAAAAATTAGCAAACATGTTATGTTTAATTTTAATTCATATAATAACATTAAGCTATCCTATACAAACATGTATTTCTCAATCGTATAATAATAATATACTAATACTGCATTACTAGGTATAAAAACAGAGTTTATCGAAGAAATAATTTATCTTCTCTTATAATTTGCAATTTGTTGTACAAAACTGAATTTATTGAATTCTGGAGTATAAAGTTCATCTTTCTGTCTTTTTAGCGTTAGTGTAGCTTGTAAATAATAAAAAGAACTACTACTAACGACTTGGAGGAATATTATATTTCAATTATCGTTCTAAATGCTGTTTTATTCCATTTTTCTTAAATTACATGTCAATTATCATTACTTTATTTATAGTAATAGATAAAGAAAAAGTAAAAATATAAGATATAAAACCAGTAACCAGGTGAATTTAGTTTGGAGTTAATTTTGAATGCCCTTTTTAAAGTGAATTCCTGGAGAAACCAAGAATAAACAATTAAGCAGAATAAATTAATAGTTTTAATTATAAAAAGAGAGTAAAATAAAGAGAGAGTGATGGGAGAGCAATAATGGCAGCTCCCCTCCCCGCCACAAATGCCGGCTTTCCCGACTCTTTCTTCTGACACTTCTTACTCCAACACAATGCTATACCTATACATAGGGATGATAAAAGATTGAATACGTACCGATAGTGCTTATATCGTATCTTGAATTATATTTTTTTCTTGAATTAGAAATCGAATACTAATTTTTTATACCGAATTTGATACCGAGATTGAATCGGCTCCGAATCGATCGGGAAATATCCGATCAATTTTCATCCCTAACTATACAGTACATGAATACAATACGAGAAAAAAAAAAATCTTTTTAACTACTCATTTGTATAGAAAAAGAAAAAATTATACCTCCTCGATCCACCACTCTTATGTAAAGGCATAGATTTAAAAAAAATGTAGATAAAATAGGTAAAATAAGAGTATTATAGAGTATTGTGGGGTTCAATTATAAATAAAGTGATTGTTTGTGAGTAAAATACAATGACATTTAAAGTAATTAAGTGATGGTTGGAGGATAAAGATAAAAATAAATTTTGCCAAAAATTGAGTGTGCATAAGATTGGTGAACAGACAAATAAGACAAGTGTACATAAGATTGATGGACGGAGAGAATATTATAGTATTTTTATCTTATTTTTTAGTATATTTTTTATGAAGGCACATGCATCAAGCCTGGTGATGCAGCGGATTGCAGAGAACCCTAGAATAGAACAAGCAAGACTTTCTGAAAATTCAGAACCAAACAAGATACCAAATCCCCAAAAGAGGTAAAATAATTAACAACCTATCTTTGCTTCAAATTTTAAATTTGAAATATAGGGTAACAAATCTTATTTCAAGATTCTCGATCCAAAAATTATTCAAGTACTAAACTTGAATTTAAGACTCCTTATACGTGTTTTCTAGTTTAGAGATTACTAGTGAATATTTACATAAAATAAAATTAGTTTTTAGGTTGATTTTTTAGGCGTTTTTTTTTGTGAGCGAGTTTTGTATTAGCAATTGAAATGATAAAGTGACTTTCAATGAGGGGTATGATAGATGGGCACCTTATCTATCATACCCCTCCTTAAAAGTTACTTTATCATTTTAATTATTAATACAAAACTCGCTCGCAAAAACCCGTCTAAAAGTCAACTGTGAAAACTAATCTGGGACGGAGGGAGTACTTGATAATTATATAATCATAATGTTTCAATTTCGATAGAGTATAAGGTGAACAAATTTTATAGAGGAATTTGTGAAATTGATTAAAAAAAAGTAAATTATATTATTAAAGGATATTAATTGTGATAACGGAAGGAGTTGTGATTTATATTATTAAATAATATTAATTATGATAATTGAAAGGTATATTTTTTACACATAAATGATATTAATCATAATACTGAAAGGTGTGACTTATATTATAATAAGAGTATTAGTAGTGATAATCAAATGGTGTGACTTATATTATAAAAGGATACTAGTCATGATAATTGAAGGGTCATGTTTATAAATATTTAATCAATTTCAAGGTGAACAAGTTTCACGGAAGACATACTCTTTAATTTTAAATTATGAGTTATTTTTTTTCAAAAACATTACAATTAAATTTTTATAATTGAATTTGTCCCCCGAATGAAACTTTCTCATAATACGAAATTAATATAATTGTATGCAAAGTAATATAAATAATATTTATCAATTGATATCATTACATATATATCATAATATCTCTGTGTGTGAAAATATTACGATATTACTTATTGAATAAGTTTTATGTGAAATTGATTCAATATTCACAGACCATACCCTTCATTTATCACGACTAATATTATTGAGTGAGTCTCCTGTATACTGAGTGCATCGTACATTCCGTAGTGTAAAAACTTGCACGCTTCAGTACAAAAAGTTGCAAGTTTTTAAAATACATTTTTGGGTGCACTTGCACTTGGTGCATACAAAACCTAGTCAATATCATTTTGTAATGTAAGTCACTTACTTTTCAATTATCACTATTGATATTCTTATTGTAATATAAGTTATATCATTCAATATCACGAATAATATTCTCTCTGGAGTCAGTGACAGATCCAGAATTTGATCTTTAGGGGGTGCGAGAATCAAATTTTCATGTCTAAACGATTTATTATTTATTAATTAATTTAATTGCAGACATGCATGCATACACGTATATATATCTTAATAATCATACTTAGAAGTCAAAAATATTTTCTAAAAAACTGAAAATAAAATTAGATAAAAACTCATATGAGATGGTCTCGAGACGAGGTACAATTTAACACATATCACACCCACCTCTCCCGAAATGTTTAAGCGCTAATGCTCATTTTATGTCCCATCTCATCGTGAGACCGTCTCATGCAAGTGTGTCTCATAAAATTAAAATAATGTTCAATTTAAATACATTAAATGTTAAAGTTACTGTACCTAGATTTCAAATAAAAAATCGCAAGAATAATGCTTGGAGGAAAATATTTATAACACTAAAATATCATTAAACTAACGAGAATAGACAACTAAAAATAGATTACTTAATGACAAAGTCTAGTATGAAGATTTTCATACATGAATTTTTTTTAATTTACAATCAAGTTCTGTAATTGACGAAGATAAGATAAAATTGAGTGGTTCATGGTTTACTCGGTCCAAGTGATTCATGGTTCATCCGGCCGAATAAGTCATAATTTAGAGTTCATTATTTAGTGTTTAGGGTGTAAATGATTTATTTAAGACAATTTTATAGATTTTCATACATGAAAATTTTCACACTAGACCTATTCCACGATTCCACTTGACATATTCATTTCCCGGTTTTACTAATTAATCGAACAACTGTAGTTTTATTTAAATTTTTGGAATCCACTAATTTTAATTCTACTAAGTAATTGTTGGATAAAACCTTGGGGGCTATTGCCGCCCATAGCCCCCCTTTATCCGCCATTATATATTGTATGTAGTAATATGCCATATCTTTCAATTATCATTAACTAATACTTTTTAATATATAAATTATATATATTTATCAATTTTATGTATTTATTCTGTGAAACTTGTTCACTTTATATTTTATCTTAATTTATAAAAATCGTAGTTATATCATTAAATGAATGTTATGGTATTAACATGAATTCAATTTCATATCGTGACTTTGTGAACAAGGTTGACACTAGAGTTGGTCCTTATAATTTTTTAAGTAAATTTTAAATATTTCAAAAACTTATAATATCTACATAAAATCTTAACACTATCTTATAAACTCGAAAGCGTTAAAGAAAATCTTTAACATAATCTTTGGTCAACATTGAATAAGGTAAGGTTTTTTTTTAGCAAGGTTTTTTTTTTTTGAATGAGGTAAGTGATATCATTACTAGTGTATATACTTATTAGTATTTACGAAGAACTGATTACGAATTCCCTTAGGAAATTCGCCCCATACTATTTTATTCCACAACTATAGTAATAACAATTTTGGGCAAATTACTAACTATAAAAATACTTAAATATTTAAATACAAAAAAAAAAGTCTACAAACTCCAATATTCGCACACTCTCACGAACACGTGACGCACATCCCAAAGCACAAGTCTTCTTCCACTTTCAAGTTTCGAAAAACACACACTCGCACACGCACACATAGGATTGATAAAAATAAAAAATTCCCGTATTTATTCAATTAAAGTAAATCTGAGAAAATTACGAAAAAGGAAAAAAAGCCTTTATTTAATGGACGATCGAGATTGGATCTTCTCAATCTGACGGTCAGGAGATTTCCTAAAATATCTAAACCCTTTCCTTTTTGTTACCATACCAATTCTTTACTTCTTTTACCGCCTTTCCCCCCTCTCTCTCTCTCTACACGCGAATCCAATGTATATCTAGTCATTGTACGCTAAACTTCACGACTTGTACCTTTCCTTACGGCTGAACAATTTCACACCGCCATTGACAACATACCAGAAATTTCCGCATCCCCATTGTAATTCCACACACGGAAATTCCCTTTTTATGAAAAGTCCTTCCGTCTCTACAATTTCCTTGGGATCCCTCCGTTTGACAATGCAATTGAGGGGAATCGAATCAATTGATTTGCGATTGCTGCAAGTGAGGCATTGTTCTGCTGCTCCACTTTGAGATGGGTTGCAGTGGGTCGAAGGAGGACGACTTGCCGCTGGTGGTTCGCTGCCGTGAGAGAAGGGAACTAATACGCGCCACCGCGAACCACCGCTACGCGCTCGCGGCTTCTCACGTCTCCTACTTCCGGTCACTCAAGGAGGTCGGCGATGCGCTCCGGAAATTTGTGGATGAGGAGCTCGTTACTGCGTCCACTTCGTCTTCCTCCTTTTCCTCGCCGTCTTTGATTTTGCCGCCGGGTTCGAAGAATAATAAGAGCGACAATGCTGATGAATCGTCGTTCCATTTACACGACGACGATGACGAAGACGACGATTCGCATTTGAATTTATCAGATTCGTCTCTGGAAGATGACGATTCGGATGATTACAAGCATCATCACCATCACGGCCATGATTCAGAAGATGATGATATGAATCAGCATCGTAATCGTAATCATCACGCGCATATTCGTAAGGGGAAGGGCTATGAAGACGAAGCGAGACATCTATATAATGATGAGGAATTTCCCCCTAATTATCCCCAGGGTTTCAATGGGTACCCCAATGGGTTTGGGGGTGGTTTCGTTAATGATCCCTTCTCGAATCCCTACCCGAACCCGTATCAGTACCCGCCGCCGCAGTACGGCGGCGGTTACGGGGACCCGTATACGGATCGGTGGGACCCGCGGGGAGTCCCGCCGGCGGCGCAGCCGCCGTATTACTCAAGTAACCAGGGTGTGTATTACATGAAGAAGTCAGCGACGGCGACCAAAACGGTGGTTCAAAACCCTCCAGCGGAGCCAACGTACGGTTACTCTGATTCGTATTGGAATCCTCCAGCGGGGTATGGTGGTAATTATGGGAATTTCCCGATGGGTTCGTCTGTGAAGGTCGATGATAACGACGGAGCGAAACGGAATGCACATAAGGAGACGCCACCGCCGCCGTCGCCCAAGGCTTCGGCGTGGGATTTCTTCAATCCGTTTGATGCGGTTGATAATGGATACACTGGTTATTACTCGAGTGGGAGATATGGGTACGGGTCGAATTACAGCAGCCCCGATTCGACTGAGGTTAGGGAGAGGGAGGGAATCCCTGATTTGGAAGAAGAAACTGAGAATGAGGTGTGCAAGGAGGTTCTCAATGGTGGCAGAATGAAAACCGGGTCGAAAAAAAGCTCCGGTGATAACAGTACTCGATCCAGAGGTGCACAGGTCCAAAAGAATGGGGAGGGTAGTTCAAGATCAGTGCCTCAACATAGAGGCGAGGGTAGTTCGAGATCGATTCATTCAAACAAAAGTGAGGAGAAGTCAAGAATGCATAATGCTGATGGTAGTTCAAGATCATTGAAGAGTGAGGGCAGTTCGAAATCGGTTTCACTGCATAAAGTTGATAGTAGTTCAGTATCAGTGCCTTCATGGAGTAGTGAGGAGAGTGAAAATCCCTCTGTACCTCCACATTATAACCGGGAAAGTTCAAAGCCATCAATTTCACCTCGTTACAGCGAGGAGAGGGAGAGATCAAATGGCAAGGGGAAATCGGGGGTGGATAATTTGCCAAACGGGGAATTCCCCTCTTCGAATAGTTTAAGAGATGAGAAAAGCAGCTCAGAAAATTTAGTGACGAAGAGTGTGGATGAGGGGTCTGTTAAGAAGAAAGGGGTTACTTTTGAGGTGGAGGAAATTACAAAGGGTGGCGAATCTTCGAAGTTGAGTAGTGTAATATTGTCTCCTCGTGGCACCCGGGATCTCCGCGAGGTTGTTGCTGAAATTAGGGATGAATTTGAGACTGCTTCTAGATATGGAATGGAGGTAGGGGTGATGCTTGAAGTTGGGAAGCTACCTTATCAGCCTAGCTTTCTCAAAGGTGTGGTTTCTTTGCTATACATTTCTGGTTCATTATTCAAAAGCTTATTCGTTTATCTATAGATATATAATACACCACCTGTGAATCATCTTATATAAGGCTGTTGAGAAAGTTGGTTTTTTTGAAATGATATCTTAGAATAGTAGATTTGAATTATGTATCATTGAGGAATTTGGGATTTGCTTGCTTGAAGCATGAAGTATTTGAATGACCAACTTTCTCGTTCTGCTATTTGGCATGTGGGCACCCATATACATATTGCCTTACTGGAATATTGTTCTATTCATCAACTATGCCTGTTTTTCCTTCGAATATGGCAACACAGTGAAAACTATGGAAATAACTACTATTCCGATGCTTAGAAGTCCCTCTTATATTTTAGAGTTCTGTACTTTGGGCTTGTTAATTCTCTGTTCTAGGTCTTATACTGTATTAGAGTACACTTTCTTTGTATGAACCAACTCTCTTGAATTTTCATTTGTGCGTATAGATTTTCTTTTGTTGAGAACTAGATTTTTTTTTTCCAGTAATCCTGTTGAGGCTATTGTATCTGATATCTCCGTCAATGTCAATACACGAACCTCCATCAAATCAATCTGCAAAATTAGATCCCAACACAGTGAAGTTGGCAAGATCTTACTTTGAAGATGTTGGCAAGGATATAAACTTCAAGGCATGTAACCTATCATCCACTCTGGACAAGCTATACGCTTGGGAGAAAAAGTTATACAAGGAAGTAAAGGTAAATTCATCTAACTTTTGATTTCTAAATAGTTATTTGATCTTTTGAGCCTTGGCAATTAAGTTACGAAGGAGCCTTGTATGCCCATGATTGAATTGGATATTAATGTTACATGAATAATTATTTGTTGTTTTAAAATTCAGCTCTATGGTGAAATTCCTCATAAAAATATTACTGGGATGAGAAAATTAAATGGAGTTGATGAGTATATTCCAGCCATCTAAGTTCATCATTTTAACTTCTTAGTAATTACCACCCTACATGCCTCACAAATCTCTGTTAAGTCCTATATTGCAATTCAATCATGCTCAGTTTTGGTAGGTGGTTACTTTGATTAGGATGAAGAAAGACTGCGGGTGACATATGAGAAGGAGTTCAAGAGGCTAAAAGTGTTGGATCAAAAAGGAGCTGAGTCAACCAAGATTGATGTGGCTCGAGCTTCACTCAGAAGATTACTTACGAAACTTGATATTAGTATCAAAGCAATCGATGCCATATCAAGCAGGATACACAAGTTGAGGGATGAAGAATTGCAACCCCAGGTTACTGAATTGATTCATGGGTATGTACATATACTAATTCATTCATCTTTTCTTATATTGATTGCACTGAACTGTCAATACTATGATTTTGTAAGTTTATTTACATTAATATGTAATGTGCATATGATTGTGAAAGGAATTGGATGGCAAATATAGATCTCGAATTTCATGGAAATGGCGAGTGAACTAGTGGAACTACAGGTCTAGTTTATTTATAATGATGTTTGTTTGATCCTTGATAGGGTAAAATAAATGAAAACTGGGTTTTGTAGACCTTAAAATCATTCATATGCTTTTCATTCATATAACTGGTGCTTCTGAATGATATGTGCATAATATGTCCTCATTTTATATGGATATCAATCTCCTTTCCGGATTTGTTTCTCTGTATATTTACTGTAAAGATTGGAATTGCTCAGTTAATTTTCAAGTAGATTATGCCTGATGTGCAGCTATCTTATATCAATCCATTGATCCTTAACCCAGTCTAGCAACTTAATTTGTATTGCGACAATTTTTATTTTTTTTTTCTTTTTTCCATTCTCTAATACAATAGCAGAAGTTGTGATCCTTTTTATTACTAATAATCTGAAAATGTGGATGCTGTAGGCTGACTAGAATGTGGAAGGCAATGCTCAAATGCCATCAAAAGCAGTTTCAAGCTATGATGGAGAGTAAAATGCGAAAACTCCGAGCAAACACTGGTCTCCAAACAGATTCAAGTTCGCGGGCCACCACTGAGCTCGAAAGGGAGCTCCGTGCATGGTGTGAACGTTTTAACGAGTGGATCGGCTTTCAAAAGTCTTACGTCGAGTCCTTGAATGGGTGGCTTCTCCATTGCCTCCAGTATGAAACCGAACAAACTCCCGATGGGCCCATTCCATATTCCCCGGGCAGGATAGGAGCCCCACCCATTTTCGTTATCTGCAACGACTGGCACCAAGCAATGGAAGCCATCTCCGAGGCGAGAGTCGCAAATGCCATGAATACCTTTGCAACAAGCCTACGTCAACTATGGGAGAAACAAGACGAGGAGGGACGTCAACGCCTAAAAGCAGAGTATATGTCGAAGGATTACGAGAAACATGTTAGAGCACATCGCATGGAGAGGAGGAAACATGATGGACAGCTTGGGTCTGATAAATTATCCGTGATCCAGTCGGATAGTGGAGTTTCCCCATTGGACGATCTGAAAGTGGACTTGGATTCTATGAAACATAAACTGTCTGAAGAGAGGATCAAGCACAAGGATGCTATGAAACTAGTGCATGATGCCGCTTCTAGCAGTTTACAAGGTGGCCTCGTCCCGATTTTCAAGGCTCTGGAGAGTTTCACATCAGAGGCTCTTACAGCTCATGAGAATGTTCGGTTATAAGCGAATAGGTAACCTGTATATTATGAAGAAGAATTTTGTAGCTAATTTAGGCAACCTAGGTTAATCGAGGGTGTGGTCAGTCGAAGGTGGTTCTTTTAGTTTATTACGGGTAAAGAGTCGTGGTCATGAAGGCTCGCATCTGCTCGTTTTAGATACCGTAAGCTTTGGTAGTGTCTGGTTTTAGTAGGCCTTTTTGTAGCCAATTGATAGAAGCTATGTAAAGTACATAGATGATTCATTTATTTGTTTGATTATTGGGATTTTTATGCAGCTATGGTTGGTTCTGGTAATGCTAGGAAGAAAGAAATGTGGTATTCCCTTTCTATGTTGCCTTAATTGTTTGCAATTTTGAATACTATTGTATTTTGGTCATTTTAGGGTATGTTTGTTTCGGGACTCACCCAGATGGACTTAGATATTTGGAATCCAAGTCACATATTAGTTGGGGATTTTCAAATCCAGTTTTCAAATTCACTCCTATAAAATATACCTCTACACCTATTTTTATAAAAATCAATACAATCATATCATCACTTTTTTACACCCACTTATTTTCTCTCATACTTTTTTTTCATCCAATACAATATAATAATACAACATCAATCACTATTATATATTGATTTGACATAAAATAAAAATCTCAATCTATCAAAAATCTCAAAACAAACACATACTTTTACTATTTATCAGGATTTTCAAATCCATAGGATTTTGAAGTCATGACTTCCCCCGCACACCTAAATCCCAAAACAAACATACCCTTAGGCTATGTTTGTTTTGGGATTCACGCGGATAGATTTAGGACTTTGCGCTCCCCGTCTCATACGAGTTTGAGATTTAAAGTTTGGTTTTCAAATCCTACATTCAATCCACACCTACAAATACCTATAAAATTTATTATTACTTTTCCCAATACATCACACTTTATACACTTTCTTAATCTTCTCAATACAATATAATAATATAATATCAATCATTATTAAACATTGATTTGACATAAAGTTAAATCTCACACTACTCAAATTCCAAAACAAACACATACATTTACTATTCATCAAGGATTCTAAATCTCTGAATTTTAAAACCTTGACTTGCTCCACACACTTAAATCCCAAAACAATCGCACCTTATAAATTTTGGATAGAAATGTGATCTTGAATTAGAGGTGGAAAGAACCATAATTGACATTATGAGGTTGCAATAACACGTCACTTTGTGCTTTTTTTTTTTTGGAAATTTTGTCTACCATCCAATCCATATATGTTGTGGACAAAAACTTGTGGGATTTTTTTTTCCCCATCTAAAAAAGAAATAATTTTTAGTTAAGGAGTAGTAATCAAAAATCAAAATCAAAATCAAATTGCTGGATTTCAAATTAGGAGTAGCTACTTTGAGTTGCTTTAAATGATGATGTATGAAAATATTTTAACTTGATGGGTCAAAGTTTAGCCTTCGTGACTTGCCAGCCAAGGATGACAATGGGGCGGGTCGGGTATATAGATACCTGAACCTGTCCCACTCTTTTTAAACGGGGCAGGGCGGATCTGACCCACTCAGGACACGGGGCGGGGCGATCCATTTTAAATGTCTTTTTTTATTTTTTTATTTTTTTACAATTTAAGGTGTTGATATTAATGGATAATTTTAATTGATATAATATATTATATTTCATATTGACCTAAAAATGTATATAAAGTTGAATTGTTGTTACCTACATATTAATAAATATGAAAAAATATAAAAATATATTGTATTTGTCTATAGTATATAACATATATTTTAATTTTTAATATATAAATGGGGCGCGGGTTCGGGGCACGGGTCCCGAGTAATACCCAGACTCGCCTCTTCTCACTACGAGTACAGGACGGGTCCGACCCAAACAGTGCGGGTCAGGGTAATATTGTCATCCCTACTTGCCACTGATGATACATGAAACATTTTAACTTGATGTATTAAACATTTTAAATAATGGTACAGTTTTTTGTTTATACAATTTTGAATGAAACATTTTAAATAATGGTACATCTTTTTGTTTATACAATTTTGAAACAACCCGACAGAAGAGGTGCAAGTGGTAGCATAGTATAAAATGCTGCAAAGTTATGGTTAAATTCCGATGGCCTAATTGCATGGTTACTAACTTTTCTCCAAAAAATAAAAATAAAAATTTAACCTTTTACTTTTAAGAGCCAAACTCATTTTTTCTGATACTAAACTATCTTATCTTTTGTATAGTTGTTTATTTAATGACTTTTAGAGCCATTTTTAAGACAATTAACTAAGATCCACACAGTTAAAATTAATTTTATTCAAATACTTTTATTTTAGCACTTTAATCAAACAAAAAATAAAAATTCCTTGGTTTCCATGCCCAAACCAGGATTAAAATGATTTGGAACGGAGGAAGTAATTACATTTAAGCATTTTGTTAGTTTAATATATATATTTTTTAAAATAAAAATATTTTTATTATAAATTTTATTATTATATTTTTTTTACACTAAGTACAATCTATGGTAATCATATTCATTCCTATTTTACCAACCAAACAACCCAATAATAATTATTATCATTTCCCACTATTATCAAATCATTTGTCGTTATCATTCCTTACGTCAAACCAAAACTCCTTTACTTTTGTAATAATATGCATAAAATGATCATGTACGTTAAAAAAAAAAAAAATCCATTATTCATATATTTATTACTATTTAATAACTTTCTTAATTTATGTGAAACACTCTAAATTGACAAATAAAATGAGACATATTCAGAGTATATAGTTTAAATACTGTATTTAGTTAGCATTTATAACAGGGTCATTATTGAAAGGGCGCGGCTACATACACCCACAAAATTGCTTAGTTCACCCACTTTTTTTTAACAATTTTTTTAATGAAAAATATTAATATACTATTTTTATGATTAAAAAATAAACATAAATTTACTAAATACACTTCTTCAATTTCACATTCACATCAAAATCTCATGCTCTTCATTTCTTTTTCTACACCAGAAAAAAAAATATAAACCTTAAGATACTTTGAAATTGGAAGACGAGGAATATTCGTGAATTAAATCGAATCACAAAACTTCGTACACACGAATTTAATCAAATTACAAAATTTAATCAAATTAAAATTCAAAAATTAATTACTTTGAATTAAAATTCATAAAAAATAATCCAAAAATAACACACCGTGATGTTCTTGTTTTTGTTTTTCTTGAATTTTATTTTCAAATTTATTTTTAATTTTTTGTAATTTGATTAAATTTTATGAATTTTAATGAATTAATTTTTGTAATTTGATAATATGAATTTTATTTCGATTTAATTCTTCCAATTTCAAAAATTTCAAAGTATCTTTTTTTTTTTTTTTATCTGGTGTAGAAAAAGAAATGAAGAGCATGAGATTATGTGAATGTGAAATCGAGGAAGTGTATTTAGTAAATTTATATTTATTTTTTTAATTAAAAAATCAGTATATTAATATTTTTCATTAAAAAATTTTGTTAAAAACAAAGTGGGTGAACTTAGTAAAAATAAATGGATGAACTAGGCAATTTTGTGGGCGTAAGCTTGAAAATTAAAGAGTCAACGAAATCGATGCTTTCAATTTGCATGCAAAGATCACTACACTATTAATGAGATAATACTTTCTTCAGAGATTATTTTATGTGGGATTAAAAAATAAAGAAAAGGCGTCAATGGGTAAGTCTGTAAAATTATACTACTGATGATTCACAATTTGTCTATCATACACTCTCCCACAGTCCCACATACACGAATTGTGTTAGATTTTGTTTGTATGGGAGATTTCAGAATGAGATTTTTATAAGTCCACTAAGATTGATATGAATTTCAATTCATCTAACCTTGTCTTACCAAAACGATAAACACTCGACTTCATCCATTACATCGTGTAATTAGTCCATAACTAATATTACCATTTACCTAAAATAAACATTTAGTAAAAATAATAATATTAACAAACTAATTAAATATTAGTAAACTATTTAATAATATTTAAAAATACAGTTCAATTGCAAATGGTGAAAATATATATTTTAATTAAGAGTAGATCTACTTTACAAATTTGTATAGATACAAATTAATCAATTTAGGAAATTAATTAATTATTTGATTACAAGATGGCTTGGTCAAACGGCAAAAAATGGGTGAAAGAAAGTAAAATTGGAGTACCAATTGAGATTTGTATGTATACAAATTTGTATCCTAGACTTTGTCTTTAATTAATGGGTTATTAATTGAATTAAGTCACATCAACCAAACATAAAAGAATCAAACATTCATGACTATTGACTCGTGGGCTTAACATGAGAATATGAAAATCAAAATATATGATTAGATAGTTGTAAATTTATATTGAAATTGACGTTTTTGTATGGTATCTTAGATATAAGGGCAGCTGGTGAAAAGGAAAGAAGAATCAATTGAGGAGAAGGTCTTTTTAATCGATAGGGGTATCAATTTCCACAAAAGAATGTTAAAAAGGCAATGAATCATCTATCCAAATTTAAAAGGTGTACACAATGATTTAAGACAATTGACAAAACTGTTAAAAACGTATATAAATTTTAGGACAAAGTCTCGTGTGCATAAATTTTAGGACAAAATCTCATGGGTAATTGGTGCATGAATTTAAGATCTGTGCACTCGTCTCAACCTTACACATATATCCATAAAACATATCTAATATATTTAATGAATCAAATATCTTTTTTAATAGATCATTCAATTGTATGAGTACAATGTGCACTTGAGTGCTCTGTGCACAAGAAATCCACTAAACTTTTAGACAGGGATAAAATTTGTGCATAATAAAAATTATCGAAGAAATATCGTTAACAATCAACTTAGATTCACACCAATTTTTAGAGTAGTTTTCGGTGAAACTTGTTCATAGTATAAATTTATACTACTATACTTATAAACTAGTATCATTACACTTATTAACTGATATTATTACGTTAATTAATTGAAATTATAGTATTATATGCTATAAATTTATAAGGATAATATTATTAATTTATAATTATAATGATATGAGTTTTATACTATAAACATGTATTATTGCTTACAAAACGGTTGAAAAAAATAATATGATAAGATATTTCGTCACAGTTCATAACGATATGATAAAATGAATACAAAATATACTGCAGGGCTTTCATGGCCCATGATTGTAGATTTGGACCATATGTCATTAGACCTTCCTTTATTTCTTTCTTTCCTTTTTTACAATTGCAAGTAAATTAAATCAATTAAGCGAGCGTTTACTTTTGTTAAAAATCATAATAAAATAACTATGAAGTAATTAATGAGCATAAATGATGATAAATTCACTTTTATCATTATCCGTACTAGAGTAATAAGAATTACTCAATTCCTCAAGCAAAGGTAAGTGAAATTGCTATTTTTGCATGTTCCACAAATTACTATATTTAATATATCATTAATGTTCCATTTTCACATTTTTGCCTCTATTTCCTAAATCAATATCTATATATTATAATAAGAGTAAAATGAGAAAACAATTTAAAATTTTAATGCTCTAACTATAATTATTTATATTTTATAATCTGTGTAAAAAAAAAAAAAATTGATCTACAGTTGTGAATCGGAGGGAGTATTATAATTTTTATTGAAGAATTTGAACCAAAAAGCTGCATTTGAATTAAAGTATTTAAGATATACTTATATTTAAAATGAAAAGTCTGAAATCAATTAAACTATAGTAGATTTCAGATTCACCAAAAATTTCAGAGGTTAATCCAAAATGAGAGCAATAAATTTTAGAAATTCAAATTATGTAATATGAAATTCAATTAAATAAAAAATAAAAAAATAGGACAAGTTCCATAAGCCGTCCATTTTTTTCCTTTTCTTTTAAGCAAGACAGCCAAATTTAATTAAATTAAATTAATCTTGCTTTTGCTAAAAAGGAAAATTCAAGCTAATAAGAATTTATTACCTAAAGTCTCGAATTAAATTTAGAAAGGACACGTTAGTAATTTCTGAATGTATAGCAAATCACGTGAACCTTAAAACCTTACAAGGGTGTATTTTGAAACACTTAAAACAGCTTTCAGAAACACTTATTTTCAAAAGCTGTGAGAGGAAGCTTTAAAAATAAGTGCTTCTGAAAGCTGTTTTAAGTGTTTCAAAACACACCCTAAAACCCCCGATCCACTCGCAGATTTCGTATCATCACTCACTACTCAAAATTACAGTTTACTCAGAGCTTAGATCTTGAGCAGCGATGGCGTTGTTCAAGGCTTCCATATCCTTGTTCCTGGTTGCGTTTGCTGTGATCGGATCCGTCTCCGCCGCAGCGGAGGAATCTGAATCGAAAGAATTTGTTGTGACATTGGACCACTCCAACTTCACTGATTTCGTTGCCAAACATAAGTTCGTAGTCGTCGAATTTTACGCGCCGTGGTACGTTTTCTAGCTTTTTATCTTTACTTGTTGTAATTTGGATAGTTTGTGTTGATTTTGTCCCTAGGCGGTTCAATATAGTTACTATTTCGTATCTTCGAATGGATAATTCCAATTAAGTATGCTTAATGTTAGGGATACTTCTTAATATGTGGTATTTTTTAGGTTACGTGTTGATAGTTGTTTGTTTGTTTTAGATGTCAATTGCCTTTGGAAATTTGAATTGAAGAGATTATGTAGAGGTGCCAAATTAGTGTTCTTATGTGGCTATAGTTTGCTTGAATAGTCAGTGTGAACTGTCTGATGACGATCTTTGGAAAAAGGAGTAATATTTTCTCTAAAAGTACTACTCCATAGTCCATATTGTGTGTATGTGGTTTGGCTAACCAATACGAAAAGGTTTTCTCTGTTATTTATTTATCGGTTGCAGTACATTTGAGGAATTGTTTACCTCTTTTCTTTCGGTAATAGATCTGAATGTTAAGAATTTAAACATGATGACTGCATTGCAAAAGATATAAAGGCAATTGAATGTTGTAATGAATTTAGTTTTGCAATCAGTTGAAGTCTCCTTATGATGTGTGTATGTCTGTTACAGGTGTGGTCACTGCAAGAAACTTGCTCCAGAGGTATTATCTAATTTGAATGCATATATGAGTTATCTTTTTAACTACAAAGCATTACTGGTGTCTAAATATCGGTCTTATGTATGTCTCTTTGTATTTGCAGTATGAGAAAGCTGCTTCTACTCTAAGTACAATTGATCCTTCAGTTGTCTTGGCAAAAGTTGATGCGAGCGGTGAGGAAAATAAAGGCGTAGCCAGTGAGTTTGAGGTCAGAGGTTTCCCCACACTTAAAATATTGAGATATGGAGGTAGTATTGTTCAAGAATACAAAGGACCCCGAGATGCAGATGGAATTGTCACATATATAAAGAAACAAAGTGGTCCAGCATCTATTGAGATTAAGTCCCCTGAAGACGCCAGTGCTATAGTTGATGATGATAAGATTCTTGTTGTGAGTTCTCTCTCTCTCCCTCTCCCTCTCCCTCCCTCCATCTCTCTTGTGTGTGCGTGTTAAGTGAGTATGCAAGTTGTTTCAATGTCATATAATTGTACATTCAAGATAAATAAAACTACATGTTTTCGTGATTTATAGGTTGGTGTATTCCCTGAATTTGCTGGAGAAAAGTTTGAGAATTTCACAACTCTTGCTGAGAGGCTGCGTGCTGACTATGAATTTGGTCATACTACGGATGTCAAAGTTCTTCCTCGTGGGGACTCATCAGCTACAGGGCCTCTTGTTAGGTTGCTTAAACCTTTTGATGAACTCTTTGTAGATTTCCAGGTATGCATCACTAATGGATTCTTCCCCAAGCAATTTGACCTATGTCGTTCTCTCCCAGAAACAATTTCGATTCCATCTGTTTGTAGTCTTCTTAACTCAAGTGGAAATTTCTTGCAGGAATTTGATGTCGATGCTTTAGAGAAATTTGTTGAAGAAACTAGCATACCCACCGTAACTCTCTTCAACAAGGATCCAAAACACCATCCATTTGTTATTAAATACTTCAACAGCCCCAATGCCAAGGTTCACTACTATTTAATTGTTTCTTCTTAACAAAAGCTGGTTGGTATTTAATTATTAGATCTTGATTGTAGGTAATTTGATTTCATCCTTGGAAACTAACTAGCAAGTAGCAAGGGTTCAGTAATTGATTGGTTTTTGTCAACTCTAATCTTTCATGTTTGACTGCTTATATTGAGAAATCTTGTATCCCTTATTTCAAGAATTGAAATTATAATTATGCTAAAATCCTCTTTTTTCCTTTTCTATTCTTAGTCCAGTTAGATGACACTTGTATTGGTTTACTGCTATACCAAAATTTGGTAATTGCTAATAAAGTTGTCGGTTTTCAGGCAATGTTGTTTCTGAACTTCAGCACTGAGCATTTTGATGCATATAAATCAAAATATCATGAGGTGGCTGGGCTTTATAAGGGAAAAGATTTGAGTTTTCTTTTGGGTGATGTTGATGCTAGTCAAGGTGCCTTTCAGGTTGGTATCTATCAGCACCTTGTTCTTATTTTTATTTTTTTAATTTAAAATAATATTACTAACCTGCTGATTGCTTCATTACCTTAAATAGTATTTTGGACTCAAGGAAGAGCAGGTTCCTCTCATCATTATACAGACTAGTGATGGAGAGAAGTATCTGAAACCAAATATTGAATCTGATCAGATTGCATCATGGGTGAAGGACTATAAGGTGATGCTTCTTTCATTTCAGCCTTCTAAATTGTTCCCTCATTTGTGAAATATCACTTCATGCTTTGGTGATTTGTATAATTGATGAGGACATTTTGGGGAATGATGTCTAGATTTGATATACACATTATTTGGCCTTTTGAACTTAACTAATTGTAAATTCTAAATATTACATGTGAAGGATGGAAACATCCAACCATATAAGAAGTCGGAGCCCATTCCTGAATCTAACAGTGAACCTGTTAAGGTGGTGGTTGCTGATACCCTGCAGGACTTGGTTTTTAACTCTGGAAAAAATGGTTTGTATCATTAGCAGCATTTTTTTTTCTGCATTTTTACTGTAGCTTCAGTTTGTCTAATTTATTTTAAACTTGCTTCTCAAGTGTATGCACTATGTCCTATGCAGTTCTTTTGGAGTTATACGCACCATGGTGTGGACACTGCAAAAAGTTGGCCCCAATCTTGGATGAAGTAGCTCTCTCATTTGAAAATGATCCTGATGTTTTAATTGGAAAAATTGTAAGATCCACTTAATACAATGCATTCTTTTAATTCTGATTATCAGTTACATAATTTCACCCTGAAATTCTCACCGAGCATAGAATTTTAGATGTAAAGAAAATTAGGAGCTTAAGTAATATGAGTTGCAAATGTTCATTCAATTTGACATGGATATATTTATCCTGATATTGTGGAGTGTCTAAATATGTCAATTTACTGAACGTAATGTCCAATGCTTAAAACAAATTTATTTATCTTTTGTCTATGGAAAAACTTCCCTTGTGCTATTATTGTATTTTTAAGTTTTGACCAGCCACTTGAAATCGTTCTAAAAATTTGTCCCAATCTTGGCCTTCACTAATTAATTTTCTGGTGATTTGTAGGATGCCACAGCAAATGATATCCCACAGGGAACATTTGATGTGAAAGGTTACCCAACATTATATTTTAGGTCATCAGATGGGAACCTGTTGCAGTATGATGGCGATAGGACAAAGGAAGACATGATTGATTTCATTAAGAAGAACCGAGCGACAGTTGCAAAACAGGAGTCGAGAAAGGAGGAACTCTGAAGGAATTTCACGTACGTGCATCATGCATATGCATCACAGATTATTCGAAAAACAAAAGCATAGGGATTATGATTTTAAGAAATTATCAAAGAGGATTCTGTGTATTTACTAAAACATTCCCTGATATGCGTTTTGTTTATTTTTTAGGTACACAACATCATCACCATTTCCTCTGAACGAGATAGGGGAAACACCGAGGCTGAAGTTTACAATGCTTCCAATCTAGATTCTTAGAAATAAGCTTTTTTGTTAATGTATTACCTTTTTTCTTTTCTTTTCTGTAGCGACATTTTTTTTTTTTTGAGTGTAGAGTGATTTGCTATGTTAAATTATGAGATGAAGTAGTTTCTATTTTGTTTCAGTTTTGCTTTTGATATATAGGTGTTATACGTGGTGCCCAACAACTCTAGTTTTTGTTTACTACTTTGAGCCCCTTTTTGTTGGGTTGTTAGGAAAATTAAAAGAAACAGGTTTTTAGATTTGAATCTCAATAATGAAGCCCCATTATTTCTTGAAGGTATCCTAGGAAAAAAAAGAGAAAAGAAACGGACTTTTTATTCAACAAGCTCTTTAAATTTGATTTTCGGAGTGTATATATTTATTGAAGATTTCGTTTTCTAATTTTTCCCTAGGATATCCTGCGAATTTTCGTTTGCTAGTTATTATTTACAATTTGATTTTCTCTTACTTTTCAATTTTCATATTGTATTCACCAACTCTTTTACTATATCTCATTTTTTCTCATCTCACTTTTAACCTACATCAATATAATGATCATATTGATGTCGTGGTTTTGTTACGTGAAATGCAATCTGGAACATTTTGTCACATATACTGTACAGATAAATAATAAAAAGTAGGAGTAATCTGAAATATTAAAGTCAATTCCTTTTAGTACTTTAAAATCTTTAATTTTGTGCCAATTGTCCGAAATAGCAGATGGGCTTAATTTTTGCGGTCAATGTTGAAGAATGTTAGGCATTCAAGAAAGTTAGGTACCACCATTACCAAAACTAGACAATCATTATCAAATTAATTCATTTCTCTTTCATTTGTTTCGAGTACGAGCTTTCATCATTGCACGTGACTAACAGAAACACCCCCAATCTCCAAGGTTTAACCACTTTGTTATCCCATCTTTCTCCAATTAAAACCCTGCAACTTTCACTTTTTCAGATAAGGATACACGGGCCATCGAGATAGAGTCTCCAGGTGAGTTCTCCATTTTCGAATTGACTTCTCTTTCTGGGTTCTCAACTTCGGATTAGAGACGGGGTTTTTTCATTTTCCCCTCAATTTTGTATCCTGTTAATCCTTAATTTCTCTCTTGATTTTACCACGCGGCGCTTTCAATTGCGTATGTTTCTTCATTTTTGAACGAATTAGCGGGAATTAAGTCAAACCCACAATAAAGATTCGATCTTTTGAAGCTCACATTACCAATTTCTTGCCCATCATGTGTTTGATGTTTTTATTTTCAACATTTGATATTTTAGTTTCTCTAGAATCCCATTAGCTCAATTAGTTTTACTTGCTAATTTAACATTTTTACATTCTTGTAAGCGGATTCAAACTTTATTCTATAAGATAGATTGTAGTACATTGCATTTTATTTCTCTCTCAGTATATTGAACATCTTTCTTGATATAATTGAACAGAGTGTTGTTATGGCTTCAATGACTATCAACTCAGTGAATTTTGCTTCGGCAAAAGCTGTGAACTTTGAGTATGTGGGTCTGAAGCCATTGAAAATGCACCAGAATACCCTGTGTGTAAGGCCTCAATCAATCAGATTTTCACCAAGGGTACTCACAATTAGGGCTAGCGAGAATCGGGATGATGGAGGACACATTAAGAAGATGGGAAAGAGTGATGAGGAGTGTGAGGCTGCGGTGGTTGCAGGGAATATCCCAGAAGCTCCTCCTGTGCCCCCTAAACCGGCTGCACCAGCTGGGACCCCAGTCGTCCCGTCCCTTGTGACTGTGAGTAAACGTGTTATATGATTTTGCTTGATTACGTTTATTTCATTGATTTTATGATAGTATCTCTGAATATATGACGATGTTTGTTGCTCTGTTGCTTTTTCTTGGTTTATATAAAATTTAGGAACTTGGGAGAAAGAATAAGAGACCATTCTAGTCTTTTATTATTTTCAAGATTAAGGGAGCGTTGATTATGAGATTCTTCGATGGGAATGATAATGAGAGTTGTCGAATAGTGAATTACAGTGAGAATGATGGTTACATTGTTAGTTTTTGGTCTAATTTTGGAATAAGTTGAGACGAAAATTTAATTGTTGGTTGAGGAATAGGGAAATGATTGTTGAGAAATGATTATAGGGAGGAGGTAGGGAAATGATTGTTGAGAAATGATTATAGGGAGGAGGTGGTTAATCAAATTTGTGGTGATGATTAACTTCTCTTGAAGGTGAATTGATCTTTTTTTTTTCTCATTAACCACCAAAATTACGTCATGCTCATTCTCATTACCATTCCCATTGAAGAGTTTTAAACCACACATCTCCTTAATCTAACAAAGTATCACATATTTAGTGGATATAAAATTTAATTGCACCAGTCTCGATCTTCAACTTGTAAGGCCAACAATTAGATTAATTATTTTAATTTACAACTTAGTGAAACAAACTTTGACAGCTCTTGTGAAACTCCCCTGATATACTTGTAACTCGGTATGATCTTTATAGTTCATAACTATATATTCCATAATATTGTATCATTACAATATTTATGACAGGCAGTTAGTAGGCGACCACGCCGGAATCGTAAGTCGGCAGCAATGAGGGCTGCATTACAAGAAACAACTTTAAGCCCTGCAAACCTGGTCTACCCACTATTCATTCATGAAGGTGAATATTCTGCTCGAGTTATCCAAAACAAATTTTTTTTTTTGATATTTCAATGTATATTTACTATTTCATTGTGCTTGATAAAGATTTCGTAATACAATATGTGCAGGTGAAGAAGACACTCCAATTGGAGCAATGCCTGGTTGCTACAGGCTTGGTTGGAGACATGGACTTGTGGAAGAGGTTCCTCGTTAATTCATCATTAAAAAGCATGCTTTGCATTCATTTTTGACATTTAACGTATAAGGCACTATCTGGTGCAAATCTTACAACCTTTATCATATCTAATTTAAGCGCCTTCAATTTATGTTTCATAAGACAATGATAATTAAATAATTGATGATCAGTGAACTGATTCTCTGTGTATACAGAGTATTCAAAATGTGGTTTTGAGTAATTACAATTATCTGAAAATGGGGTCTCGTTCGTAATTTACTAAGTAATATGTTTGGTTAGATATAATGGAACACCTAAATATTCTCAACTAGAATTCAATTGAATATTGAGTTCATCTTTCCAAAATTTATGATACTGCAATATTTATGATCACCAATGTTGGTTTTAAAGTTGTCTCGTCTCATGCAGGTAGCTAAAGCTCGAGATGTTGGTGTTAACAGCATTGGGCTTTTTCCAAAAGTTCCGGATGCTTTAAAGGTTCCCACTTCTTTCGAGTGTGTTAGATTTTGAGTATTATCAGCTTAGTCTGCAATTACTCGTTTTCTAGTTTTGTCGGGGAGATGAAGTTTTAATACTTAATTAAATTATCCTATAGACTTCTACGGGTGACGAAGCTTACAACGAAAATGGACTGGTGCCAAGAACAATACGGTTACTTAAAGACAAGTATCCTGATCTTGTATGTTATTCTTATCTTCTGCTTCTCTTTGGACTTTCTTGTTTTCGTTATTGCCTTTCACGTTCGTCGGACTTGTATTCCTTGTAGGTTATTTATACTGATGTTGCTTTAGATCCGTATTCCTCCGATGGGCATGATGGCATTGTAAGAGAAGACGGTAAGACATATTTGATTTGATAATGGTGAAGAAATAGTTTCTAGATTTTGTTAAAAGTTTAATAGAGACCATCTTTTCAATATACATTTATCAGTCAACTCAGAAGAATTTATTCTTAATACAAAATGGGGGAAAAAGAAAATCTGATCTTTCATTTTATGATTTTCTTTGTGGTACTGTATCTTAGATAGAAATTATTACCGTGCAACTACTTATTAAACGTTTGTGTCCTCTCAACATTGGGTTGGCATACTATTATGTTCCTATTTCAAAAAGTATCAACTTTAAATTTTATGATGAACGAGTATTGCACTAAATTGATAAATATATTAATTTACATGATGTAGCAACGCTGTACAATAACATGTAAATCTGAAATTTTACAGGAGTTATCATGAACGATGAAACAGTGCATCAATTGTGCAAACAGGCCGTTGCTCAGGTAATTGCAGATCAGACTTACCATTGATAGGAACCGGGAGTACGATCTTTCATGTAATGAATATATCTTTTTAGGGCCAATCAAAGTTCATAATCGATTACCTTGTTCGTTTGTGTTTGTAGGCCAGAGCAGGAGCAGATGTGGTGAGTCCCAGTGACATGATGGATGGCCGTGTAGGAGCTATTCGAGCTGCTCTTGATGCTGAAGGATTTCAAAATGTCTCCATTATGTCCTACACAGCCAAGTAATCTTATTCAATTCATTCATCCGTTTTTTTTTTCCCCAAATTTCACAAGCCCGTTTATAATATTTCTCCTGCAATAAGCTTAATTTCTGGGAACTGCAAATTCTCAACATATTTTTAAATTGGTTCGATATATTTCAGGTATGCCAGTTCATTTTATGGCCCTTTCCGAGAAGCATTAGACTCAAATCCACGTTTCGGAGACAAGAAAACGTACATCACTTCTCAACCTAATATTGATTATGCATTTGAATAGTTGTCTTGTTATATCATTTGCTAACGAAGCTCACTTTTGCACAAAAATACTAAAAATAGGTATCAGATGAATCCTGCAAATTATAGAGAAGCTTTGATTGAAACCAGGGAGGATGAAGCGGAAGGAGCCGATATTCTTTTGGTTAGTTTGACTTTAGCATTGTTGACCTCACTAAAGAGTGAGAACATAATGGTTTCTGATTTTATTCTTGTTGGTTAATAGGTAAAGCCGGGCCTGCCTTACTTGGACATAATACGGCTTCTACGGGACAACTCTTCTTTGCCCATTGCTGCATATCAGGTACGAATATTTCACGATACAAATGTATTAAATGTAAGAGAGATAGTAAAGCAGAGAAATCACGTGTCGTATATATTATTGAGGTAGAAGAATAAATAAAAATCTACTTACTAAGTGTAGAATGACTAAACTAGGAATCATAATGAAGACAAAATCATAATATGATCTTCAACAGTATTAGATGATTTTATACACGAGCTATGTTGAAACAACGAATAATTTATTATTGGTAATGAGATGTTCATATTAGATGTGTAAAATTTTAAGATCCTCGAATACAAAATAAGCAGCATGTTTCTTTGTCATATGCTAGGTTTCGGGTGAATACTCGATGATCAAGGCTGGAGGGGTGCTTAAAATGATCGACGAAGAGAAAGTCATGTTGGAGTCCTTGATGTGCCTTCGACGAGCAGGTGCTGACATCATCCTTACCTACTTCGCACTGCAAGCGGGTAGATGCCTATGTGGAGAGAAGAGGTGAGATGTACGTGTGTTGTGTGTAGAATTTTGACATTCGTGTATTAATCTCGTGTGTATTTTACCAATTAATTTGCTAAAACTCATTAATAATTGAATAAAAATTATTCACTCTCTCACTTGTCATCTCAGATTATGAACAATAACACCTCTAATAGTCTTACTTGTGTTGTTGGATTATTCAAATCTTGGATTAAACATGAAATTCAGATTATTAGTTGCATTCGTGCTGATTATTTTCATTTTCCTTTATATTTTTTGGTTGCATTTTAGGGAATTGACCGGGAAACATAATCTAGACTACAGTAGTAAATAGGGCATTACTGGCTCTAGAAGAACAGAAAAAGAATGAACAAATATCTACTATCTGATGGATAAATAAACTAAGCTACTGCTTTTATACCAATACTCCATTCACTGGAGAGGGGGGGGGGGTTACCCTAGTGCTTATATACTTGTTTCCTAAGCAACAAAATCAAATTATGCACATCATCGGGCTTGATGAAGCCCGTTTATGGGATTTCGCGGTCGTGTAGGTATCTCTCAGCAATGGCAGCATGAGTTGCTGCTCCTACATGAAGGGCATCCTCGTCAATCATGAAATGCGGGGAATGGGGCGAGTGGATCGACCCCAGGGTCTCGTTTTTTATGCCTATGTAGAAGAAGGCTGCAGGGACGACCTGCGCGTAGAATGAGAAGTCCTCGGCTCCCATGATGGGCTCGATGACCTCAAAGCCCGCTGGCCCCACCAAGTCGACGGTTGTCTTTTTCACGTGGTTGTACATTAGGTCGTCGTTCACCATGGGAGGATAAGTCGTGTCTGAGTCCTTGAAGAAGTCCACTGTTGCTGAGCATTTGTAGACCTTTGCTTGGGCTACAATCACCTGTTTCAAGAAAGGTACAAGGTTTTATTATAATCCAATCAATCTTGATACACTTGGATCGGGTCGGGTTGATGCCTAACCTCTTCGATTCGTTTGACAAGCTGATTGAAGCTTATGTTAGAAAAAGCCCTTAAGGTGCCACCAAATTCAACCGTCTTTGGTGTAACATTAGGATCATCTCCACTGTTCAAGAAAGTTACAGAGACAACCTGGGAAAAGAGATTGGTGATACTAGTTAGTTTAGATTGCATAGTGCAATTTTGACCAAAAGAATTCAACCAAACTGTTTTTCTTTAGAATATTTTGCGTATCATAGAAAAAATTGGTCGAGAAGTACTAGTTCATGTGATAAAGAGTATCAGCTCATATGATGAAAATTATTAGTTGCATATTGAAAATGTGCTAATACTGTTCAGCCTACAAACTAACACTTTTCTCTTGCATGAAACTAATAGTCCTCGTTATACTGTCTTTTGTGAATGAGTCAAACTTTTATCAAAATTGAGCTAGACATCTTGATTTAGAAATTGGAAGATGACATATAAGCAATGAGAATATTGAATCGACCCACCTGAGAATCCAGAGGATTTGATTCGCGCGATACGATCCCCTGTAGACTGATCACAGCTGCTGAGGTGGCCAAAACAGGGTTGCCCGGGTGGTGGAAATTCCCATCACCAGTTATAATAGCCTTGAAGAAGCCACAGCCAGCCAGTAAAGGACCCGATCTTGACCCGATCACAGAAGCTGGAATCAGGTGTGAAACGTGCATTGCAAAGATGGCTTCGACATCTTCAAGAGCACCTTCTCCGATCATCTTTTTGGCCCCATTTCCAGCTTCCTCTGCCGGTTGAAAGAGCAATATCACCGTCCCCTGTATCAAAAGAGTTTAAATAATTTATGGTGAATTTATAATGAACCAGAAGAGTGGAAGGAAAAAAACACGTCACTACTATCCATAACAGAACAAGAAATTCCATTAATGAACCCCCCACCACACACACACACACACACACAACTTTACATGGGACCTTAAAAAGTTACAAGATCCAACAACCAGGTTGGCCAGACAAGGTCCCTGTCTTTCGTTATGATATTTTCTGATTAATGTGAAACAGTTATAAATTAGAGAATGAAAGGTCAAGCAGGCATCAATGGCATTCAATTACCACCACATTTCTTAGTATAATCTAGGCATGTTCATGTTACTTTGTACAACTTGATATTTTTTTCCATTTTTTCCCATATGTCACATCTAAGATCAGCAAGGAATCTTAAATCATAACCAGTTGCTTGCCTTTCGAACTATGGATACGGCGCCCCCCATCTTCCACCACCACCACCAAACTATACGACACCCACGGAGAAAAAGATTTGAAAGTTAAATCTTAAACTCTTGGCAATATACAATGCTGTTGGTCCCTTCCTATTGGTTGGCAGTCATTGTCAAGTAGAAAAGAATCAAACACAATTTTATACACAAGATGTGTGGAACAGTGTACAGTGTACTTGTGCATCTTATTTGCTTACACATATCTTATTTCTTTATTTGATAATGCAAGTGACTCAAACCATGGTGTGCCCCTACTAACAAACTATATAATGAATTATGAACATCATGGGGCCATTCCAAAAGCTAATCAATCATCTTATCTATTAATGTTTTCCTTTTACTATTTCAATCAACCAAACTTAATTTCCGTATACTTAGAGAAATGTCTTTGCTTCAAGTTAGGTCAATCCACAGCAAGTTGCTATTCATTTAGCCTGCTTCTGTTAGAAGTTAGAACTTTGATCTCTCCGTGTCTCTCCGTAAGATATTATTCCCCCATATAAAGCTAAGCAGAAACTGAAATAATAAAGGCGGGTTGAATAGACTTCCCCCCCAACTCATAAAGGCTAAAGACAACCACCACATGTTTTAAGTAGTCACAGATTCACTAAGAAATTTGGACTTTTGAATCATATAAAAATCATTAATTACAAGCACTAAGCAGAGTAGCTAGCTCATTAAATATTATACTACACCAACAACTTGTACCAACCATTGTTCCAAAACCATAAAGTTAAGCATTAATATTTTTTATTTTTATTTTTTTGATCGGACAAAGTTTTTTTTTTGATCGAACAAAGTTAGTTGTTAGTAGTTAGTACACCAAGCACCCAAACAATCCACAAATTCACAAAGCCACCTTATAACTCCCATACTCCAATTCGTTCCCAAAGGGAATCGAACCTGGGTCTTCCACTCAATTGAGGAGCACAGTGGCCAGGTGGGCTAAGCCACCTGGTTAAAAGTAGCATTAATATTAGTAATTAGGCAGCACAATCATGTGTCTATTAATTAAGCGATGTACTAACCTTCAACTGATTCTCTCGAGCCTTCAAAATTTTGGCCGCCCCGACGAGCATAGCCACATGAGCGTCGTGACCGCAGGCGTGCATCTTGCCTGCATTCTTGCTTTTGTGCTCCCATTCAACTGCTTCCTGTGAACACCATTAAAAGCCACCAAACTCTCATTAATATCATTTGTACTTTACATTTTTTGTTTTACTTTTTTGATAATTCCTTAAAATTCTCAGTATTCCCCATTATTTCATTGTTGGTACCACTTAGATGGACCTTTGATGGATGTAAATTAAGCAAACCACAACAGCAATATCAGATCTCTCCCTCATATTCCTTCATGGTCCCCTCATCCCACTAACTAATTTCTCATTATGTACAACGTGCATACAAAAAGAATAACATTAAAATAATAAAGCACGAACTCTGCTTAGAGTTTAAAAATTAAAAATCAAACCTGAATCGGCAAAGCATCCATATCCGCCCTGAGCGCGACGAACGGCGGTTTTCCGGTGCCGATCGCCGCTCTGATTCCGGTTCTCGCCAACGGAAAACGGTACCGTACATCCAATTCGTCCAATTCGCGGCGAATAACCCTGCTAGTCTCGTGCTCCTCGAAGGCCAATTCCGGATTCGCGTGAATTCTCCGTCGGAGAGATTTAATCCACCGTACGTTCTCAGCATTCGCCGCGATTCTCAGTATCCCATCGGAGCACTCTCTGCTCCAAACGCTGCAATCGCCGTTAACAGCGCTGGAAATTAGGGATTTCTTATGCTCCGACGAAGAAGAGTAGTTTTTCAACTTGAATCCTGGTTTCGTGAGGTACGCGAGCGCCGATTCGAAATACGAGAAATCGTGATCGTCGGATTTCCCGGAGATTTTGGCGTAAACTTCCGGCGGTGTGGTAGCGATCATGCACGAAAGCGCGAGTATAAGAAACGTTAATTGAAGGAATGACGATTTTTTCAGGGGAATCTTCATTATCAACTGTAATCGCACCGGGTTATTGCATAGAAGGAATTGTAGAGAATTTTTATGGAGTTCTTTTGTTTTTTTAAATAGTTAGGGAGTGTTTGGAGTAATAATAATGGAAAGAGAGGTTTTACTTATGGGGTTGGGGGGTGGAATAAGAACACGTGGTGAAAAAGTTGAAAGGACTAACGAAGCGGGTATATATATCACGTGGTGGAATTTGTTCAGAAAATAATGGAGTGATATAATGGGAGGTGAGTGGGTCCCGCCATTTTTAAAAAATAAAGAGAAGAGGTGGTGTGGAAGTCTACGACTCTTAATTTATTTATTTATTTTTTTTCTACTCCAGTCTCACTCTCTTTGCAGTATTGGCAAATTTCAACTTCTCCCTCTCTCTCTAATTTAACATCTCTCTCTGCCGATATTGAAAAAAAATTGTATAGAACTAATTCATGCTATGAAATTGATTATTTAAGTATTATTATTATATACAAAAACTTTCATTATTATGTATAAAAATTATCACTGTTATAAACAAAAACAATCATTGTTTAGAAAATGATTTATATTTTTAAACAGTGAAAATTTTTACATGCATAATAAAGAATAATTTTTACACATAACAAATGATAGAGTTCGTGTGTGTAAGCACGATTCAGCATGAAAGTGTTCTTTCGTCGATATTTAATGTAGACAAAAATTTGGGTTCACAATGTGAACTCGATTTTTGTAGTGTTATGGTTGTACATAAAAATTATCACAATTTAAAAAATATTTATATTTTTAAATAGTGAAAGTTTTTTTATATATAGTAGTAATATAATTCGTATACGACAAAGTATAGGGTGAACAAGTTTCACAGTAAAACTAGTTATAGAGTGTGACTTATATTACTAAAGTGTGTGACTTTTTACTATAAAGGGTATTTCTCATAAAAGTAAAGGGTGTGATTTATATTATAACAGAGGGTATCGTAGTGATAACTGAAGAGTGTAATTTATATTACTAAAGGGTGTGACTTGTATTATTAAAGAGTATGCCTGTAAAAAAAATTAATTTCACAAAGAACAAGTTTTACATTATACCAATTTTTTTATGTATAGACATGATTGACAAGAGTGTTATTCTTTGATGGGGAAGTAGAAACAATAAAATAAGTACAAGTGGAGATGATGATGAATGAGGAGGAGTATACAAAATGGAAGAATTTTAAAATATTAGGATAAGCTAGTAAAAGAATTCAGTCTCTGCTCAATATGGCGGAGTTGTTTTCAGTGGGATTCGAACTCAGGATATGGGCGTGGGCGTGAAGACTCTAATATCATAAAAGAATCCCGTCATATCTAAAGTTCAAATTTGTAGAGAGACGTAAAATTAATTCGTTTATTTGTTTTTCCTAATAAATAGTATTTCTATAGTTTGTGGGATTTAAACCATTTTGTTCTCGTAATATTTTCACTTTACCGAAATGGTTCCATAATGATTTGCTTTTCAAGTTTAGTTATATATAAATTTTGTCAATTTAATTTTAAATGGCCGAAAAATATTTAAAACAGTGTTGTTTCGGTCATGCAAGATCACATTTTTACTTTTATTTTTTGTCAAAAGTTGTTTACTAGCGAGGGATTTGATTTATAACGTCCCATAATTTTTTAACTTTATTAAAATGCTTACATAATTATTTGTTTTTCGAGTTTAGTCCCTTATATATTCAAATTTCGTCAATTAAGTCCCAAATAGCAGTAAAAAAATGCCTTAAATAATGTTGTTTCGATCATTTGCCAGTCACAACTTATTTTTTCTATCGAAAACTGCTCACTAGCGTCTGTTTTAAACACACTGATTATGTATTTTTCGCTCATTAAAAAATATATAATTAAATAATAAATTCAATAGAAGTTGAATGAATAAACACCACAAGAAAAACTAATTTGTAGTGAAAATTAACTTTTCTTATAGTAAAAATTAAAAAAATAATAATAAAACAAAATTTAGAAAAATTAATTAAATCAGCCTAAAAAATAAACATGAGTATGTTATGTAATAAGAAACATAAAACTCATTTCAAAATCTCTTCTCAACAAAATTGTATAAATTGTAAATTAATAAAGAAATCATAATTCAAATTGTAAATCAATAAACATATCATAAATATAAATATTGCTCTCAAATTTGGCATTAATATTCTACATAAAAGCAGCTACGGATCCAATAAATTTTTATTATGGGGGCACATAAAAAATACAAATTTAAATATATTAAAAAAAAAATTCTTACATAACAAGTAACAACTCAAGTCTAATACAATTGAAACTTACGAATTTTTATAGACTGCAATATTTGCAGAATTGACTTATTATTATACTATTAAATTTTATTTAAGTTATAATTTATATAATAAAACTAATATTAATTATTTAAATTATATAATAAAACTAATATTATTAAAGGAGTACTAATTATAAAGTATAATATATATAATAGTATATACTAAACAAAAACAAAAAAATTATGGGGGTCTCTGCATAAAAGAAATCTTAAGAAAAAACAAGTATTTGTTAAAAAATGATACGTTCACATTGAAAGTTGAAAAAAGTACAAACTAACTTTCGGTTGATCAATATCAAATGTGTCTATTTCGACATGTACTTTATATTAAGAAATTCAAATATAAAAGAGAAGACTTACTAATTAACAGGAGTATTGACTTCAAGTGCATATGGACCGCAACCTAAATAGGCAGACTGATTGTGGTCAATTAACGCAGTTGAAAATATTGAATGCGTTGAACTGAATCTCATTACTCTTTTGGCTCCAATCAACTGATTTTTTGGAACGCAAATGCAACTTCAATTTCATGAAATTCAAATTCATGAAATTCATGGATTAATTAATCATCTACTATAAATTAATAGTGTTGTTCGTATAATATTACTGTTTAACGTAATATTATGTGGGCAAATATGTAAAAGTAAACAAGTAATATCATCGCTATGATTCAGTTTGACCCGATTTGATTTTAATCTGTAAATTATTTAAGTTTGTTTAATTTTCAGAAGATAAAATTTTACGTAAGGCTGACTCAACATTCAACGTGTGTCGCTTATTAATAAAATGTTACTCCCTCCGTCCCGGAACACTTTGCACTGTTACTGTTTCGCTCGTGTTTTAGCGAGCGAGTTTTTTATTACTATTTGAAATGATAAAATAATTTTAAAAAATGCGTATAATAAATGAGGGTAAATACTATCATACCCCACCTTAAAAGTCACTTTATTATTTTAAATATTAATAAACAACAAAAAAACACGGAAGCAAAAAAAAAAAGTGTCTTTGTGTTTTAGGGACGGAGGGAGTGTCATTTTTAAGCAAGGGTGTATAAGTCAGAAGTTGATAGTCGGATGGATTCGAACCGCCTAGCGCCTAGGCCGTCAAAGCGGGAACTATGCAGTCCGACTTTTTTCTAATTTAATTTTTTTTAATTACAAACTAAATTAACATAAATTCAGACAAATAGACTAGATAATTAATTATTAAATATCAATATTCAAAACGAAAAAACGTAACAATTTAAAAATTAAGATAAAGTACAAAAGAATTAAATGGGAAATAGACTAATGTGTAATTATAAATTTTCTGCAACTCAAAAGTTAAAATACTGACACTGTTCATCTTGACAATGTTGTGTAATGTTATAAATTTAAATTTTTTTATTTTTTATTTATTGAATGTTGATTTTTTAAAAAAAAATTAAAAATCTGTCTAGTTAGCCGCCTAGGAAGCACCTAGACCCATTAATTAGATCTGCCTAGGAGGCGACTAGCAGCAAATATGATTTTTCGCACCAATTTAGCCAAAATCGAATCTGCCGACAGTTGCCTAGACCAATTTTTACATCCATGCTTTTAAGATAAAATGTGGAGTATCACGTTTCGAAATCGGATCAAAATTATACATTTTAAGTGTTTTTTTATATTTTACTTTAAAAAGTGATAATTTTTCTATTAAAAGTAATAAAGATCAAGCAATGTGACTCTTACACAATTTTTTTTTTTTTTAGAATCGTAAAATTTATTTTTTATTTTAATACACACATGTAATTTTTTTTCTTCCAAACCCTTAAAATGGGAAATTCGGGAGTCCTTGCGGATGCGGTTTCTTTGACCTATCCCCTTTATTCCCCTTCATTTTTTCAAGCACATCATGTAAATGGATTTTCTTGTATAAATTTATTTTAAATATTTTTCATACTTACTACTGGGTCAATTGTTTTAAAATAATTTCAATCTAATTGTAATAATTAATTATATATATGTATTGTGTGTTTATAATGAATGATAAAACTTTTAAAGATAATTTTTTTTATTAATCAACTAATCAAAGTTTACAAAGAATTAAACAAAATTAACTCTTTTTGAGAAAGACAATCTCAATGTGATGAGGAGTAAAAAGAAAAAAAAAAAAAAACGAAGGTTACGTTGTACATTAATCATGATATAAGTTCAATCTTCAAGAAGCATTCCTTGATTTGACTGGAACAAACGATAATACCTCAAACAAATCACCAGTTGAGATCACACTCTCAAGTTGTTCCGTGACTACTAGCACAACAAACATTGATTTCGAAGCTACTTTAAAAATGACCAAACAAGTCAATACAAAAACACCATCTTTAAACCGAAAAAAAATAAAAATTTCAATACCTGCAAATAATTATAAAGAAGACGAGAAAAAAAGGTAAACATATTTTCTTTAAAAAATTGTGGATCACAACTCTAGTTGATATCTTGATTCCACTCTACAAAAACGTGATACCAAGGTCTCATCGATTTATTTTGGATTTTCCTAGTACAACTTGGTATAGCATTGCGGTCTCAGTGACTTATTTGGATTTTTCCTAATACAATTTGATATAGTATTGCGGTCTCACCGACTTATTTTAGATTTTCTTACAATTTGATAGTACTGGTGTCTCAACAATTTATTTTAATTTTTTTTTATAATTTAATAGTAGGGATTTGATGGAGTCGTTCGTGACTTATTCCATCAGACCTATAATTTTACCTACAATTTGGTAGCAGGGAGTTGATGAAATCGTTCATGACTTATTCCATCAGACTTAAGATTTACCTAAAATTTGGTAGTAGGGGGCAATGGAATCGTTTGTGACTATAATTTGACTAAGAATTTGACCCACAATTTGGTAGTAGGGAGTTGTTTGAGTCGTTTGTGACTTTTCATCCGTCTCAGGATTTGAACTACGATTTGGTAGTAAGGAGGCAATGGAGTCATTTGTGACTTATTCCATCTTACATAAAATTCGACCTACAATTTGGTAGTAGAAAGTTGATGGAGTCATTTGTGACTTATTCCATCTGATTAAGGATTTGGCCTAAGTAGTAGAGTTGATAAAGTCGTTAGTGACTTATTCTATCGAACCAGAAATTTGACCTACAATTTGATAGTATGGAGTTTATGGGGTCGTCTATGTCTTATTTCATAACTTACTAAAACTCTATGTTGACTCTTCTATTTATAAGAGGATGGTGACTTAGAAAGCAAATAAAATATCTCAAATTTTAAAAATTATTTTTATATTATTATCTCCAAAATTAGAATTTATAGTATATAATATTATTAAATTTTAATAAAATTTAAGTGTCTACACCATCAGTTCGACATGTGGTCAAATAGAACTGAGGGAGCAAATGAATTCACAATGTGATTTTTGTAAGACGAATAGCTTACAAATTTTATAAATTAACAAAAAGTATTTTGTTAAATCGTCTCATTTAACATATTTTGTACATATAACTTATAATTTTATATTGAAAAATGATGAGTTCGTCGTTTCACGGAACACGTTTTGTGAGACTCATATCTTAATCTCATACAAATTTTAGCTATAAGTCAAAGAATTATGTACTAAATGGGAAAACAATGACCAATATGAAAAATAATTAAAATAACAATGTGTAAACAGTGATTATATGAAGTACATTGTGTTAGGTTTCTTATATCGATTTTGACATAAATTCCTTCTAAATATTTTTATTTGCACTTTATAATGAAACTCAAATAGTATTTTGCACTGTTTTCAAAATTGGGTTGAATCGAGAATCGGCTATGAAATAACGGTCCAATTATCCTCATGAAAATGTTTTTATGGTTCAACCCAAAAAACTAGCCAGAACCGAAAAAACTGGTCAAAATTGTAAACCGATAAAATCGATTGAACTTATTTTTTTTAATTAATTTAAAATTTAATCCTTATTTTTATCATTCTTATTTTAAATTGTATTGTGTTGTCTATGATTTTATTAAGTTTATTTTAAAATAAAATTTATAAATATATAATTTTAAATTTTGTAAATGTACATTTATTTTATTTTTAAGGTAATATAAAGAATATTTTAAAAATATTTATAAGGATCATTTTAACGGTTGGATCGTCGGTCAACTAATACCCAATACAATTTGATCACAGATTCGATTATGAAAACACTCTTGTTTTATACTAACAATCGGGTTGCACAAAGAACTGAACACTTGAATCCATATAAAAATAATTATATACATATGACATAATCGTTAATCGAGTACTATCTTTTAAATCTTCTCAACCAAATAAATCGACAATTTTAACTCATTTCACGTGCTTAATTATCTTTTTTATTAAATCGAAATGACTCGAGCAGATATCCAACTGAACTTGTAGGCAGGGCTTTACTTTGACAACATTGGGATTGGATAATGAAAAAAAATTGTGATATGTGTACAATTTCTTTTATTTATATTTTTAATTCGTAAATTTTTTTAATTTTACCCTTTGAATTATAAATTTTTGTATCAAGAGGACGAAAGTCCTTAATACCATTCGGCTACACGATGGGATATCTTTTATAGCATAAAATAAAGTAATATTTTGCAGTGATTTTGGATAAATAGTTTATATAATAGCTATAAGAAAATGAAGAATTATCTATAAAAAATTTCAAATGGTTATGAATTTTTTTTATAAATATAAATTGGTCCTTAAAAAGTGAGGATTACCTATGATTTGCCTACCAAAATTTTAGAATAATATTTAAAAAAAATACCTACACAAATAATTCCCTAAGCAAATAAATTATCTATGAGCAATCTACCTACACATTTATAATTTACGTAGGCAAACATACCTACAAAATAATTTCTTAGATAATTTACATTTTCGTAAATAATTATATTTGTAGTTTAAAAATAACCTATATAATTAGAAAATTTTGTAAAAAAATCGTAGGAAGCCTTACCATTTAAGGACGAAATTATTTTCGTTGAGAATTTCGTATGCATATTGGAAAAATATTGAAAAACTTCGTAGGCAATGCACTATTTTCTTGTCGTGAATTAAATATTTTTATAAATAAATGTGATAAAAATAAATTTATGTGTGTATAAATAATATTTTTCTTTATTTTTGGAAAACAATAATCTCTGTGAATCTAAGTTCACGATGAACTCTATTTTTAAAAATAATATTATTATATATATAAAAATTAATATTATTATGTATAAAATTAATATTATTATACATAAAAAATTTCATTGTTATGCATAAATTGTAACGGTTTAAAAAGTGATTTTTTTTAACAATTTTAGTTTTAACTTAAGGCTAATTTATAACAATGATACATTGTTATGTACATGACAATAGTTCATTATAAACCTACAAGAATTACTTATCTTGAAATATGCATTTACTCTAGTATTCAGGGGTGAGCATCGGTCGATTTGGTGACCAAACCGAACCGAAAAAATAAAATCGAATCAAATCAAAATTTTATAATTCGTAACCGAACCGAACCGAACCGAATGAGCATTATAACCGAACCGAAAATTTCGGTTCGGTTTTGATTTTTAACCGAACCGATCGAAGTTTTTTTTTTTTTACATGGAATTCGAACGTTTACCTCTTTCTAATATGAAAAACTGATGACCAAAAAGTAAAATTTCTAATCAAATATACTACACCATGATCAAAACAAAGTTTTAAAATTAATTGACACCTAAAACATGGGAAAAATCACACACTAAATATGTACTTTATGATATCTATCAAATATCAATAAGTTCATCAAGTTCATACTTCATAGTGATAACATTAAAATAAAAATATATATATATATAATAATTAATTAAAAAAATTATATAATAATTAATATTTATATATTTAAATTATATTTTCGATTTTTGATTTTTTCGGTTTTTGACCGAAAATTAACCGAACCGAACCGAAAACCGAAATTCCTAAAACTTGAAACCGAAACCAAATCGAAAACCGAATAACCGAACCGAACTTGAAAATTCGGTTTGGTTCGGTCGGTTAATTCGGTTTTCACCGAATTTTGCACACCCCTACTAGTATTTATGGGCTTGGGTTTTCTATTAATTATTCGACAGCTTTATATTATGAAAATTGGGTGATTTAAATCTTGATACACTTTTAAAAAAAAAAATCCATTGACTGTTGATCGTCATTCCCTCGGGTTCTTCTCGCTACGCTACATCATAAAATAATTAGTTGATTGGTTTCGGTTTTAAATTTTAATATAAATAACATTTGTGTAAGACTATTTTATAATGAGACAGGCATGATAATTTAAACATGAGACTTTGATATTTTAAAATAAATAAATATAAATTAATATTATTTTATATTTTATCTCGTGTATCATACCTTAAAATTTTTGTCCAACTTTAATATAGAGGGGTCAACTTTTACCAACCAATAATTTGATTGTGGATCTAATTGATGCGATCTTTGAGGTCATTCATCAAATTAAACAAAGACAGAAGTAATGTTTTTTAGATAGTAATTTAGAAAAAAATTGTGTTTTAAAGGGAATAATTTTATGAGTTAGAAAATATTGGACAATATATTTTAAAATTTATAAATATAGAATAGTATATTTTAAAAATATGTAAATGTATACAATCGAGCCCGACTAAGTCCAATTTAAATTTATTCGGACTCAATTATCCTACATTTACATATTTTAAAATATATTATCCTATATTTCTAAGTTTCTAAAAGTGTACTCCCTCCATCCTATTTTAGATTGTTCATTCACTGTTAGACTCGTGAGCTATCGGATAGTTTATTGGTATATGAAATGATAAAATAATTTTTAAGAAGGTGTAGGATAAATGAGGGATATAGCTATCTTACCCTCTTAAAAATCTCTTTATCTTTTTAAATATTAATAAATAACTCGCTTGTTAAAACACGGGTTAAATATAGTGAATGAATAATGTAAAACATGATGGAGGGAGTAGCCAATAAAACACAATTTCCTAAATTATTGTCCTAAGAAAACATTTTTCCCTAGTAATGACAAAGATAATTTTAACGTATTATTGACCAAATATAAAATGATGTTAATTAATAATACAAAGCACATAAGTATAATAATTTATGTAAATAAATCTTGTACCATAATAATATAAAATACATATATCGCAAAATACAAGTATGAGTTTAGGGGGTGCGGATGTGCGGTTACCCTTTTTGGATTTAAAAACTATCTAGGTTATAGGTGAATTATTTTTATATAAAGCTTCATTTTATTAGAATTCGTCCCCTTAAATTATTCATGATAATAATTTTTATTTTTTGGTTCAAGATTAGAATCTATATCCTTTTTGTCGCGGTATAATGATATATGTGTATTGGAATAAATTGATAGTTAAAAATGCAGGTAGATGGCACATGGCCTTATCCTCAAAGATCTGATGCAGGTACAGTACAGAAACCCTTAATAATGTTGTATTAATTAAAATAATATATTTCTGCAATATTCTTCTAAATTTTATTTTCTTAGATTTATGTCCAACAAGTAGTAATTTGTGTTGTGCATTCATTTGCAAAATACAAAAATTCACATGAATTGAAATTCACAGTTAATTAATTTTTTTTAATATTATTATATATTATATTTAAAAATTATTATTATTAATATATATTATTATTATGTATAAAAAAATTTACTATTTAAAAAATATTTTATATTTTAAAATAATAAATTTTTATATATAATAATAATAATTTTTATTTATAAAAATAATAGAGTTCATCTATAGATTTAGTTCACTATTTACAAATTGCGTTATCCACGGTACTAATATTTTATCTATCATGTGATGAATTTTCTGCATTTCATTCAATCAATGTTGATTGTGACATGTGCACACGTTTCGATAGGTGTAACCCCAATTCTACATTATACTATAAATCTACTGCTACAAAATTCTTCCAATTTTACGTTCTTCGTTTATATATTCATATGATTTTGATATGAAATCATATAGTGAACTTTTATCACACACACAATCATGATAAATTATTTGTAACATGCATATTAGGATAGGCCAATGGGTGGGTGTGTGTTTTTTTTTTTTTGAAACGCCATATATATGTGTATATATATATTAGGGTAAATTTTTATGTGCACCATTTGTATAAAATTAATTTGATACAATTAAATTTATGAGTTATTTTTCTAATTTTTTTTGTTTTAATTTTTTTTAAAAATTTCAGTTTTTTTTAAATTTTAATTTCAATTTTAGATTTTTTTTTCTTCGACCCCCGGACTCAAACAAACCCGGTCCGAGTGATTTATGGTTCACTCGGCTCCAAGTGGTTCATAGATTCACCCAATGGAATGATTTATATATAATTTAGGGTTCATTGTTTAGGGATTAAAATTTATAGTCTATAGTTCATTTAAATTAAAATTAAATCAATTATATTAATTATTGTGTCTTGTGCAATTGGTGTATAGGAAAATAATTTATATATTAAATGTTCTTCATTAATCTAGTTGTAACTTACTCTCTGCATTGCGAAAAATCCTTAAAGTTATTAATATTTTATTATGTGATTGTGGTTCTCTTCCATGTGATTCTAATCAATGTGATTGTGATGTATGGATATGTTTCATACATCTTATAGGGGGGATGCACGAGTGCTCTATATGATTAATTTTGATAATATAACATGTACCTATGTCTTATTTTAGGATACAAGTATTTTTTAAAATTACGCTAAATTTTATATGCACAAAGTGCACAAAAAATTATAAAAATTTATAATTTATTGTAATAAAGTTTATAATTTATTATGTTGAAATATACAATTATATTTTACGAACACAAATAGCATATGTACAAGAGATTCACCATTAAAAGTATTCCATCACCTTGTTTGCGAACTGCGGTGTCTTACTATATAGAATTACGTATAAATATTACTTAATCCAAGATTCAAAATATATTCATTTAATTCCATTTAATTTTCAACCACTTAATTAACTCTTTTTATGTGTACCAACTATGGATATCAATGGATAGGGTATTCATTTTACAAAGCTTTTGTTTGACTAATTAAGCATGAGATATGATCAAATTTTAAAGTGATTCCCTTTTAAAAAAAAAAAATAATAATCTGAAAATATATAATTAAGAAATAAGTTTTGAAAATACAAATAAAATGGCCCTGCTTTTCAATGCAATGGTACCTTATCTGAAAGAAAAGGTTATGGACAAGAGAATTAAATTATTGAATACAGCTTTATATCTGACAGAATATACATACAAATACGTACAGTCTACAAACATCCAGAATCTGCACGTGGGTAATAATTTCTTTCAGTATATCTCTACGTACGTACTCGAGTATTAATTCCTTGGTATACCCAAACTAGAAAGTCTAAACTACTATATATAGTCATCTATAATACACACTATAATTAAGTCAATTTTTATTGTTTATGCACTTCCACCCTATGTTTTAAAAATCGGGTCCGACCGGCCGATCGGATCGGTTGGACCGGTGAACCGTTCCAAAGCGGTTCAATAGAGGTGTATAGAACCGCTATTGGACCGCCCACCTCAAAATCGGAAGAATCGTTAGAAAATCGGTGAAAATCGGGAACCGGTGAACCGCCGGTTTACACCGGTTTTCAACAAAAACCAAAAAAAAAAAGGGGGGGGGCGGAGACCTTCGGTGTGTGGCAACTTCGGGCGGGCGGGAAGACAAGCGGTTGGGTCAGACGCGTCGCAAGATCTCTGAGGGAGGGGGTGGCGGTGGCGGCGGCCGCAGAGAGCGGGTCGCAATGGGCACGATGGCCTGAGGGAGGGAGATGGAGCTGCGGCATGGGCGGTGCGGTGGTGGCGGGCGCAGAGAGCGGGTGGCGTGAGAGGTTGTCAGGTGGTGGATGGCTTGGCGGGCGGGGCGACGGCGCCGATTGAAGAAGAAATTGGTGAACGACTGAATATGAAGGAAGAGAGAAGATTAGGTTTTTTACTTTTTTAACCGGCCCCCTTTTTTTTTTTTTTTTCAAATTTCACCCATTTTCAATTAATATATATTGTTGTTTTTAACGGTTTTTAACCGCCCAAATTTCAAAACCCATTTAAAAATTATAAAATACAATTAATATATATGAATTGTTTTTTTTCAGCCCAACCCAGCTAATTTTAAATATCAAGTAATTAAATATCAAAAAAATAAAAATTAATACTTGTGACTTTTGTATTGTTGATGACATTTCTATTATGTTTGAAAATTGAAATTTGAAAGTTGGAACTATTTATGTTAATGGACATTTCTATTATGTTTAGAAATTTAAGTTTGAACTTTGAAGTTTGAAGTGAGTTTAGATACTTTATATTCACTTATCATACTCTATATTTTGAATTTTTAAAAATTATGCATATTATATATATATAATATTTATTATGACGTCATACCGGCTCAATCCGGCTCAATCCGGTCCGACCGGTCCGACCCCGGTCCAACCTTTTTTTGGGGTCGTCCGGCTCAACTTCGGTTCCGGTTTTTAAAACATAACTTCCACCAAATTAGTAATGACCAACCACCATAACTTAATATCTACACGTGAATATTTATTTACCTATATATATTTATATCGACAATGTTTGCACAGAATTTAATAAATGTTATAAAAATTTAATGTGGTATATATTGTTGAATTGTGTTGATGGTACGTAAAAGAAAAAGAATAAAAAATTATTCACAAAATTTTTCAAAACGCTATAAAAGTTTCCTACAAAAATAATTTAGTATTTAAAAAGTAAGAATTACTTACGATTTGCCTAATTTTTTTTAAAATAGTTTATAAACAAATTACTTATATAAATAATTTTTTAAACAAACAAATTATCTATAATCAAACTACTATATTAATAATTTTCTAAGACAAGCAAATTACCTACACAAATAATTTTCAAGACAATTTATATTTTTAAAAGATAAATATATTTATAATTTAAAAATGTCCAATAAATAAATTTATCTATGAATGAAAATATATATTTATATAATTGGGAAATTTTATAGGTAAGTTGCAGGGAAATAAAATTTAAAAAAGAAGAAGATTTTTGTTGAAAATTTTATAGATAATTTTCTTTTTAGTGATGTCGGTATGTTTTTTTTGAGAATCTATAAATGGAAATTAAAATTTGCCGTAATTGAATATAACTACGTCCTTCTTGACTTAGTCGACACACGCGTGAAGTATGAAAATAAATATTATGTATGTTGGAAAAATGTGTCTCAACTAAAAAAGGTGGACTCATATCATCATCCCATTAAAAAATTCTCTTTTGTGTATATTATATTGTAAGTGATCTTGATATGACAATTAATTGTCGAAGGTTAAATCGCTAATCGGACGAGTTTGGACCATTTAGCTTTTATTTTTCGAAACAAACCATTTAGCATTTAGATACTAACAAATCGGGTAAATTTATCTTTTTTTTTTCTTTTTCTACTCTCTACGCATTATTAATATGGTTAGAAAATTAGTTAATAACAAATTTAGTACGATTTAAATATTTTTTATAAATAAAAAGTTGAACAGACAACAATCAACATGTATAAACTATAAATTAATACAGTGAAATGTCAAAATATATAATACTACATCCGTCCCGGAAAAACGTGCACGTCTATTTTATTATCGAGTTTTTTTGAGCGAATTGTTTATTATTATTTCAAATTATAAAGTAATTTTTAAAGAGATGTATTATAGATCTACCTCTCACCTATTGCTTGCATCTTTAAAAATTATTTTATCATTTCAAATACTAATAAAAAATTCGTTCGAAAAGACACGTGAAAACAGTAAACGTGCACGTTTCTTTGGGACGGAGTATAAGTTAACAACATAGTTTTAACTTCCAAATTTCAATTTGGGGAAGTTTGAATCTGTTTATGCTCCCCACGTGTTATAAATTTCGATTTAGTCTTTTAATTTTTCTTTTAAATGAATTTTTTTTAAAAAAAGAAAAGGTTTTATGTGAAACTGATTTACCGTACATCACTTATACTATTGCTTATAGAAATTAATACTATAACAACTATAGTATTAATTTCTACAAACAATAATATGAGTGGTGCACGGTAAACCAATTTCATATGAAACTTTGTCAAAAAAAAAAAAACTCAAACCCGACTAGCTCAACTAGGCCGTCTAGATTCTAGACGAATGGCCAAAACCTAATGGACTAATATCAGCCGGTGGCCACCTTGCCCGATTTATGCTTTCATAATTTTCCTATATTTTTCGATTTTGCATACATTATTTATTTGTATTTACCATGATACAAATAATTTGTACTGAAATCATGATGTTTCATTAAAAAAGAAAAAAAAATCAATATATTTAGCTTCGTATTTTTTTTTGAACGGCCAAAAAAGATATTATTATGTAAGAAATTGAGTACAAGGGTTACTGCTACCCTTACATAAAAATTAGGAAAGAAAACGACAACTCAAAAACAAAAGAAAGAAACAATAGAATATGCTCTAGTTACAACAAAGTAGTGATTTCGTTTCTAGGATTATTATTTTTCCACACTCCAAGGCCATGTTCTCGCTTTGATTTCTTCCGATAGCTTTCTCACATCCGGGTCAATATTTTTAAAAATCTTCTCGTTTCTTGATTTTCATATAGACCAAATCGTAGCAATTCAAAGGGTCACAACAATATTACCTTGTGAGATTTGATCAATCATTGCCCCATGTTGAAGGAAATTGAAGAAAGGGTCCATATGTGTTGCCATATTGACTCTGCACATTTGTACATAACTGATACTCCCTTAATCCTAAAAGATTTTGTACACTTTTTTTATTGGGACGTGCCACAACACTTTGTACACAAAAAAAAAATCTTACTAAAATTCATCATAACAATATTCACATATTTACACAAAATACATTTGCTTTGGAACCCATCATGCACTCAATTAAACTACTTTATTTATTTTATACATATAAATTTATAAAATTACCTTCAAACACTCCACTCATTATATTTTTTCTTAATCTGCGCGTCTAAAAGTTGGCGCAAAGTCTTCCGAAATGGAGGGAGTATATCTATAATAAGTTTCCAAAAAAAAAATCCCTGTTTGGATGAGATGCATGAACATATTCATTTGGTTTGTTTACAAATTGCAATACTAAGACCATTGATAAATTTAACAACCAAGGTTGTGTTTAAAAAAAAAAACACACACACACACTCACAAAAGCATTTAAATTATCCCAAATCAATCCAATGTGGGAGGGTATTTTAATTTCAAATCCATCTCACCAAAAGAAATAGCGAATTTTAAATCCATATCAATCCAAACAACTGTAGGTCCTGGCTAGCTAATGAATTTGCTATTTTTTAATTTAAATAGTGTTACTATCCAAACGCAACCAAGCTTTCAAGTATTATATTCAAGCATACCGTTCACATTCACTTAGTAATCATGGAGTTGGAATCAAACGAGGAGAATGGTATTATATAATTAATTTCATCCTTTCTTATCAAACAATGAAGGGCTAACTCTCATATGCATTTAAGTGTATTGCGCACTCATAGTCCATTTTAAAATTATACAATTTATTATACTGAATGATATAATTTATTTACATTATATCGTGTAATTATTAATATGAAAAAATAATTATACGATTAAGAGTAAACAAATTGCATTTTTTAGTACAATAAATTTCATGATTTTAAAATGTAATATGAGTGCAGCCGTGCACCTGGATGCACGTGATAACGGCCTACTCACAATGAAAATGTCGTTACAGTTCTATTTTCTACTTCCTTTCACACCAAATTAATTCATGACACATGAGTTACATATATTTCTTCTATATATTGTTCAAAGATTATGCCTATCTTCGTATTTTATTTTGTGTTTCGCTTTCTGAATCATTAATATATATCAATACGATATATACTGTCTAATAATTATTATTTTTACCATTCACGTGTCACACATTTAGATTATAAAAGATAAATTGAACATGTGACCATTCTCATCTGCGATATTATTGCATAAAAGCACACAATTACAACCATAAAATAAAATTAAATATAACCATAACATCAATTCACAAAATAATGCCTATATACTATAAAAGTATAAATAAGATAAATAATTTGGGGGCCCCATTTTTTGAGGTCCATGACAAAAGCTAGCGGATACTGGAATCATACTCCCCACCCACACGATCCCTGCCCATTTCATATTTTATAATTTAATTCTAACCTTAATTTTTAAATAATTACGTGCAGTAATACAATTTTAGTTATATATAGTAGCTAGCATTAACATTATGCATTAACATGACGTTGGATTGTTTTGTATTTTGTTTGATATTTTTCTCTTTCCTGAGAGGTGGAGTATACGTTAATACTCCTATCTATTTCATTCTCCAAAATTCGAATGCCACTAATTAGGATCATGAATTTTTGTGTGATACAACAATAAAGTATAATAATACACACTGAAAAAATTAAATTTCGATTCAAATATTCGTTAAAAATATTATTTGAAAAGATGTGCGAATCGATTTATTTAATAAATTTGATTGATCTTGAATGTCTAATTCATATTCTCCCTATGTCCGATTAGTTTGTTGATATGTGGAGTGACACATATATTAAGAAAGATAAAGTCTAGAAAATTTTTATACATGATTTTTTTTTTAATTTACAATTAAATTTTATAATTGGTGAAGGTAAGACAAAATTGAGTGGTTCATGGTTCATTCGACCCAAGTGGTTCATGGTTCACCCGGCGCGAATAGATCATAATTTAGGGTTCATTATTTAGTGTTTAGGGTATAGATGGTTGATTTAGTGCAAATTTATAGATTTTCATACATGAAATTTTCACACTAAACCTACTTATTAAAAAAAATAGAATAATGAGTAAAGTTTTTAGGATAAATTTATAAATATTTATATATAAAATTAAGAAACGAGTTAACTTGTGTGTATGTGTGGGGTCAAAAGTAATAATATTTTATGTAAATTTGTGAATATTGTGAGGGTTAAATTTTTAAAAGGTTTTTCTTTTTTAGAGTGTGAACAAAATATTGAAAAGTACCAAAAGGAAAGTGTGAACAAATTAATGGGACGAAGGGATTAATAATTAAGAGAGACACTATCGTAAAATATTATGCAAATTAACAATGGGTTGAAAACACGTAAATTCTTTGTAGGTCGATTCGGTTCAAACAAATTTTCCAAAGACAAATACTCCCTCCGTCCCATTTATATATGTTTATTTTCTTTTTATGAATGTCCCAAATATATAGACTTGTTTATAAATAAAGTAATTTTTTCCAATTAAGTTACTAATATAACCTTATGTATTAATTATGTTGAAAACTATAACAATCATTAAATAGGGGTATAATAGAAATTTGTCTGGTTTAATTTACTTTTCCAATATAATTTCTTAATCTGTATAAAAAATCAAACAAGCCTATATATTTGGGACGGGAGGAGTATGTGTTACTCTTGCCTTTTTCAATAACATATTTGTTTCTTAGGCAAAGTGTTATATCTTGTATGCACTAAGTGTATCGTGCAATTTAAGTGTAATTTTTAAAATGTGCAACTTGTTTTATTGAAATTTTCAACTTATTGAATGTAAAACAAGTTGAACGTTTTAAAAATGGTACTTGAGTTGCACGGTGCATTTGGTACATCGGAGATATGCTCTCTTGTTCTTATAGTAACACTAACACACGTATGTTATTGAAAATTGTGTTATTATATGAACTTACATGTGTTACTGTAAATAAAAAATTTATTATTAAATAAACAATACGACACTCCATCTATTTAATCCGCTCCCCTCCTCTATTTTTATCCGCTTTTTTTTTTTTTTTTCTGGCATGATCATATTTCACACGTCCTTAATTCATGAAATATTTTATATAAGTATTTACATATATTATAATAATCATATAAGACTGAGCTCGAAAGATAGTACGTAGTAATTTTTAGAATAACACAATATTAATAAAGCGTAAAGTAAAACCTTGTTCCACTAACAATATAAAAAATGTCTCCGAAGAATCTTCATTTTTCCCAACAAAACTTGTGAAGCGTAGTTTTATATATGCTTAAAATGTTTTCTAATCCACAATTAAAAATTCCTTCACAAATAGCGTTCTCTTTTAATAAAACTATTAAAATACGTTCACCTAAAAACAATCTCTTATCTTGTCGCTCGTATATGCTCCATGATTCTATGTTTAATTATTGAACAGTAAAAAAAATGATTTAATAAATTAAAAAAAACTAAGTTAAAAGGTGATTTAATTTTTTGTCATATTTAGAAATGGTGTGGTGAAAAATATCTATTCATGTGAACGGGTTTTGGTGATGTATCTGTCATATATTAATAAATCTGGATCAGAATTTGTGGGCCATGTGATGGCCCATTCATGCGGCCTGACCCGTCATTTAGATCCTGATAGTGTAGGCCCACTAATAGGGTTGAAAATCAGTTGCTGCAAAATAATTAAGGGCGGATTGTTGAAACTTAGGAAAAAGTTGGGTGGATGGATTAAATTAATCACTTTTGACAGTACACTAAACTTATTTGAAATTTAATTAAATTAGTGCGTTTGAGGTTGTTTAATTATCAGTTTAAGCATCTAATCGAGTATAAATACCTTCTACCTCGAATAGAAAAATGTTATGTGTATTGAAAAATCAACTTGAGTCTTCCTAATTCCATAAAAAAATTAAACGTATTTTTAGTACATTTGGGGACAACGTCATGGATGCCCTAAAATGTTTGGCATAAGACAAAAATTTGTATAAGAGTCCATTTGTTACCATTGATAACAACGGATGTGAAAAAATATCCCTCAATTTCTACTGTTTGTTATTATTGATATAGTTTTTTTCCGTCCAATTAAAAAGTGAAGGCCCGCATTCCAATTTCTCGTTTTAGGTGGATTTTCCATACCATCTTATGTGTATTTGTAATACCAAGAAATATTCCTTTAAATATATCATATAATTTTATATCCCTTCAAATTTCATATCACTAAACAAATGAATTTTAAAAATACGGAAGTGGATCCACTGTTGTACAACATTATGCTTACAGTAGGGGAATCGTTGGATCACACACACTCATATAAGTATGTGTGTGTGTAATCCACCGATTCAAATACTGCACAACACCGTGCAATAGGCGATCTGTTTCTTAAAAAATACACGGTTCCATCAAGCAGGCATAGACTATCTCATACTACATAACACCATTTCACACAATAATATATTATATGTTATAATCTACTTTAAAAAGGGCTTTGCATGAGACCTCCACATGACTAATATTTTTTTATAATTTTTGTGAAAATAGAAGTAAAATATAATGGGCAAAATAAAAGTAATGAAAGATAATAAAATTACACGTTTAGTCAAACATTTAACATTGGAACAGAAATATCCTTTCCCGTGAATCTTCAATTTAGGGAACTGAACAATTAATCTATTTAAATTTATCCTTCTTATATATTGTCACAATCTTGGGTGGTTTATTGGGCCCAAAAGTCTTAAAAATCAAGCAGTGAACATCATATCAATTGGCCCATCAAAATTTTAACTGTTATAAAACGTGTAATGCCACGAGCGACTATTTCCGCGGACGGAATGTCGAAAAATCGCATCGTAAACAGAGCGTTTCTTTTTTAAAACAAAAAAACAAAGTTTTTTTATAAATAAAATCACCAAACCAAAGTACATTAATTAACGGGCCTAATTTATACTCCATCCGTCCATCAAATTTATGCACATTTACTATTTACACGTAGTTTTTATATTAATAATTAAAATGATAAAGTGACTTGCTCCTCTTTAAAAGCCAAGTTATCATTTTAATTATTAATGCAAAACTCCCTGATTAAACTACGAATGTTTATAAATTAGGTGGACGGAGAGAGTACATAATAAAAAAATTGTGTGAACCTGAGTTCATTGTATCCGTTGCTTTATTATCAATGTTATGTATATAAATTATTATTATTATGCATAAAAATTATTACTATTATTTACAAAAATTATCACTGTTGTTTAAACAATGTTCATTTTTTTTATACATAACAATAATAATTTTTACATATAATAGTTATAGAGTTAATGTATAAACTTTGTTTATAAGAGTATTTAGTATTAGTGTTATACGTAGTCGGTGCTATTTATAAATCATCACGGTCTACGAAATGAACTTTTATTTTTGAAATAGAACGATGAAAATCTTTCCACTCTATGGATTAGTGATTAATTATAGAGTTAATCTCCCATGAATCAGATCTATACTATAAACTTGAATTATTTGATTTATTTTAATCATTTTCAACACATTTTTCTAAACCACTAAACTTGACCTGTATTATACCCTGGATAGGGTCAAATGACTCAAATGTCATGAAATTAAAACAATGTTCATAGCATTGAATCGGTCTATACAAGTTTTTATCTTAATTATATAGAGCATGGGGATGTGGGTGAACGGGTCTTGGGAGTGGGATCTTAGATGGAATAGGGCATTATTTGATCGAGAGTTACCTGCTATTAATGAACTTATGTCCATGATTAACAGGTTTCAGCTAACGGAAAAAGAGGGACACATGGATTTGGAAAGCTTCTCCGGATAATACCTTCAAGACAAAGAAGGCGTACGACATTGTCAACAACCTGGAAATCCCTGCTCAATCCTATGTGGTTGCTGGCTCCGTTCTTCATCAAATTTGGAGTAAAATTCCATCTATAAAAATCATCGGCAATGGCTTGGAGATTACTACAAGATCTTCTACCTACAAGAATGAATCTGGCAAAGAGAAACATAATACCTCAAAATGAAAGTGTTGGTTGTCCTTTTTGCATTCAAACCCTAGAAACTGCAGCACATCTTTTTGTAGAGTGTAACATGTCAAATATTATTTGGAATGCTTGCTACAATTGGCTGGGAGTGACATTTGTTGGTCATAATCAGATTACACATCATTTTTTGGCTCATTCCGGAATGCTTCTTGGCAAGAAAGGTAATATGCTTGCAACTAGTTTATGGATTTGTGTTGTTTGGATTATTTGGAGAGGACGGAATAAGCTTGTCATTGAGGGGAAGTGCTTTGAAGTGGATAAGTGTATCGAGGAAATAAATGTAGATTTTGGAGTTGGTGTTCTGTGAAATTTCCATCATTTTGTAATTTTTTTTACTCTGATTAGCTAAAAAATCCTAGGAAAATACTTGAGGCTTGAGACTTAATGGTTCCTGTAAAGTTTTGAACCATTGTACAGGGTATAACTCTTTTTACCCATTCTTTCATTCAATGAAATTTTACTTACCAAAAAAAAAATAAAAAATACAAAAGATAAAAATATGATATATTTTTATATATAGATACATTACTAATTTGAGGGACTGAAGAACTTCCCCACTCATCATCTAGGCAAACAATTAAATTTTTATTTTTTTTTTTTACAATTAAACGACAGTTCTGTTGAAAATGTGCTCATTATCTTGTTTAATATTTTTAATTTTAAAATAAAATAATAGTTTTACTTAATTTGTTATATTCTCTGTATTTAGATGAACGTGTTAGAAAATTGTTAATTGTTCAATTTATAAAGAAAATATACTGAATAATAGTGACAACGAATATTGGAGAGTTATTCACTACAAGAAAATAGTGCATTGCCTACGAAAATTTTCAACATGCCTATGAAATTTCCAACAAAAATAATTTCATCATTAAATAATAAGAATTGTCAAGATGTGCCTACAAAATTTTCAAATCCTATAGGTAATTTCTAAACTACATATATAATTGTCTACGAAAATATAAATTGCATAGATAATTATTTGTAGTAAATAAGTTTGCCTAAGAAAAATATAAATGTGTAGCCACTTTGTTCATAACTAATTTGTTTTTTACTAAAAATTTTAAAAATTCTATGAATATTATAAGAGCATGTATCAAATTAAGTGTCACATAATGATTGTTATATATCATTGTAGACGTGTATGGACTATAGATGAGCATGTGTCGATGTGTCACGTGTAGATAATTATTTAACATAGTTGCGTAGATGATAACAATGAGTAGACTGAGTTGGTGGTCTCAGGTCTGTCTATAAAAGTCGCAACCCTATAACATAATTTTATAATGCACTCAAGTATTTCTTTTGATTTTTCTTGAGTTTACACGCGCCACCAACTTTTAGGGTTAACGTGTGCCGCAGTATGTACCTTTACGAGAGATCTTTATCCATTGAAAAGGAAAATTTGACTAATATAACTTCATTGGCTAGTGTAGTGCAATCCCTTTTGATTTGACTGCAATAATATAATTACTAGTACAATTTGATTTGATATTGAATTCTACAATTAGCGTGTTGTTCGTGAGACTCTGCCTACAATACATATTTACCTGTTTAAAATATGTATGGAATGTGTGTACACCTATGACGTGTATGTGAATGTATATTGTTTTATAATAAATTTTGGATTTCTAGTTCCTGCTTATATACTAGGTTAGGTTAATTAATTTGAATGGTCTATTAATTTCGTCAGATTAATTAGAAGCTTATGCAGAAGCCCTATTTGAAGTTTTAAAATCTTTCATACGAAATGCAATACTATGCAGTCTGTAGATTTGATGAATATGTGTGAAAAATCTGGTATGATATTAGTATACTTGGAAAAATGTTTATTAACTTTACATTAATTGTGCTAAAGCTGTTAAAATTTTGGATAAGAGGTTCTATTAAATTTCTACTACTTTTATTCCTTTGGCTAATTTATCTCTTTGATGAGTTTTGTTTTGAATTCGATATTGGTTATTGCACATGTTTGGTTGCTGGAGACATGTCTAAAATTGATGAAATTATCCCCATCTACGAGACGAGAAAGCAGATTGTTTGTATCTTGAATCTCTCATGGAGCCTGCGCTCAATGCGAGCCAAGTCGATAAGATGATATTGGAACTCTTACTCAAGGATTCCGCACTGGTAAATAAGTTTAATCCCTTTTAAATTTCAACAATTAGAACTGTTTGCCGTTGTATAGACTTGTGAATTGTTTGCTGTAGAAACTAGGAAATCTATGAAAATTCGCTATTTGCCTATTATTACTGATTTTTGCGGCTGATTGTTTCATTGAAATTCATTGAATCTGAACTACATATAAAGGTTTATATCAAGTTTTTCTTATGGACAATTGTAGTAAATACTAAAAGGAAATCTATCAAGCTTGCTCTCAACAGTAATAACTTCTTGACTTAAACTTTCCATGTTGAAATTCACTCTGCTATACCTGTTTTGAGTGGAAAAATTGCAAAAGGTTTCCAATATGCCTCTGCTATATATTAAATTTTCTCCTCACCTAAATGGAGAATGAATATTACTGAAAAATATCATGTTGTTCATGGAAATCCCTGAAGGACTATTTCCATCAATAAACACAAAAAGATCAATAACAGAAAATATTGATTCCAGAAATATCGAAAGCAGAAACTATCGATATAAAATATAAATGAAAGAAAATATTGATGGCAGTGGAAAACAGTATAATTCATACCTGAAAGCTCTTCCACTAAAATTGAGTCCTTATATAATTATGAGCAAAATAGAATCTCATTGCACTAGTCTGCCTGAAATAAATATGAGCATTGAAAATGATGATTATTTGAATGATGTACTAATTTGCCTGAAGCAAATTTATCGAAATTATGACATGAGCGGTTCAAAATATGATAAGTCGGATTTTGACTAATTCTATTTACATAGTATGTCAAATAACATAATTCCTTATGCAAATGAATTTATTTTGTGGGGCTTATGCAAATACATAAATTGAAAAATTTTATAGTACGACATTCTCGTACTAAAGTTGGAATTGTATATTTTATTTCTCTTGAATAGAGTCATAAAAATACTTTACTGATATAATTTGTCCGAAGCAAATTTATTGCTAAATATTATTGAACTTAAAATTTTGGATTATCCAATAAATCCATTGGAATGATTAATGTCGATTTGATGACATTAATGATTATTATATGGCATTGAGAATTAAAATTGAGCATTTAATCTCGTCCACATCGAGAATGGTTTAGTTGAATTACTAATAGATTTTATCAAATTAATTACTAGACTATTATTGAAGAATTCCAACTTAGTTATAATATCATGTTGGGGGCATGAAATTTTACATGGTGCTAATCTAATTCAAATCCGACCCACTGCATATCATGATTATTCCCCTTTTATACCTAGTGCGTAAGAACTAAATATTTCCCATCTGCAAATATTAGAATGTGCAATATTTATTTTCAATATTACCACCACGGCCCAGTTGACTAATTGCACATTTGATGAAGATCATTTCTCGGCATTAGGGGGAGATAAGAATTTATAATTCAATGAATGCCGATAAATTTCGTAGAATATAAATGATCTTCAATATGAAAATTCATACACTAGTCAAAATGAACTGAAAGTTCAAATGATAAATTAACTTGCAATATTCAGCAAGTAATCTGCCAAATTAGTTTACTGATGATAAAGAAGTGACTAAAGCACATATACTTGTTGTAAATGCACCAAAAAGAGTAAATGTGCTAATTTTAGACAATTATATATGTTAATGCTCCTACACACCAGAAGCGTAAAGGACCCCTTATTATGTAAGACATAAATCCGCGGTAATTACTAAAGCTAGCAAATATATTTAGTCACTCTTGAAGTCTCTTGAAGAGATTCGTCCCGAAGAAGAAAATTCTAGTAATGAAGCACGTGCACAAAATAATAAAAATACTAGAATTGCGGAACGACCAGATCAAAATATTATGAGAAATGATGAAGATCTAGTTGATATAAATATAGAAATTATAAATACATGAGAAATTTACCAATGTTGTCGACAACTTATTTGTTGCCATAATTGCTCTTACTATTAAAAAATTGGATCCAGTACCCAAGTCAATAGTTGAGCCGGAAGCACTTTGACTGGGGTAAAATAGGAAGAAACAATTGAGGTAGAGCTCAACTCGCTAATATTCTTGACTTTATCGTACATACACCCCAAAACGTTATCCCTGTTGGATATAAATGTGTATTTGTACGAAAAAAAATGAGAATAATGATGTAATGAGGTACAAAGCGAGATTAGAAGCTCATGGGTTTTTGCAGAGACCCAATATAAATTTTAAATATATACTTCTGTTATGTATGAAATAAAGTTCCGCTACTTAATATCTCTGGCAGTAAGTAAACTAAATGTAGAAATGCAGTTGATAGACGTTGTAACTGCATGCTTATATTGATTAATATATATCAATATATATATATATATATATGAAGATCCCTGATGGATATAATATTCCACAGATGAGGAATGGTAAAATCGTATTAAGTACGATATTAAAATTACAAAGGTCATTATATGACATAAAATATTTGGGTCGAATATTCTACGATCGACTCAATTCATTCTTCCCGAAAGAGGAATAAATAAACAATGAAATATTTCTGACACGTGTTTTGCAACACACTATCCTCTCAAGTATAAGAGGGTCGTTGAAGTGCCCGGTTTAATATCAATCCACGGTACTAGGTGTGGAATATAACTCAATTGCTATATGTTGTCGCATGATTATAGTGTGACATGATTTTGAAACTTAAAACAAGCAATATTCCACAAGTGAAACAAAGATTAAACTAAAAACAAGCAAGCTACGAGAAAGCAATTAAATAGCAAACGATTTTTGTTTACTAGCGAGAGAAGATGTGCTCGGGTATTTTTTCCTTATGAGACGATTGTCAAAAGATCAATTATGGTGTTTGCCTCTATTTCCGGTTATTCCATAAGGGCGATCACTAAACATATACCATTCCCGTACTTGGTAAGTCTAGGGTACGATATCGGTTGAAATCCTAGGATCGAGAGGTGAATCTCTCTTTGCTAACCCGGGTAATTGCACGGATATGGCCCTCTAATTAGCTAACTACTCCGTCACCGTGTGTTCCCACTTGTAGACTAAGGTTGATGCTCCTATGTGCTCTTCACCACTCACTCAAGGTTTTAACTCAAGAAGATAATGTAGATTAGGGGGGTTCTAAAGTATCTACCCAACTCTCGTTGCTATAGGACTTAATCGACTCCAATTCGGATGAATTAAACCAATACCCATGTGACTAAACCCATCTACCCAACTCTCGTTGAAATAAACTAGCAAAAACACACAAGTTAATAGCAAAACCACCAAAATAGAACAAGTAAATTCCCCTAATATAAAAACATCATCAATAGAGATAAACATCCATAATCAAGCAATTTAAACAATCATCACCACAATTCCAAACACCCAAACACAAGTGACCTTAGCCCATGGTGCTATAAGCAATTCTCATGGCTACTATGGAAATAAACAAGAAACCCATATGAAAATAAGTAATAAACAACAAGTAAAAACCAATAAACACCTTACTCTTAAAATTCAAGCTCCAAACCATACAAAATCCATCAATACTCCATGATAACTTGCTTAAAACTGAAATTGCAACTATATTTATGCTATGCTATGTCTATCTAAACTAGCTATGGAAGCAAAATTGAAAAACATGTAAAAGTATTAGTTGCAGCTCTCCAAAGTATTACTTGCTCTTTCCCCTATCTCTCTCCCAGCTGCTAAATCCTTGCAAAAACGAACTCCTGACCTTTTATATGCTTTTGATTCCTCTGGCACGTGTCCCTAGGTCAGAAATGGGGCCTCAGATATTTTTGGCATGCTCGACTCGAGCAGGTCTGCTCGAGTCTAGCAGAGATGAAAGCGCGCACACGTTTTCTTTTCTTCAGGCTGCTCGACCAAAATTGGGTCGAGCAACTCAAAATTTCAGAAATCACCTCCCTTGCTCGACCAAAGGGAGGTCGAGCAAGGTTGCTCGACTCAAGCAGCAGGTCGATCAACTGCAGGTTGTGCAGCTTCGGTCGTCGTTTTCTTCATAACTTGAGCTCACGAACTCCGATTGACTTGATTCTTTTTGCGTTGCGACCCTAATTTCAAGCTCTTTCACAAGGTTCAACTCTATTCTCCTACATCCTTCTAGATTAGAGCAGTTTATTTAATCAATTCTAGCTTGTTTCCACTCGTTTCCCACACAATGAACCCAACATGCCCTTTCTCCACATTTAAGCACAATTAAGTGAAATTAGTGCAATAAAATCACGAAATGCTATCAAATTAAGCTCAAAATCACATAAATACAAGCAATGACGACCCCTAATCAACCCCCCCAAACTTAAAGCGTTGTTTGTCCCCAAGCAACAATAGAAAATAGAACAAGAGGGAGGAATTGTGAAGTATGCAATGTATGGACACCAAGACTCATGCAATGGACTTCAAGGCTCATATCAAATGAACAAGGAATCACAAGTGAAATCTCATACCACAATCAAACATTCAATGATCAAGATAAGACAAGTTCAAGTGCTCTATCCTCACTCTCTTATGGAAGTAATTCACTCAAAGCTCACTTTGTTTCAAGGGACGTGTTTGCACTCTTTCAATCAATCCACTCTATGCAACATCCATAGGCTTGCCCCTCATCTCAATTCTCCATCAACTCTTTTGGTAGGTAATCAAATAAAGGAGGTCTTTTACAAGGTGGTAATGTAGGTTCTTTGGACAAAGGTGAGGTAAAATTTGGGGAAAAAGTAACTCAATTCCTTGTAGAGCAACAAGTGTTGGTAAATCACTCAAGAATTTCTAGAACACAAACTCAACACTCATTTCTCTTTCTTTTCTCATTTCAAGCTCACAAGTACCAAATTCACCTTTCATTTTCTTTCTTTTTCTCTTGAAGCCATTTTTCCTTTTTTTTAAGCTCATTTGAAACCTTGTTTTTTCTTTTTTTTTCATTTTTTAAGGTTCCTTCTTTCATTTTTTTTAGAGCTCTTTTTCTAGCCTTATTTCTCTTTTTCACATATTTTTTTCTCAAGGCTTATTTTCTTTCCTTCCTCATCCTTGTTCAACCTCTTTTTGCATTTTTCTCAACTTTCTCACATTGACAACTCAAAATCCACTTCTTTAAATTTTAACCTTCCATTATTTACCAACCATGAAGCTCTACAAATCAATAGGGATCAAAATGGGGCTCAAGAAAGAAATGGTAAAAATGTTTAAATCAATATAGCTTGCCAACAAAAATAGGCTTAAAGGCTCAAATGGGCTTACTACGGATTGACTTCATTAGGTGAGATTTATTTGGCCAAGTGACTCATTCAACCAAAAATGGCCTCCAATCATCTTTAACACCTTTCCAAAAATATGATCTCAAACAAGACAAAGGGGCAAGTTCTAACATGCATTTTGTGAATGATCCACTCAAGAAAGAAATTAAATCACAAATGCATGATTCAAATGGCTCAATTCTCTCAAGATTTGCATTAGGGAATAGTCACACCATCCCTAGTCTATCCATTTCAAAGCATGTAATCAAGTAGTGCAATCCTCCAACAAGTAACCACCTCATCACATCAAACACTACCAATCATCCAAGCAAAATTCTCAACATCACATACAAAAGCATCCACTACAATCCAATACCCAAGGAGCAAATATACCACCAAAAACAACATGAAGCATAAGTGCATTGGTGCAAGTGAATTTGTGAAAACGAACACACCCCCCAAACTTTTTCATTGCTATGCAATTAAAAGTTTGGAAAAATAGTGAAACAAAGAGTATGCACCAAGCACCATGACCATTAAGCTTTAAGCTAACCACATTTCAACAATTAAGCTCATCTACATTCATCTTCAACAAGCAAGTATACCAACAAAAGAGAGCCCAACACGGCAAAATTCATATACAAGTATTTTCACCATTAAGCTCAAAAACATGCCACAAGGTGAACATCACCAAAATCAAAACGGGGGTGTGCCGGTGCAACAAAAAAAGCAAGATAGAAAATGCACACCCCCCAAACTTAGACTTTGCAAAGCAAATCTAAGTTCGGGGAAAGTGCTTTTACCTAAAGTGCCCTTCGAGTACACATCTTCCTTTAAAGCTCGATATCCACCAAGCCTCGAACACACGACCCCATCACCTACAAAAAACAATAATATACAAAACACTATCAAACGAACACACGAACACATAAAAGCAGTAAAAATGGGTTCCCTCCCATTGAGCGCTAGGTTTAACGTCTTTTGCCGGACGTAGCTTAAAGTCGCTCAACTCTATTCAAGAAAATCGACACCAACGATCCCAACTTGGGATGTGGAAGGGTAATTCTTGACCCGGTGACCATTGACCATGAAGTGGTCACCCTTTTCATTCTTCAACTCCATATATCCACTTGGAAACACTTTGGCAACCTCAAACGGCCCACTCCAATGAGATTTCAACTTCCCGGGAAAGAGTTTTAACCGAGTTGAAAAATAGTACCTTATCTCCAACTTTGAACTCCTTCTTTTGATCATTTGGTCGTGCCAACGCTTAGTCTTGTCCTTGAAAATTCTGGAGCTCTCATAGGCATTCTCACGGAACTTTTCTAACTCATGGAGTTGAAGCAATCGATTCTCCCCCGCCTTATCGCCATCCATGTTCAATTATTTGGTGGCCCAATAGGCTTTGTGCTCTTGCTCAACCGGGAGATGACACGATTTACCAAAGACAAGTTGGTACGGAGACATGTTCAATGGAGTTTTGTAAGCCGTTCGGTAGGCCCACAAGGCATCATCAAGGCGAATCGACCAATCTTTCCGATTCGAGTTCACCGTCTTTTCCAAGATGTGCTTGATTTGACGATTTGAAACCTCCGTCAATCCATTTGTTTGTGGGTGATATGCGGTGGCGACTTTGTGCTTGACCCCATACTTCCCAAGAAACTTTTCCATAGCTCGATTAACAAAGTGGGTCCCCCATCACTTATCAAGGCTTTTGGCACTCCAAATCGGGTGAACACATTCTTCTTGAGGAATTGAATCACCGTTTTTTCATCATTGAGCTTGGTAGGAATGGCCTCAACCCATTTTGACACGTAATCCACCCCCACAAGGATATATATGAATCCAAATGAAGGGGGAAACGGTCCCATGAAATCAATCCCCCAAACATAAAAAATCTCTACCTCCAAGAAAATGTTCAAAGACATTTCATCTCTCTTGGTGATGGTCCCCATCCTTTGGCATCGATCACATCTTTGAACAAACTATTGACTATCTTTGAAGATCGTAGGCCAAAAGAAGCCCGATTGGAGAACTTTCATTCCCGTTTTTGATGCTCCGAAATGGCCTCCACATGGCAAAGAGTGACAATGGGTCAAGATCTCACCAACCTCTTCTTTTGGAACACATCTTCTCATGATCGAGTCTTGACCTCTCTTGTATAACACCGGATCATCCCAAATGAAACTCTTCACATCTTTGAGAAATTTCTTTTTGGCATGTGAAGGGATTTCATTGGGAAGCTTTCCACAAGCCAAGTAGTTGGCAAAGTCGGCATACCATGGTTCTTGCACCTCAATTCTCATTACCGAAATCTTCTCAACTTCTTCAAAGAACTCCTCCAACTTTAAAAGCTTCTCATCCGGGAATTCTTCCTTCACCTCAATTTCTTCTTCTACAAAGTCTTGGTCCCTCTCTAGCCTCGAAAGATGATCGGCTATCACATTTTCGGTCCCCTTCTTGTCCCGAATCTCTATATCAAACTCTTGAAGGAGAAGCACCCATCGGATCAACCTTGACTTTGCATCTTTCTTTGCCATAAGGTACCGAATTGCCGCATGGTCCGTGTACACAATAGTTTCCCCCCCCACAAGATAGGGGCAAAACTTATCAAACGCATAGACCACGGCCAATAGTTCCTTCTCCGTTGTGGTGTAATTGGCTTGGGCGGGGTTGAAGGTTTTCAAAGCATAATAGATAGCTCTGAACTTTTTCTCCCGGACTTGCCCAAGTACCACCCCCATTGCATAATCTCTTGCACCGCACATGAGAACGAATGGTTCCTCCCAATTCGGAGTCACCAAAATCGGAGAGGCTATAAGTGCTTCCTTCAATGCTAAGAAAGCTTCAAGACAATCATTAGTGAACACAAATGGGACATCCTTTTCAAGTAGATGAGAGAGGGGCTTTGAGAGTTTGGAAAAATCTTTTATAAACCTTCTATAGAACCCGACATGTCCCAAGAAGGAACAAATGCCTTTTTCATTAGAAGGTGAAGGAAGTTTCTCAATTGCCACCACTTTTGCTCGATCTACTTGAAGTCCCTTTGAAGAAACATGGTGACCAAGTACTATCCCGTCCTTAACCATGAAATGACATTTTTCCCAATTAAGGTCAAGGTTAGTCTCTTTGCACCTTGTTAGCATGAGTTCAAGGTTAAAGAGACACTTATCAAATGATTCACCAAACACGGAAAAATCATCCATAAACACTTCCATTACATTTTCAATCAAACCATGGAAGATCGACATCATGCATCTTTGGAACGTAGCCGGAGCATTGCACAACCCGAAAGGCATGCGTATCCAAGCATATGTTCCATGGGAACAAGTGAATGTCGTCTTCTCTTGGTCCTTCGGTGTAATCACGATTTGATTTGATTATAACCGGAGTACCCATCAAGAAAGCAATAGAAATCAAAACCCTCAAGCCTATCTAGCATTTGATCCATGAAGGGAAGGGGAAAGTGATCCTTGCATGTAGCTTTGTTCAATTCCCTATAGTCTACACACACTCTCCACCTCGTAGTTACCCGTGTAGCTATCACCTCATCATTATCGGTTTTGATAACCGTCATTCCACCTTTCTTAGAAACCACGTGGAGTGGTGACACCCATGGACTATCCGCAATTGGGTAAATCATACCCGCATCAAGAAATTTGATGACCTCTTTCCTAATTACCTCTTGTATGATAGGGTTCACCCTCCGTTGGTGTTGGACAATTGGTTTACTCCCCTCCTCTACTCTTATTTTATGCATGCATAAGGAGGGGTTAATTCCCTTGATATCCTCAATTGTCCACCCAATTGCGGACTTGTGCTTACGAAGCACCCCCAATAATTTGTCTAACTCACACGAATTGAGAAAGGAAGAAACGATTACCGGAAATTTTTCACCATCCTCAAGATAGGCAAATGTGAGATGCTCGGGCAATGGCTTTAACTCGGTTTTCTTCTCCTCTTGCTTTTCCACTCCTTCAACCGGTTCCTTTAACGGCAAGCTTGTGATCTTGTTCCTTCCCCACACTTCATTGACTTGATCCACTTCAAGCACATATTTGCAATCATCCTCCTCAAAGGAGCTTTCATCGTTCTCAAAGAGTGCATTGTAGTATCCATTGGCAAAGTAGGGGTCAAATGATTTTTCAAATTCCGTTTGAACACTATTTTCAATTAAATCAATCGTTTTGCACTCCTCCTTCTCAAGTGTATGCTTCATGGCTTTGTAGGAGTCAAACACGAGCTCTTCGTCATCGAGCTTCAAGGTCACCTTGCATGTATACATGTCCACCACCGCCCTTGCGGTAGCTAGAAACGGTCTACCCAAGATCAAAGGAATTTCAACGTCCTCTTCCATCTCTAGCACCACAGAGTCCACGAAAAGACGAATTTGTCAATTTTTACGAGCACATCTTCCACAATACCATCCGGGTAGGTGATGGAACGATCCGTCAATTGTAATGTCATGGACGTTGGTTGGAGCTCACCAATTTTCAAACGATGGTAGATTGATCTTGGCATAAGATTGATGCTCGCCCCAACGTCACATAGAGCATTCCTCTTCTCCGTATTGCTTAGCTCACACATCAAAGTGATGCTCCCGGGATCTTTGACTTTCTTTGGAAGGTTCCTTTGTAGTAGAGCACTACACTCACTTGTTAGGCTTATCATCTCACCACCTTCCGTCTTCCTTCACTTGGTGACCAACTCTTTAAGAAACTTTGCATAAGATGACATTTCCTCAATTACCTCCAAGAAGGTCACGTTCAAGGTCACTTTCTTGAAATTTTCCAAGAATTTGGCGAACTTATCATCAAGCTTCTTTTTCACGAAACGTTGAGGAAAATGTGGTGGAATGGGGGCTTTAGGAATTCCCCATCCATCACACTCAACCTTTTCATTTTTCTCCTTCAATTCTTTAGCCTTCTTCCATTTCGGAACCCTCTTCTCTTTAACCTCTTCCTCCTCAACACAAATATCTTCAACAATAATCTCCTCCTCCTTATCGTTCTTTTCTCCCTCCTTTTCTACCTCATCATCTTCCAAAGTCATGCTCGGCCCATCATACCTCGTACCACTCCTCAATTCAACGGCCTTAAAATGTTCTCTAGGATTCACCTCCGTCGTGGAGGGAAACTTTCCTTTGTCCTTCCCTTGGCTTGAGGATGCCACTTGCCCTAGTTGAAATTCCAAGCTCTTCAATTGGCTTGAGAGAGAGGTAATGACATTTGGAATATTTCCAAGATTCTTCAAGTCTTCTTCAATCTTATCAAACAGTTGATTCGACTTTTGAGTTTGCTGGTTTGAAAGATTGATGAAGGTTGCCAAACTATCCTCCAAAGTAGGTCTTTCTTCATTGTTTGGGGCACGGGCTTCGGGATCAAATCCCGGTGGTAGAGTGAGGGCTGCCTTCGGGTTAGAGTATGAAAAGTTATCATATTTACGGAGGTTTTGGTTGTAAGAGTTATTGTGTGGGAAGGATTGGGTGTTTTGGTTTTGATTTTGACCTTGGTTTTGGCTAGATGATTGGTTTTGGTTGCTTTGGCCTTGGAAGTTTGATGATGGATTGTTTTGGTTTGAGAAGTTTTGTGAATGGTTGTTTTGGTAACGGTTTTGGTAGTTTGAGGATTGGTTTTGGAAGTTTTGGTTGGGATTTTGGTAGTGTGAAGGTTGGTTTTGGAAGTTTTGGTTGGGGTTTTGGTAGTAGTTACCTTGGAATTGTTGATTCCCTTGGTAGTTTCCTTGATAATTCCCCCTTCCCATGTAATTGGCTTCCTCAACTTGATTAGCATTCAATGGCATCTCCATGTTCCCTCCCAATATTCATCTCCTTTGACTTTCTGCTAACGAATCAACCTTGTTCATTAAAACTCTCATTGCTTCCGCCATTGCATTGTTCGGGTCACTATCAACTTGGGAAATCTTTTGAACATCGAACGGCCAAGTGAAGGTGTTGTTGGCAATCCGATCAATCAATGCCAACCCTTCCTTACCGGTCTTGTAAAAAATTGATCCACTCGATGATGAATCGATGAACATCATTCCTTCAACGTTCAAACCATAGTAGAAATAACTCTCCACTTGATCGTTGACAAAATTGTGTTGTGGGCATCTCCTTAACATGGCATTATATCTCTCCCAAGCTTCGTATAAGTTCTCCCCACCTCTTTGTCTAAATTGGGCGATCTCCTTCTTGCATTGAAGTGTCATTGCGGGTGGAAAGAACTTCATCAAGAACTTTTGGCATAGTATGTCCCACTATCGGGGGGTAAGGAGACTATTCAATCTTTTGCCTTGTCCATCAAGGTGAAGGTGAAGGTTCGAGATCTCCAAGCGTCATCCCGTGACCCCATTGATCTTGACGGTATCCGCATACTCCAAGAATTGAGCGATATGCCGATTTGGGTCCTCATTCTTCCCTCCACCAAATTGTTGTTTTTGGAGCATTTGAATGAGGGTCGGCTTGATTTCAAAGTTATTTGCCGCAATAGCCGGACGGGCGATGCCATCATAGTGCCTTTGCACTTGAGGGTTGAAGTATTCCCACATTGGGCGATCTCCATTGTCACCCCTTCCAAATTCATCCGATTGTTTTGATTTTCACCCATTGCTCTTTGTTGGGCTAATCTTCGATTCCGGTCTCGATTTCTTCTCCTAGCCGTGGGTTCAATCTCAAGATCAATGGGAATTGATTCAATCCCACTTGCTCTTGTGATCATACACACCTAGAGAATCAACAAACACCACAAATCTCCAAGCCAACTATTAGCAATGTTAGTTACTTAAAAGAAAAAGACACTAGTAATCACGTTCAACGAACAACTAATTATACTCAACACAACCTAGTCCCCGGCAACGGCGCCAAAAACTTGACACGTGTTTTGCAACACACTATCCTCTCAAGTATAAGAGGGTCGTTGAAGTGTCCGGTTTAATATCAATCCACGGGACTAGGTGTGGAATATAGCTCAATTGTTATATGTTGTCGCATGATTATAGTGTGACATGATTTTGAAACTTAAAACAAGCAATATTCCACAAGTGAAACAAAGATTAAACTAAAAACAAGCAAACTACGAGAAAGCAATTAAATAGCAAACGATTTTTGTTTACTAGCGAGAGAAGATGTGCTCGGGTGTTTTTCCTTATGAGACGATTGTCAAAAGATCAATTATGGTGTTTGCCTCTATTTCCGGTTATTCCATAAGGGCGATCACTAAACATATATCATTCCCGTACTTGGTAAGTCTAGGGTAGGATATCGGTTGAAATCCTAGGATCGAGAGGTGAATCTCCCTTTGCTAACCTGGGTAATTGCACGGATATAGTCCTCTAATTAGCTAACTACTCCGTCACCGTGTGTTCCCACTTGTAGACTAAGGTTGATGGTCCTATGTGCTCTTCACCACCCACTCAAGGTTTTAACTCAAGAAGATAATGTAGATTAGGGAATTTCTAAAGTATCTACCCAACTCTCGTTGCGATAGGACTTAATCGACTCCAATTCGGATGAATTTAAACCAATACCCATGTGCCTAAACCCGTCTACCAAACTCTCGTTGAAATAAACTAGCAAAAACACACAAGTTAATAGCAAAACCACCAAAATAGAACAAGTAAATTCCCCTAATCTAAAGGAACATCATAAATATAGATAAACATCCATAATCAAGCAATTTAAACAATCATCACCACAATTCCAAACACCCAAACACAAGTGACCTTAGCCCATGGTGATATAAGCAATTCTCATGGCTACTATGCAAATAAACAAGAAACTCATATGAAAATAAGCAATAAACAACAAGTAAAAACCAATAAACACCTTACTCTTAAGATTCAAGCTCCAAACCATACAAAATCCATCAATACTCCATGATAACTTGCTTAAAACTAAAATTGCAACTATATCTATGCTATGATATGTCTATCTAAACTATCTATGAAAGCAAAATTGAAAAACATGTAAAAGTATTAGTTGCAGCTCTTCAAAGTATTACTTGTTCTTTCCCCTATCTCTCTCCCAGCTGCAAATTTCTTGCAAAAACGAACTCCTGGCCTTTTTGATTCCTCTAGCATGTGTCCCTAGGTCAGAAATAGGGCCTCAGATATTTTTGGCCTGCTCGACTCGAGCAGAGGTGAAAGCGCGCACACGTTTTCTTTTCTTCAGGCTGCTCGACTCGAGCAGCGTTGCTCGACCAAAATTGGGTCGAGCAACTCAAAATTTCGAAAATCACCTCCCTTGCTCGACCAAAGGGAGGTCGAGCAAGGTTGTTCGACTCGAGCAGCAGGTCGAGCAACTTCAGATTGTGCAGCTTCGGTCGTCGTTTTCTTCATAACTTGAGCTCCCGAACTCCGATTGACTTGATTCTTTTTGCGTTGCGACCCTCATTTCAAGCTCTTTCACAGGGTTCAACTCTCTTCTCCTACATCCTTCTAGATCAGAGCAGTTTATTTAATCAATTCTAGCTTGTTTCCACTCGTTTTCTACACAATGAACCCAACATGCCCTTTCTCCACATTTAGGCACAATTAAGTGAAATTAGTGCAATAAAATCACGAAATGCTATCAAATTAAGCTCAAAATCACATAAATACAAGCAATGACGACCCCTAATCAATTTCCTTACGTGTTTACAAAGAAACTACTTTGGTGGTGCTTGTATTATCTCGATTTCTGGTGATAATCTAAATATTATTGGAACAAGTAAGAAAATCAAAGAAAGCTAATTTAATCTTAGAGATTGAATTTTGAAATAAAACGTTGGTGAAATCAAGTATTGTCTCGACCAGCAGATCGAGCATTTTCCTAAAGCAAAATGAATCTTTATATATCAATCAGCTTACTTGGAGAAGGTATTGGAGAGATTTTATATTAAATTTCATCCACTTAGCACACTAGTATTGTTCGATCCCTTGAAGTGGATAAAGACAAATTTGGACCTAAAGAAGATACATAACATATGATAGGACCAGAAGATCCTTATTAGGGTGGCGTTGATGTATTACTTTATTTTGAAAATTGCTCCAAACTCGATAATGCATTTGCAAAGAGTTTGCTTGCAAGATTTAATGATTCTTCTACAAGAAAACATTGTAAAGATATTAGACATATTTTTAGTAAGTCCAAAGTACACAGGATTTTGATTTAAATACATTTATGATTCATGTGATAATGATATATCTCATATCATCCATTATGAGAAAAATGCAACTTTTGTTGTTCATATGAATAATAGGAATGTCAAAGGGAAATTGACAAAGCATATATCCCCTAAATTCTTTTACCTGTATAAACTCCAGAAGAGTGGTGAAATTATTATACAGAGGCTTGGAAGACTGTTGTCTTCAGGGGGGAGTCACAACTTTAAAACCATCTTGAAGATTGATCGAAGATCGTTAGTTATATCTTTTCTTATTTTTATTAAGTTTCTTTTTCTAGATTAATATAGCGATGTTTACTTAGTCATGAGTATCACATTATAATGTCCAAGGGGGAGAGTTGTAAATATAATAATATTGGTGGACATTACATAGTGATGGGCTTAGTGTTTAGGGCCTTTAGGGCTAAAGCTCAATTCCTCTTATATATAGGTATGTTCTATTGTACCGTCTTTTACATAGAGATTATAGAGAATACTCAGATCATAGTGAAATTTCTCCTGGCTTGGTCGCCCCCAGATGTAGTCCTTTTGGACGAACTGGGTAAACAAATCGGTGTTCTTGCTTTTTTTCTTTACGTTTATTTTATATTTTACAACAATAATTAATATTGATGGCTTTTCAATTGATGATGTTTTTTTTCCAATTTAAGTGTGAAACGTTTTGAAAAAAATAAATTTTACTGTTGATAAAGAATATAAATGACTTGCATTTTGATGTTAGATTCGTGTCTTAAAATGTAATTATATTTTCTATATGAATTTAAGTTTGACACATTAGTATTCATTGAAGTTTTTGTTTTTACATGAAATTTACGATTGCTATCCAAGGCAAAAATGTATATTATATTATTATGTAAACTTTGACATTATGCAATAGCTGGCAAATCACATTGAGATAAGTAATCTATTTCTTTTATAGTAAAACAAAATCAATTACAAAATCAAGTATTTGAACTCATTTGTTAACCTTTGGATGAAAGATAAATTTTCCTGTGCACCATTTGCACCAATTTTAATTTGGTGCAATTGAATTTTAATTCAATTTTTTTTTTGCCAGTTCGGTTTTTTTTACCGGGCCCGACCCGAACCCGGCTCGAATGGTTCATGGTTCACCCAATTCGAATAGGTCATGATTTAGGGTTCATAATTTAGTGTTTAGAGTGTAGATGATTCATCCAAATTAAAATTGAATCAAATTGCATCAATTGCATCACAAGTACAGTAAAACCTCGTTAAATTAATACTCGATAAATTAATAACCTCGCTAAAATTAATAATTTGTCCGGTCCCAAGTTGGGACCAGTACAAATTTGGGACTCAATCAATAAAATTATAAGATAATAATTTTTTTGAGATCCCAGTGTATATATATTGGTCCCGACGAAACTATAAATTAATAATTATTAAAAATAATCCATATACATATATTTGATGCACTTGAATATTCTTAAGACAACTTAGTAAAATAAGAATCTACTGTAACTTGCTTTTTCTTGAACTTCAAATCTATGTTGATCTTATCTTTAAATCTCCTTACTGCACTCAATAGTTGTGGCGTTGTCTTCTCGTACTGCAACAAAAAGTTATGAAGAGTTGTTGATGCTTGCAATACTTCTTTTAGAGTGACCGGTTCAAAAGCTATTGAATCATCATCTGCTTCATCATCTTCCGGATTATGAATGATATCGACCACTATCTCTTCTAGACTCTGAACTTCATGATATTGATTATTTTCACCCGGAAAGCTCACGAATGTCTTCTCCAGGAGTTGCATCATTTGCACTTGAGTCGCTTTGATTTTGTATTCATGGAATTCTACTAGTACATTTGTATTTTAACTTAATTTTCATCAATAACTATGCATGTATACTTAAAGTTATTCAAAGAATTTGGAACTTTGAAGGTCAACTGTGCATATACTTTAAAACCTCTTTAAATTAATAAATTATTAATTTATCGATATAATAATATCTCTATAAATTAATAAAATCATCCGGTCTCAAAGTTATTAATTTATAGAGATTTTACTATATTACTCCATATGAAATAGGATTTTGGCCCAACAAATGTTATTTTTTTCCTTTAGGAAATGGACCTAATTAGGAGAATTTCATAGTAAGTCCCAAATTGTTTTCATTAAAAATGTCTTAATTTGGAGTTTTATTTTATATTATATTTTCAGTTCGAATTATATGATTTAATTATTTTTTGTTTAATTAAAAGTTTTGTTTAATAATTTTTCTAGATTCAAGGTCTGAAGAAAATTTCATTTTTTCAATTAAAGTCATACAAGATGACAAAAAATTAGAGGCATACATCATATGTTGTCTATCTTGTATGAGAATCGAATAGATACATTTTAAAATTGAATACCTAAATTGAAACTTAATTTAAAAATCATATCAGACATTGTTTCGAATTCTTCCTGTATTGGCAGCACATCAATATCATGTAGCTAGTATGATTTTTATTTTTTCCCAAAATTACTTTATTCTTAGCCAACGCATACTCCACAATCCTAAAATTTATTTAGGACTAATCTCACATAAAATTTATAATAATTGTAGTAATATCCACAAAATATATTTATTTTATGATAAAAAAAAATCATGATTGTGTATTTTTATGGTGACATTCCATGTATGATTAGAAGAATTCTGAATTATGGTTTTTAGTAAATTAAAGGAATGTTGAATGATGATATATTAAATGAAACAACTCATGATTATAATATTTTGCTCAAGATTTAGTAACAATAATCATATGTCGCATTCAATACGTAGTAGGTCATTGATTTTTTTTGGTAAGCAAATTTGCCTTTATAATAATTGAGATATAAGAAAAAAAAAATATAACCTAATTATATATATTCAAATCAATTATGACAAATAACATTTAATACAATAGTGTGAAGAAAGTTATGACAAAAACTTATATACATTAGATGTATCATGCAATTCAAGTGTATTTTAAATTATATTAGTTGTTTAACCAACAATTTTTTTTTTTTAAATTTTAGTTGTTATCACAGATAATAAATATTCATTATGTACAGTTACATTTGTTGCGAGTCGTTTTTTACGGAGAGTATTATGTGGCTTAATTGGTAACAACTCACAAACAAAATGATTAATCGAACAAGAACACTGCGGGAAGAACCGTAGTTCTTCCCTGAAATGTGGGTGTAGGTATATAAGTGGAATGAGGGAAACATTCCAGAGTTTTTTTTTACAATGAAATGTGAGGCCCTTTATATAAAGAGGACCAAAGACGACAAATCATAAGCACGACAAATCGACAAATCGATAAGCCACGACAAAATTAAGCCGCATAAATCAACAAGACAAGTGTGCATAAAGCATGACAAAATATATGCGTAAGCCACGACAAATCACGTGGTCTCGGTGGGGACGGGCGACGCAGGATAAATCGTCACGCCGACGTGTGATCAAATGGTGATGCCGACGTGTGATATATCTCGAGCACAACAATAGCCCCAAGATCGGGTTGTGACATTGTTCGAGCTTGATCTTGTTCCATGTCTCGACCAGATTTCATGCTTTGTTGTATCTGGCAATACATTGTTTGCCTTCGAGCTTGCTTTCCGGGTCTTCAGATGAGATCTTGATCGTTCGTAATGAGCTCACTGTGATAGAGGATCTTTACATTCGTCATCGATCTAATTGTGGTTTCGTGCCAGACGAGGCGAGTCCTATCAGATGAAGTCTTTTTCGTGCCTCAGATTGGGAGATTATCTGAAGTCTTTTTTCTTCGATTCAGGGGGAGCCCCCCACAGACGAAGTCTTTTTTCAGGCTTCAGATTGGGGAGAGAGCCCGTCGTCTGAAGTCTTTTTGTGTGCTCGTGCTTGGGAGAGCCCTCTGCTGAGTCTTTTTCGTGCTTTCAGTGCCGGGGAGAGCCCGGTCAGACGAAGTTTTTTTTCAGGTTTCAGTACGGGGGAAGCCCCTTGCTCCCGAAGTCTTTCCGATGGTCCCGATTTGAAAACCTAAGAACGCGGAAAAACCATGTAATGCATATAAAATAGGGGTGAGGGCAGAGTGATTCCAATTTTTTTTTTTTGCTTTTAAGAACGATGTGTGTTTTGGTTTATAATCGAACATAAATGCAAGTAATAACATAAAGCAGAAAAGAACACACAATTTTATAGTGGTTCGGACAACTCGTCCTACATCCACTCTTCCCTTCATGGGGCACCGACTTAACCAACTGGACTTAGTTTACCGTGTTAGTCCAACACCCAACAGATGTTTACCGAGTTCACACTCAAACGGGACTTATCACCCTCACGGGATCGCTTTATAGATGTTTACCGTTTTCTCACTCAAACGGGACTTATCACCCTGGCGGGATTGCTTTATAGATGTTTTAATGGAGTTCCACTCACCTACAAACTTAACCTATCAAACTTGATTTTGGTAAGGTTTGTTTGGTTTCAACTAGGGTGAGATTTTCCTTACATTTGTTTTAGCCTCAATGCTTGGGATGGGAAAATCTCTCTAAGCTTAGGATATGACATTTTTGCTTAGATACAATGAAGAACACTCTTGGGTAAATTTGGATATGTAATGCTCTGTGTTCTTGAATGGAGTTGCTTGAATATTTGGCTTTTAATTTCACTTTGCAGATCCTCCATTATCTTCTTTTTGAAGATAGTCAGATGTATTTATAGTGTGGATTTGAATATTGTTTGAGTAATATTCAAATCCATACTAATAATCTTCCACTTTTTTTTTGTCCTTTTCAGACCGTTGTTTTCAGGCTTTATGTCACATCCATATATGTTGTTATCTTCTTATTGATTTGCTTTTTGAGTGTCTAACGGATCTTATCATTCGCCAAGTTCATCGCTTCGATTCTCGAATCAGATCTCGATCAGATCGTAAATCATGATTCGGGAAAGACAAAACTGGACTGTTTCAAAGGCGATTTGATCTGTTTGATCTGTTCTTGCTGGTGATCCGTGATACCGATCTGGACATCGATACCGATTTATCGTGATGTTTGATTCTTGCGATAAGTTGATCGATCTCATTTGATCGATCTTACCATTAATTTGGGGGCGATGCTTCGTCCTGACAAGATAGGTTCAGCCTGGCCGATTCTTTTGATATGGCAGTTCTCTTATATCACCTTTGACAAGTGATCAAGATCAGATCTTTGCGATCAAGATCAGATCAAGATTTCTTCTAAAAAATCGACATGTTTTTCTTGTTCAAATTTCATCGGTTTTCCTGAAACTCATCCATTTCATCGATCTTGATCGCGCAAATCGTCTCGCGACCTAAAATTCGATCTCGTCATCTTCATCGATTTCATGAGTTCCCCACCAATTTGTTCTTCCGTTTCCCTCAACTTGTTATATGTAAATTAGCTTCAAAAAACACAAGTTGATAATGTTTTCGCATAATTAATCAAAACTAAAATATCCTAACATTTTCGTGCTCGTTCAGGGGAGAGCCCGGTTATCTGAGTCTTTCGTGCCGGGGAAGCCCTTTACAGAACGAGTTTTGTCTTTTCAGATTGGGGGAGAGCCCCGTCAGTGAAGTCTTTTTACAGGCTAGTATTGGGGAAAGCCCCGTTGTCTGAAGTCTTTAAGGTCTCAGATCCTGGGGAGAGCCCCATCAGACGAGTCTTTTTCAGGCTAGATTTACGGGAGAGCCCCATCAGGGAGCCTATATCAGATTGGGAGAGTCCCTTTTTTCGAAGTCTTTTCGTACTCAGAGAGGGGGGAGCCCCATCGTCAGATGAGTCTTTTTCAGGTGTGGCTCAGATTGCCGGGGAGAGCCCCATCAGATTTGAAGTCTTTTTCAGCTCAGATTGGGGAGCCCCGCTCAGACGAAGTCTTTTTAATGCTTTCGGAAAATGGGTCTTGGGCCAGTGGCTTTACGGAGTCTTTGATGCCCTCGGGAGAAATGGTCTTGAGATGGCTGCATTCGGAGAGAGCCGAATGGGATCCCCGAGGACGAGGAGTATCTTTTGAGATGGCTCGCCGAAAGAGCTAGATGGGATCCTCTCAGAGACGAGAGGTGTCTTTCGAGATGGACCCGCTTTAAAGAGATGGGATCTTGTCTTGGGGCAGACTCGCTTTGCACATGGAATCTTTCCGGGAGACGGCTCTTTGTTGGAGAGCCTAGATGGGATCTTTTTTAGTGCTTTCGTGCTTGAAAGCAGTCGTGCCGAGATGGCTTTCGCGAGAGCTCAGATTGATCCTTTCGTGCTGTGGATGAGCCCGTCAGTCCAGAGACGGCTTCGAGACCCATCGAGCAATCTTTTATGTCTTTCGTGCGCCGGAGACGAAGCAGTCTTTTGTGGATTTCGTGCGGGAGGAGAGTCAGTCGAGTCTTTTAGATCGTGCCGGAGCCCCAATAGACGAGAGTTTTCGACTTTGATCGCCCGTCAGACGAGTCTTTTTGCTCTTTCGTCGGGGAGAAGTAAGACGAGTCTTTTTCGCGGCTTTCGTCTTGAAGGCTCCGAGAGTCTTTTAACGCCTGTGGGAAAATGGTCTTGGAGCCGCTGGTCGGGAGAGAGCAGGATGGGATACGCCGGAGGGCGAAAGACGGTCTTTGAAGATGGCCTGGTCGAGAGAGATCGAATGGGATCCTGGTGGGATAAATCGTCTTTTGAGATGGCTCGTGAAAAGAGCTAGATGGGATCCTACTCGAGATGAGCGAAGGTCTTCCGAGATGGCTCGTGAGAGCTAGATGGGATCCTACCGAGATGAAGCGAGGTCTTGAGATGGCTCGTGAGAGAGCTAGATGGGATCCTACTCGAGACGAAAGGTGTCTTCCGAGATGGCGAAAGAGAGAGAGCTAGATGGGATCCCGCCGAGATGAAAGGTGTCTTGGATCGAGATGGCTCGTGAGAGAGAGCTAGATGGGATCCCGCCGAGATGAAATGGTGATACGGGAGATGGCCGTGAGAGAGCGAGAGATACTTGATGGCTAGGAAGTTTGCTCGCCATCACCACTTATGGAGAGCGATTCTAACTTTCCTCATCCAGATCACCGATTTATAGAAGTAAATTTTTTCGTCGTCGACCACTTACTACCGAAAAGCCATGTCACCTTTACCCGGTAAATCGTCGATCAAGTTTGGCATCTCATCAAAGTCGGTAGAAAGGTGTGGTGTTGAATGCTTCGCGAAAACGATGAACGCTGTCATCTACACCAAGCTCATCGGAGAATACTTGGGATCGACATCGCCGAAGTTAGCGAAAGTTCGACGCCGGCGGCGTAATAGCTATCATCGCCGAAGCCGAGAGAATACTTTCGCGAGAAGGCAGAGGCTTCGCTAAAACGGCGATCGACATCGCCGAAGTTAGCGGAAAGCCGACGCCGAAGAGGCGGGCCGTCGCCTGCGGAAAGCCGACGTATCTCATCATCGAGAAGACGTGGAGAGTACTTCGCTAAAAAACAGATCGACATCACCGAAGTTAGCTAAAGCCGGCGTCGAGAGAAGGGTTGGTCGCCTTTGTGAAAAGACGGACGCATCTCATCGCCGGAGATGGAGAATGCTTCGCTAAAACGGCGGACTGGACATCGCCGAGTTAGCAGAAAGCCGACGCCGAGGAGGCGGGCTGGTCGTCGCTGTGAAAGTAAAAGGGCTTCACGCCGGTAGAAGACGGAGAATACTTCGCTAAAACGGCGGATCGACATCGCCGAAAGGCGGGAAAGCGACACCGGCGAGCAGGCAGTCGTTTGCCGCTGCGGAAAGCCGACGATCTCATCGCCGGAAGCGCGGAGAGTATTTCGCTAAAACGGAGAATCGACATCACCGAAGTTAGCGGAAAGCCAAGGCCGGCGAGGCGGTCGTTGTCATCGCGGAAAGCGACGATCGCCGCCGGTGAAAGCCGAGAATGTTTTCGCTAAAACGGCGGATCGACAAGGCAGAAATTAGCTAAAAACGGCGGCTAAGGAAAGCGGGTTAGCGAAGTTGCGAGGAGGCGGGCTATTCGTGCCGAGAAGGAAAGTAAAACGCGATCTCATCGCCGGAAGCGCAGAGAGTATTCTTCGCTAAAACGTGGATCAATATCGCGGAAGGCGAAGTTCGCTAAAAGCCGACGCCGGCGGCGAGCCGGCAGTCGTCGCCGCCGGAAAGCTAAAGATCTCATCGCCGAGAAGGCAGAGAATATTTCGCTAAAACGGCGGACTGGACATCGCCGAGTTAGCGGAATGCCGACGCCGAGGAGGCTGGGCTGGTCGCCGCCGCGAAGTTTCGATGATCTCATCGCCGAGAAGGCGGAGAATACTTTGCTAAAACGGCGGATCGACATCGCCAAGATAGCGGAAATCGATGCCGAGGAGGCTGGGTTGTCATCGTGGAAAGTTAATGATCTCATCGCCGGAAGGCGGAGAATACTTTTAAACGGCGGATTGACATCGCCGAAGTTAGCGGAATGCCAACGCCGGAGATACGGGTTAGTCATCGCAAAAAGCGACGATCTCATCGCCGAGAAGGCGAGAATACTTTCGCTAAAAACAATGGATCGACATCGCCGAGATAGCGGAAAGCCGACGCGCAAGGCGGGCGGGCTGGTCATCGCTGGAAAGTTCGACGATCTCATCGCCGAGAAGGCGGAGAATACTTCGCTAAAATGGCGGATCGACATCGCCGAAAGAAGCGGAAAACCGACGCCGAGGAGCATGGGCCGTTTGCCGCTGCGGAAAGCCGATGATCTTATCGCCGAGAAGGTGAGAGTACTTCACTAAAATGGCGGATCGACATCGACGAGATAGCGGAAAGCCGACGCCGGCGGGAGGCGGGCCGGTCGTCGCCGCGAAAGCCGATGATCTCATCGCCGGTAGAAGGCGGAGAATACTACAAATGGCGGATCGACATCGCCGAAGTTGGCCGGAATGCCAACGCCGAGAGGCAGTCGTCGCCCCCGTGAAAGCCGAGTGATTCTATCGCCGGTGGAAGCGCGAGATACAGCCGCCGAGTAAAGTGGGCATAATCATTGCCGCTTTAAAAGGTTATGAGTTTCGCGCCGAGTAGGCGGCAGAATGTCGCCAAAAGGCGGTATTGCATGCGCCGGTAGGCGGGCATAATCATCATTAAAAGGCGGTAGTGCTCGCGCAAGTGGCCGGGCATAATTGCCGTGAAACCGGTGCGCAGATTACTGGCCGAGTGCAGCGGGCATGATCGTCCGCCGGTGCGGTAATTACTATGCAGTAGGCGGGGCATAATCGTCTGAAGTGGCTTTTTTTTTGTAATTTTGGCGGTAGTGCAATTTTCCGAATGAATTCGAACATTGTGTTTTTATGTCATTTCACGGCTTCTTTCATTTTGATTGTTTTATTGATGTTGCAATCGGTTGATCGTCTTATTTAGGTGAGACCCGGATGGGTTAACTTTATGAACCCCTTTTCTTGGTTCGCGATCGTCTTATTTAGGTGGGATCACTTCAGATTAGGGCCGTCTTATTTAGTTGCGACCAAGACTCATCACCCGCTTTTTTTCTACACGTATCCAGAATTCTGAGTCGTCTTTTCATCATTGCGTACCATTACTCACTTTTTTTTTGCGGGGAATCGAGTCTGAACTCGTTCGTCAGTGAACATAGACTTAGGCTCGTTTCGTCTTTGTTGGTCGTCGGCTTTTAAAGTGCGACCTCTTGCAGCACGCCAAATTAAATGAAAATAAATGAATGAATGAAAAGCCACGAGGACATAAACATAATAAACCTGGTGGGGTGGGTAAAATGACTACCCGTAGATTCTTTGAGTAGCTCGCGAGACTCCGGGTGCTCATCTAATTTTCTTCTCCCGAATTGCTGGCGCTGCAATTTATTATTATTATTTTTTACTTGGGCCGAAAAAATTGGGCCCACAAATAAAGCCAACAGCCCAGGCCCATATATCCATCAGTCCAACTACCCAGGCCCACGAAACTAATAGCCCAACTACTTGGGCCCCAAAATTAAATAAGCTTGGGCCAATAATTAAAAGTAGGAAATTGGGCCCAAAAACTTAATTAAACTAGGCCCAATCACTTGCTCAGCCCAAGAACTGAAAGTAGGAGAATGGGCCCAAAAACTCGGGCCCAAATATTACTCAGCCCAAATTTTGATTGAACCGGCCCAAAGATTAGGATTAGATCAATTCGGTGTATACGTGCTGCGTTCCAGACGGACTCACCTCCTATTGCCACGAATCCTTCCACGCGGCGCTGAAAATTTGATACCGGTGGTTTAGTCGGTGCGCCGAGGTCGGATTTCGGCGGCAACAGAGCCACAGGGACCCCAATTTTTCTCTGAATTACATATCTATGGCGGAGCGGCTAATTCTGTCGAGAGCTTCCATCGCCGTCGTGCTCCTGAGATGTAGAACGCGATGGTTCTTCGGTAACGATGTCGATGGCAAATTTCTGGCCAAGGCGGCACGACGCTGGTTCGATGATGGGAGGCGGTGGTTGCACAATTTTGGGACCAGGGATGTTCCGGTCTGGAGGCGCCGAAGGCGCCAGATATGAGGCGGTGTCGCGGCGTCGATTTTGGGGCAGAGGCGGTGGCGGCTCGGCAGCAATGGTGGCGCGATTTCAGTCTTGGCGGCTTCGGCGGGCGGCGCCGAGTTGAGGCGGCGGCGGCTCTGGTTCGGACGACACGGCCCTGTTCTTCATCTTCCCCTTTCCTTTTTTTTTCTGTCTGTATGTATATCTGTATGTATATCTGATTCTGTATATGTTGGATTTTTGAGGAATTTAGAGATGGGGTTTTCAATTTTGGATTAGGGGTTTCTGCTGTGGCCGCGGAGCCGAGGGTGGCGGTGGTGAGGCGGTGCCGCGGCGGCGCGCGCACCTTCTGGCCACCTTCCTCTTCCTCTGTTCATCTGTATCTGTCTGTATCTGTATTTGAGTATACAGGTTTGTGTTTGTGTAAGATTTCTTGGTTTTGGGGGTTGTGTTCTTGAGATTTTTTGGATTTGGATTCGAAAATTCGATGTTGTTCTTGACGAATTTTTCAATTGACCCTCCTTCTAGCGCCAATTGTTGCGAGTAGTTTTTTACGGAGAGTATTATGTGGCTTAATTGGTAACAACTCACAAACAAAATGATTAATCGAACAAGAACACTGCGGGAAGAACCGTAGTTCTTCCCTGAAATGTGGGTGTAGGTATATAAGTGGAATGAGAGAAACATTTCAGAATTTTTTTTTTACAATGAAATGTGAGGCCCATTATATAAAGAGGACCAGCACGACAAATCATAAGCACGACAAATCGTTAAGCACGACAAATCGATAAGCACGACAAATCGTTAAGCATGACAAATCAATAAGCACGAAAAGTCATGTGCATAAAGCATGATAAAACATATGCGTAAGCACGACAAATCACGTGGTCTCGGTGGGACCTGCTGACGTGTGATAAATCGTCATGCTGACGTGTGATCAATCTGGTGATGCTGACGTGTGATATATTTGAGTACAACAAGATTGTACAACTGGTGTACAAAAGAGTGTTACTCAAAATTTATTTATAGATGCATTTTCTACTATAAATAGCATTGATTCTGTTCGTTTGTTCACTCAACTCAATTTGCTCTTATTTTAATTTATTTTTTCTCTCTCATTTTCATATATTTCATAGAATTACTTGCATACTTACATTTTTCACCATGAATGCTTCAGATGGAACTAATCCAGATGAGAACAATCCTAACCTCCTCATATCCTACCTCTTTTGATCCAAACATGAGACACCTGTTCCAATTCCCTTATGGCTCGGGTGGTTCGGCTCATGGTGTAGGTTGTTCAGGTTGAAATTATGACTAGTCTTAACAATAGCATGTGCCAACTCGTTGGCATTACTATTTACGACAAATCCAAGACACCGAAAAGTGATTATGAGCAGCTACCAGTCTCCACTCTTCATCAATATAGTCGCAAAGAACAGTGTCTCCACTACTGCACGTTTTTAGTGCATCGACCACCCTTTTGGAGTGCGACTCCATGAGAATCCCAAACTAGATGCCCAGTTAACCGCCTCCACCACTCCCCCACGCTTCTCTCTTGTCCACCTTCATATTTCTTTTTGAGTTAATTCTATATTAATTCACCATCTTTATCACTTTCAGTATTTTTTTGCAAATTCATCTCTTAGTTGTTTTAATATACATGCGCTTTGCATTTTTAACAAATTGTTTTTTTGATAAATTGAGTTGTGTTAGTGTTTGAATTGTGTATTTCTCAGTTCTCTACATGGATCATGGATTGAATTGTCCTAGGGAACGCATAAAGACAAAAACTTGTGTGAACCTCCGAGTTCAAAGCTAACTCAATTTTTTAATATAATCAAGTATATGTATAAAAATTTCACCATTAAGCATAAAAATTATCATCAATTATTCAAAAAAAACAATAATTATTTAAAAAATGCTTTAATATTTTTAAATAGTGGAAGATCTTGCAAGTATACAAGAAATGTTGTTTAATTACAATTTTTTTTTTCAAAATTTGTAATTTAAAGTGTGTATATATATATATATATATATATATATATATTTTAAATCTAAATATTTGAATTTATTTATTTTTTTATAGAGTCATCAATCAAGTATAATAACTTTGAATTATATTTTTTTTTTAATAGTTTATGAATTCTAAATTATTTAACCATAAAAAATAATACATTATTATTGATTATTTTACATAAAAAAAAAATTCAATTCGTGAAGTTTGCGGGGCTAACACTAGTTTAATTATATCAAATCTACACCATCTTCTAATTAAATCAATTAATTATATTTCCCATAAAAAAAAAAATCAATCCTGAAATCTGTGATTCGTTCCAAATATAAGTCATGGCAAATATTTGTGTGCACATTTCATGCATAACAGTGATAGTTATTACACATAACAGTAATAAAATTCATACATAGACTTGGTTCACATGAGCATTACTCTGGCATAAATGGGTTCGGCATGTGGCAGGAAACACTAGAAAGATTTGGCAATTAACAACGTGATTCTGTCTTATATTATGTTTGGCAAATTTACGATGAACAAAAATCGATTGCAGATATATTTGAGCGTCGCATATATTTGCGACGAATCTTGATGCACCTCGCAAAATTTGTGACTGGTAGATCTTGTCGCAAAATAATAAGACCAAAATTTGAAAGTATTATGTGCACCCTATTCATCGTACACAACTATTACTATTGCTCATGTGGGGCTGCCGAAGATGTTTTGGAAGAAGCAGTTAACACTGCAACTTACTTGATAAACAGAGGACTCTCAACTCCCTTGGAAAATGGCATACCATAGGAGGTCTGGTCTGGTAAGGAGGTAAATCTGTCTTTTCTTCGAGTATTTGGGTGTGTTTCATATGTTCATATTGATGCTACTAGTAGAAGTAAATTGGATGTTAAATCTGTTATGTGTACGTTTATTGGATATGGCGGTGATGAATTCGGTTATCGATTTTGGGATGAGGAGAATCGAAAGATAATTCGTAGTCGAGATGTCGTATTTAATGAGCAGATATTGTACAAAGACAGGTCGGGTACATCCAAAGCAGTTGATCCTAAGACTCAGGTTGTTGAGTTAGACATTTCGAACTCAAGTGGGAGCAAGGAGGTTCATGATGATCAGGTGGTTGTTGAGGAAGAACCACGTACACCACTAGCACCAATGCCGTTGCGGAGATCTATAAGAGAACATAGATCTCCTGATAGGTTATTCTCATTCTCTTCATTACTTATTGTGGACTAATGGTGGTGAACCTGAATGTTATGCAGAGGCTACACGTAGTGAGCAGGTGAGAAAGTGGAAACTTGCTATGGATAATGAAATGAACTCGTTGATGACTAACATAACTTGGGAACTAGTTGAGCTCCTTAAGGGCAAGAAGGCGCTGCATAATAAGTGGGTTTACATAATTAAAGAGAAGACAGATGGAAGCAAGCGTGTGTTGATCCTTATAAACAATAATAATAGTAGTGTACGGTGAACATGATATACATAATACATTCTCGCAAAATTTTATTTTAGATGTATTTTTTTTTAACATGAAATAAGAATAGTATTTAAGGATCGATGAATCGGACTTTACAGTAGCGACAATATGATCTCAAATATGGACAGAAGAAAATAGAAATTGGGGAAAAAAACATAAATAACTAACAAATGAGCCACAAATGGGATAAACTAAAAAATAATAACATCCAGTGATGTATTCATTTGCAGACTGCATCACATACCTAACAAACACAAACAATCAATGAATTTTATTAGGAAAAACAAAAAATGATTTTTATTTTCACACGAATTCACCATTACTAAATTAATTAGGAAACAATGACCACTTGTTACGTGCAGATGATATTTTGACCATTGATTACCACCACAAAAAACACACTATTTTAGTTGTAAATCATTTTTGATGAATTGACACAAATTTCCATTATGTTGCTCTAGCTCTTCAGTTCAAAATTCTTGCATTACATATGTAAATATTTTATTTTTTTGGACTTTTTAAGTTATATTGGGCCTGAAAAATAAATATATATAATAATATATTATTATATTATTTATATAATTATATATTAAATATATTATATTCGGTGTTCAGTTATTTTTTTGATTTTGTCTGAAAAATAACCAAATCGAACCAAAAATTATTTTCTGTAGAATTAGGAACCGTAACAGAATTGAAAATCAAATAACCAAACGAATTATAAATTTTGGTTCGGTTCAATTGATTATTTCGATTTTAACCGTATGCTGCATCCCCTCCACATTACCGCACATTTCGTTGGATATGGATGTCCATTGGGCTATTAAAATAATACATTGAATTGATCTCAATGTAGGTTGGACCCGGTACTCCGTATTCAGCCAAAAAATGCATTGATTGAAAGTGCAAGAAGAAGAAATATCTAATAAGCCATCCATTATATTCAGAGGCTCTACCCAACGTGATAAATAATATATTGAAAATTATATTTGAGAAAGGTAAAATAAATATTATAGAATAGAATTTTGGAGGATTTAAAATTCTATACCGAAATTCTGATAAATAACCGAGAATTTGATATTTAAAATTTTAAAAGTCACTTCCCACACTATAAACAAACAAGGTCTTAGTCTCCTTTAATCATTGAGACTACTCAATAGTGACCGTCCCACGAAAGACTCCCATATCAAGACACATTATTTTTACATTTTTAAAACTTGTACTCTCTCTGTCCCAAACTCATTTGTATATTTACTATGTGCTCGGAGTCTAAAGTAGAGTTGTTTATTAGCATTTGAGGTGATAAAATGATAAAGTATTTAGGGTATTATTGTAAATTTAATTTTATTGAAGAGTAGAATAATATTTATTAAAGGTGATAAAATGTTGATGATATAACCGTATAAATAAGTGACATATTGTAAATAAATAGGTTTTTGAAGGGTTTGGGTTAAAATGAGTATTCCATTTAAAGTTTTTTTTTCAACCTCTAGCGTACAATACATAAACATTTTTATTTTAAGTGGGCGTGACCCAACTTTAATTTTTAATAAATGTTTTTTGTATTGTATTATAGATTGAAAACACCCCCTTATTCTTAAGGATATTAAATATTTTTGCTCAAAGAAAGAAATGAATGGAAGAGGGTATTTTTGACCTTTAAATTCAGCAAAAAGAAGAAAATAAGTGCGGCTAGACGCTCCCTATGTATTGGGTGGGAATAAGACAGCATTAATTTCAAAATTAAATGAAATAACAAAATTCGAGACTTTTAAATATAATTTAAAAAGTTTATGGAAAAGCTGAAAAGTGGTCTCATTCTTCAATTCGAAAACATCACACTTCACACACTAACCATCACATGCTCTATTTGGGCGTCCATAATAAAATTCTACTTTTTTTATTAGAAAAAAAAAAAAACAACCTAAACAGTATTCCTCATGGGTCATTCCATGTGGGCTTTATGAATTTTAGCCCAGGCACTAAATCCTAACTAAAATGATTTATTTTTATATATAACTTTATGCATGTCATTTTCAATTTTGTAGTAACTTTCTGTATATCGTTGATATACTATATATTGAGTTCCTTATACATTTCAACTTCAACACAAATTACTCATACTTTATTATAAAATGTACAAATAATTTATACTTAAATCGACTCCAGAAGAAGTAAGGACCCAAAACTAGATTCCACATCATTAAAAAGCCATTGGACAAACAATAAAAATCCATTAAAACTGAGAATCCCATACATTTTGGCTATGGCGCCACCTTGACAAGAAAAACTGCCAATCAACAAGAATTTAACAAGCAATCTCATTGCCTAAGGTGGTGTTTGCAAACAAGATTGCACACCAGAATCACTTTCTTTTTTTTTCAAAAAAGTTGAGTCTACCATCTTTGAAAAAAAAAATGATTCTGCACTACATAATTGAGTATGAAAACACCGCCTAAATTTCCTCTCTTAACAAGACAAAAACCTAGTCTACTCATGTCGATGATTGACTTCTATCGCGCTCTTACTTTTAGAAAAAAACTTCCCAAAACCATTCCGACTCTTGGCAGCAATTGCATGGTTGGTAGACGACACTGAGGGTGGTGATGACTCATCGCTGTTCCCGTTTTCAATATTGTCCTGCACTATCTTTGAATAGTCCGAATCATTAAACGCATCATTAGAAGATAACCTGGCAGAGAAACCTGGGATGGTTGAAGTATCAATCAAGAAATCTTCCAATGTTGCAAGAGATTTAAGCTGCCTCCCCAGAGATTCAATTGTTTTCTGACATTCCACGAGCTTATCTGCAGCTACAACTAGATCCTCCTAAGCAGCAAAAGATTAAAATGTATATTTATTGCATAGTTGCAAAAATAAAGGGATGATATCGTTTTTGGTACCTAAAGTTTAACTTTTTCCATATTTGGTTTTCCTCTTTCACACACCGTCAAATTCAGTCCTGAAAGTACACTTTTACTTCCACATGTGGTCCCACCATTAGTTGACTGACGGAATCAACTATTTAGAGGTGCTAAGTGAGAAATATATTTAATAAAATTCAACTAATTGCATTTAGCACCGCCAAAGATGATTCCGTTAGTCAACGGACAGTCAACTAACGACAGACAAAATGTGGGAGTAAAATTGTTTTTCCAGGATCAAGTCTGATAATGAGTGAAAGAGAGGGACCAAACCCGGAAAGAGGTAAACTTTATTTGACAAAATATGATATTATCCCCAAACTTAAATGTTGATGCATGTATAGGAAACTCCCTAACCTGTTTGATTTTTAGTTCACCGTTTGAATTTGTTGCATTTTGCTGGATTGCAGTTTCTTGAAATGTTCTTGTTAATTCACTCTCCAATTCTTGACACTTAATCGAGAGCTCCGCTGATAATGTTCGTTCTTTCCAAATTTCGTCCTTCAATGAATCAACATTTGCAGTCATGGTCCTTGATTCTACCTCCATACCTATGAGTTGAGATTCAAGCAACTCCTTCGCCTCAATTGCATCTCTCAACTCCTTCTGCAGTTCTTCCAACTTGATTTCCCCTTCAACAATCCTACTATGTGCTTCCTTTAACGAACCTTGACTTTCATCTAAGGCAGCCCGGAGTTCATTTTTCTCAGCTTCTATATTCTTCACCTTCTTTTCCAACTCACCAACTCGTTGAGTCATCGAGTCAAGCTCACCTCTCAACGGATTCTCCATAGAAACAGAGTCCCCTGAAGCAGTTTCAGAAGCTGTAGTAAAAGCAGTGTTGCTCTTCGAATCAGGCAAAGCAGCTACCCGCTCCATCTCCAAAAAATCATCCATCATCTCAATTTCAAAGGAGGGGGGTGTTAAACTTTTAGGAAAGATCTTCTCGGATTTAAATTGATCGAGCTCTGCAATCAATGCCGAGGCCCACGAATCTGAGCAACTCAGTTCATACCCGTTTCTGTCAACATTACTAGTCCTGCATGCATCAATCTCTAACGCATTCATTCTCTCCCCACTGTCTGAATGACTATCTGTTAGAGATTCAGCATAAACATAGGAAGTAGGGGAAGGCTTCTTTCTTGCAACAGATCGAAGTTTTCTACACTCAGATTCAAGCTTAGTAACCTTCTTTATACTCTCTAACTGCAGTTTACTAGCAGTTTCTGCTGCTTGAGTACTTAAATCCCTCTCAAGGATCGCACTTTCTAACTCTTTGTACCGAGATTTGAGCTCTTGTTTTAAGTACGAGTTATCTTTCTCCAAACTGTTGATAATAAGGAGAGATTTAGGATCAATAGACAAAGAGTTTTCAGTTTTATGAACTTCTGCCTCGGTTTGGAGCTCAAGAATTTGCTTCTCAAGTTCGACTTTTACGGATTCCCATTCCCGGGTTTTTTCCTTCATAGCTTCAGAGATTTTTTGGTCCTGCTCGTCTTTTACTTGTCTCAGTTGTCGAACACATTCTTTGAGGGCACCATCAAGATGACTCACTCGATCTTCAAGGTTCAAGTTCTGCTGTACTGCCACCTCAAGCTGCTGTTTCAAAGCTGCTACTTCATTTTCTGCCTTTTCCCAGCCTTAAGATGCAAAATAAGTTGTTATACTCACATCGTAATACTATTTTATTGAGGAAGCAAATAAGGAAGAAGAGAGAAAATAGGAAAACTGTTGGGAGATGGTTACCAGCTACAGCTTCTTCAGCAACTTTAGCATGCTGTTTGACTAGTTCTTCTGTAGCACTGACATTCACAAGGGCAGCTGATAGCTTTTCTGTTAGTCTGTTCACGCTTTCTTTCGCTTCATCATCAGAAATCAAAGCTTTAGATGTGATCTCTGGTGACTGTGTACTATGATTTGGAGATTCTCTCAGTGCATCCTGTTAAATAATAAAAGGAAAGGAGAAAGGTATAAATGCACCAAAACGAATAAAACAGCTGTTTAATTTTTCTGGAAAGGGTTCTTCAAGATCTGAAACTTTTTTACTAATATACATGATAACAGCTTTGGAAGGAGTAACTTCAAAAAATGAAAAACTCTCTTTCAATTTTTCACGTGTGACGAAAAAATGATGAGTTACAACTTACACCTTCACCAAAATTCATGTTTTATAAAACCTTTTTTAAATTGTCATCTATCATATCATCAAACCATTTCAAGAAAGCATGGCAACGATGAAAAGAATTTAAGAAATCGAGCCCCTCTATTCAAATGCCCGCACATAAATTATTCATCTACTTTGTAATTATACCCCAGACAATAATGATCTGTTTCCATCATTTTTTTTTATTTACCCAGAATTTCTTTTATTACTTACCCAGAAATAAATCGACATCATACATATCCAGTTACAAAGCAATCAATGAATACATACATAGACCAGAATTTCACATAATGCTCCAAACTCATCTATTGTTCATCTTAGTTGGTTATCACAAATACGAAATCATAAAACAGATAATCTATCAGAAATTAGTCGTAGGTGTTCACCAAAGCGTAAATAGAAAACCAGCTGTCAATTCTAACCACAGAAAAACATTTCCAACTCCATAATTTTTTTTCATAAATCAATTAAAGATTCACATACGAAGACTATCTACCTGTTCATCAGAATATCTCTCAGAATGTGAAGAAAACGATCCCGAGCTTTCACTTTCACCAGGACTCCTTTCCGAAGGCTTTCTCTTCCATGGCCATATCTTTTTCTCCATTTTAATGGCCCCAAACTCACAATCTTAATAGAATTTCTTCTGCATATGTAACCACACTTCAAATGAGAATCATTATAATTGCAAATAATAACCATTAATTAGACATACAACTAACTGATTCAATCTTCAAGAAATGAATTGGATTTTTTATTTGCAGCCTTAGCTTCCAATCCAACTCACTAACCATCAAAACCCAGTGAATTAAAGACCTCGATTCTTCTCAACATTAAAGAAAACAAAGAAACAATGTTGTAAATTTTTTCTTTAAATCAAAGTTTTCCTTTAGTGAAAAAAATACACAAACGTGAAAGCAACGTGATAGCAACATAAAAACAAAATTCAAGTAAAAATGAGAAACCACACAAATATGAAAGCAATGTGCGGTTATAATAGCCCAGACAAAAAACGAAATCAGAACAAAATTGAAAAACCCAGAAAGCATATCATACATAAACATCATTTTCAGTAGCCCTAGTAGCAACTTCGAATTAAAACCACAAAAATAAAATTTAAAAAAAATCAAACCATGAGAGAGAGGGGGAATAACAGTTTCTGGTAACAGAAATATTTTTTTTACCTGTAATTGAAGAATCGAGACTTCCAATTCAAAAAAAAAAATCCAATCTGGTCCAATAAATCAAACAATCTTGGAGAAAACCTCACTTTTTGTCTGGAATGGATCAAAATACACACGCATCAGAGATCAATTTCTTTAATCTGGGTTTACAGATAATCCGAACAGAAATTGAATCTTGACAAAGATCTGAAGATTTTCGCCAATAATTTCTGATAACAATCCACGTACGCATCTACTTCCAAAAGAATTACAGAAGGAAATTCCTTTTTTTAATTCAAGAATACATTTTTTTTTTCGTTAACAAGTGGTAGAGATATGCCTTTAGATTTTAGGTTTGAGATTTGAATTTTCAGGTATTGATTTGATGGCTCTTGAAGGCCAATTTGATGCATTTATTGATGATATGCAAAAAAGATGATAAGTTTAGGAATTTGCATGATCTTGGTGTCCTTTCGATGATACTTGTTGAAACAAAGAAGCATGAGACTTACCCGACAATTTATTTGTTGATCAAGTTGGTGTTACTTCTTCCAGTTGCTACTGCGGTGTAGAAAGAGTGTTTTCTGTTGGGGAATTAATCGTTCGGATATATTCGGGATAAATATTTAAATAAAATTTAATTCTAACAATTATTTTTAGCATGAATTAATTCTATATTAATTCAAATAATAATTCAACCACAAATTATACATATAAACAGTTCACATAAATCCACACGCTAATGCGAATTGCTACTGGGTTTCGTGAACTAACCTTTTCGGAGTGACAATAGATTGAGAAGATGGATCCTGCGTTCACACAAACACACCAAAAGACCTTCTCAAGATTCATTTATCCTCGTTCAACAATCCGGTTGGTAGGAACTCATGAATAATTTAACAAAAGGGAAAAATAAAATTATGTTCAGATCACTTTTTGTGGATTTTAATTTTTTCAACATACGGATTGAACAGACTTGGGGATGAAAAATTCATCCCCTATTTATAATACTAGGTGGTGGCGATTTTTGCCCTAGGAATAAGATGGGAAAATATTTTTTCGATCTCCAAAAATCTTGAATATATTTAATATATTTTTTTCTCCATAATTAAAATATTCCATAAAAATCTCACTTCCTTATATTAAGGGTTTTCTAAAAATTTCCCATTAAATATGGAAGAAATAAGATGTTTGACTTTTTTTGAATTTATGGGATAATTTTGTATTCAAAGAATAGATATTCCATAAAATTTTCCAAGAAAAAAAAGAAAATCTTCTTTCTTCCTTTAATATTTTCGAAAAATTTTGGAAAAAAATAAACAACAATAATTTATTTTATTTTAAACACTTTTTTAGGTTATTGGACTTTCTCTTTTGAAATTTTACTCGAGGCTTTTAGGAGAATTAAGATTGGACCTTCCAATGGATCTTGAATTTCCAATATTGAGAGCCACAATATTATTCAAGACATAAATATTAATTAATCCCACTACATAATTAATATTGCATTATCCATCTTAACCCATATTATTAATTAATATGGCTCAGGTTATTATTTTTCGTGTTAAAGATTATCTAGCCCATTAATTAATTTAAGCCATTTGAATAGCTTTCCATTAATTAATATATTTTGTCTTGGTCAAGGAACGATTCAACATTATTATCCATACCGAAAACTAATTTCACTTGCAAATTTGGTATGATAAATCTTATGAACCTCCCAGGGGGCAAATCGAACAAGCGTCTTTAAGACCGCGATTCTTCAGATTAAATCTTAGAATCGTGATGTGACCAATAATATTGCCTAAGATATAAGGTATTGAATCTCATTGATTCTCTACCCGTCATAAGTCAAAACAATAATTATTAACCACACACAATCCTATTTAATGGACGAAGATTAAGAAATAATGAATCATTGAGGTCTAATTCTTCATAATTCAAAGGTCTTTGAATAATTTATCCTCCCAGAGGTCCTATTCAATCATCGATCACCATGACTAGCGTAATCTCTTGGTCAAGACAAGTCAATCTGAGCCTTACACTTCAACCTTTCACGAGGGATTGTTCATTTCCATCTAGGTCGTGAACAACGTGCTTTCAGTTACAAATGACTGTTAATTTAATTTTTTGTGATCTGGTATCACTAAATTAACTACAATGTAACACGTATTATTTATTGAACAATTATGCAGTAAATATATGTAACATTCAATGATATTTAAAGCATAAGTGATAAATAATTTATTTCAGTAAATAAGACATAAATTCAGTTTGGTTATACAAAGTAAAAACATAATTTCCAGTATAACCCCAACATTTTCGGGAATGACCTATGTCAAAAGTAGATTGCGTAATAGCATGGGTGATCAATTATTAAATGATTGTTTGGTAACTTTCATTGAGAAAGACATATTCCTAGAAATTCCCGATGAAGATGTGATAGATAGCTTCCAAAAAATGAAGACTCGTCGGGCTCATTTGTAATTTGTAGTTGCAAGTTTTTTGAACTCTAAGAAATATCATCGCACAATTGTTATTTTTAGTGGCAACTTTTTTGAACTTTAAGAAATATCATATTTATATGCAGATTTAATCTTATATGCATTTTATCTATGGATCGTATCCCCATTTGTAAAATCCTGGGTCCGCCACTGATTGAGACTGACGCCTTTTCACAGAGAGAATAAAGAAACTGAGGTTTTTCATTCTCACTAGTAATATCATACTGATACAGACTCAAAAGGCATTTACGTTGTGAACAATGAAAATAATTCGCGTGATTGCGTTGATTACCCTGAGGATCACAGTTTGTACGTGAAATTCAACCGACTCGATTTCTTCCGCTGATAATTCTGGATTAAGTGCTTGTTTTAAAACACTTAAAACAACTTCTATAAGCAATTATTTTCAATATTCTCTCTCACAACTTTTTAAAATAAGTGCTTCTGAAAACTATTTTAAGTGTTTTAAAACAGACCTAAAGGTTAGAGAATTCTAACCCACGTTTTCCAACACCTATAAATAGGCTCTTGAAAGAACCTAAACATGTCTTGTTTATTAGATCAAGCTGTAGACCCAATCTGCACGGGGTAACCACAACTCCAGTTAAACTGTCGATGTTGGTATCATTCCGACCAGTGGCGAATTCAATTTTTTTAAATAAATATATATGCACAAGTATATAAATATTAAAAAGACGAATAACGATCTCACGATGAGAAGAAATATAATTTATCCTCGACGCTTTAATACTTTAGTAGAGATTGTAATTCGATTGTCTCATGTATGAGACCGTTTTATACGAATTTTTATCTATTAAAAATTATCAAAGAAATACAATTTTAAATGGAAGAAGTCCTAAAAAAGGAGTAATATAAACAAAATATTATAAGCATTCTAAAAGTTGCAAATATAAAATATTAAGAATTACAAAAAAAGAGATTATTTATCTAAAAGAAAATATTATAATTATTTTCAATGAGTTTTCATACTTTAAAAATAGTTTAAAATGTCAATATTGACTTTTTTTTATTTTTATAAAAAAGCATCTCCCTAAATATAAATAATTATTAAGTAATCGTTCAAAAATTGATATTGGGTGTTATTCTTAACATGAGTCATTGTTGATAATACACTTTTTACCCTTGTAGTTGCCATGGAAATGATCAATATTATCTCTATAAGTAATTAGTATAGTAATCTTTTCGTCTCAACAAGTTTCATTGAGAATTCCTTGATATTTTTCAAGTTTTGAAATCTATTATTTTTTCTCATATATTATATCATAAACGAAATTATCAAACTCATCTTTAACACGCAACAAATCAAAAAATTCAACATATATATATGTATGTCTAAGTAATTTTGATTTGTCAATTCAGAGAACTAATTAAACAGTATATATGTCGTAATGGGATGCACATGAGCACATATACCGATCACATTTAATTCACATGACTAGATTGATTATGTATGATAGAATTGAATAGTATTGAATAAAATTAAATTGATTTGACTGAATTGTTTGAATTAAGATATTTGTTTGGATTGTATGAATTGCAATTCACAATCTTATACTGAAAAATCAATATAGAGATTAAAATACTAATCCCGATGAATTCCACATTCCACATGAAATAGACGTAACTCTTCAAATAGGGATTAAACACATCTTTATATTAGGCTGAAAATGTATCTTGAACCCCCATTCCACAAATTAAACGTCCAATTACATAAAATTAAAATGATAATCTCAACCTATCCTTGTCAACTCCACAAACAAAACGGTCCAATCCATCAATGATTTCCGACAAATAATTAAAACTGTTATATCATTTGGGTCATTCTATATTTCCTATGGAACTCAACTTCCACAAAGTCTAGACTACATTTTTCATTACCAAACCATCTAAATATTGAGTGGTTATAAAATGTCTTAACAAAACTAGCCAACCTAGAAAATTCATAAAGATTTGGTTACACCCACAAAAATTTGTCAAATCACAATAAAATCAACACCAGACGTGCAAAAGACGCTTTGTCAAAAGGAGCTAAATTAAATGTACATAAATCAGTGCATGTGTATCCAAAATTAAATCGGAATTGTCACTGAATGCGACTTACGTGTGTCATGCCGTATTTAAACAAGAAAACATTTAAAGGTGTCGACGATTTCATGGTAAATTTTTTTTTCTTGTTTTTCGTGATGATAACTTTCAAAAATATTATATTTACCACTCATTGACTAAAATCAGATCCTAGCATATTGCTACTTATATACGTTTATGTTGGAATTTGGACAATAGTGAATGAATAAGGTTTGAAGAAATAGATATAACACGATAAGATTGTGATTTTATTATTGTTTTTCTAATAAGACAATTTTGATAGTTAATTAGCTCCATAAGGGATAATATAAATCGCAATAGATTAGAACCAATATCGTTTCCGTACAATAAATAACACAAGAAATCATTTAGTAGGTAATTAAGAAAAATATATTTTTTGGCAAAATATTTGTGGCACCACTTTCTACTGTACACCACTATTTCTATTGTGGGTAAGAATCATCATTTTAAGTGTAAAGTAATGATACTTACCCATAATAATAATAGTGATGCAAGGTGAAAGTGGTTCACACAATACATTCTCTATTTTTTTTTCGAATCTTTTTGCTTTGAAAGCTCAAGCCTTTTGAAAATTCTATCTGTAAAGCTATAAGCCTATAAGCTTCTGTGTGTAAATAAATGATGCCTAATTATGAAATTAATTCAATGCATTATGCAATTTGGAATGAGTTGATATGCTGTAAAATTTGTTCATCGTGAAACTAGTTTTTTTTTTTACAGACACACACTTTAGTAATATAAGTCACACACTTTAGTAATATAAGTCACACACTTGATTATTATCACTACATTTCTTTCTTTATAATATAAATTACACCCTTCACTTTTATATGAAGAATACTTTTATAGTAAAAAAAAGTCACACACTTTTTAAAATCAAAAAATCACAGTAAAAAAAACACATTTTAGTAATATAAGTCACACTCCTTAAGGGGCTTTCAGTAAAAACTTGTTTCGTTATCTTTCTTGCCATTTGGAATTAATTAGGGTTGACTTTTTTTTTTTTTTGCTACCTATTTTTTATTTTTTATTATATAACATTTCTATGCATCAATAGTTTCCTAATTGTTGTATTAAAGATATGATTAATTTAAATACAATTCAGTTCCCATAATCAAGAAAATTAAAATAAAAATATTTCAATCCTAAAAATGCTAAAAAAGAAAAGGAGGAAAAAAAAAGAACAAAGACAACATTTTATTTTATCAGAAAAATAGATTAATTTAAAAATTTGACAATAATTTATTTTTATATCATCAACATATCTTATTTTCAAGAGTAAATTTTGCATGAGACTGTCTCGCAATGAAACTATCATAATTTAGGAATGACACTTTAATATTTTGAAAGACACATGTATTATAAATTATAATCTTACCTTATAAAAATATTTACTAATTGAGAATTTGCCCCTACTTATACAAATCACTCTACTTTCACTTTAAAAAAAATAGAGGGTGGCCTACGGAATATTTCAAAAAATAGAGAATTGCTTAGGGAATATTTCAATTTGCCTAGACATTTTTATTCATAGGTAAATTTGCCTACGGAATATGATTTGTAGGTAAATTTATTTGTAAGTCATTTCTAAACCACATATATAATTGTTTATAAAAATGTAAGTTGCCTAGGGAATTATCTTTTGTAGTTAATTAGTTTGCTTACGGAAATTAGGAATGTGTAGGTAGTTTCATGATAGATAATTTATTTGCCTATGAAATTATTTTGTGTAGGTAACTTTTCATAGATTTTTCTAAAAATTGGTAGGCAAATCCTACACAATAGTCACTTTTAAGGACTAAATTATTTTTGTAGGAAAATTTCATAGGCATTTGAAAATTTTGGTAGACAATTCTTCATTTTCTTGTAGTGTTTAAAATGTTGATTTTTTTTTTTTTCGAAAGCTAAAATGTTGAAATTTTAAGAAAAATTATTCATAGTATCATAGTTTTCCATTTCTATTACAAAGACAGTTTTGCCCTTCTCAAATTAAATAATAAAAAATATGATTATAAATAAATTAAATTAAATTAATCAAATTAAATAAAATATTAAATATAAAATATTTTTTGTCAACCTTATAATATTCAGAGTTTTGCTTTAATTATATACCATCTCACCTTGAGAGAGACAATTTCGCACCAATTTTTACCTATTTTCAATATTTGTCACTCCAATTATTATATAATCATCTTTTCATATGTCTACATTTTGTTTCCTTATATAGGGAGACAGACGTTTGACCTCTCCTCTTGACATTTAAGAAATTAGGAACTTCTTTCTAAATTTATGAATATAAAAAAAATTGAAAAATATTCCCCGCCACAAATTCCAATGGACATTCGCTAATGCACAGGACCCTGCGAATGTGTGATCTAAGAACAAATAATCTTCCCCATTATAATAACCAGTTTCGCCTAATTAATTTGCAAGTTTTGTATATATTTAACAGTATTGGTTGTTTCATAAAAGGTACTCTATCAATCTTTGTTTGCCTTAATAAAAAAAAAAAGTTTATCCTAAAATTATTGTCATTTTACACTAATGTAAAAAAATTAAATATCACATATCAGTTTTATTCTTATATTTGCTTTTGAAAATATATTTAATATGATGAATATATAATGGAACATGATTTATTTTTCACACATACTTAATAAATTCAAACTCAAATTTTCCTCATTTCACCGTAAAATTGATTTTATATTTATAGACATGATCCTTCAATTATCATGATTAATATTATTTTATAATATAAATCATATTTGTTAATTATCACTACTAATACCCTTTAAGCTTGTTTGATGATATGTATGTGATAAGATAGAATATCTTAAATAGTGATTCATTAGACAAGTTTTATATATATATATATATATATATATTTATTTGGTTCACCCCTTAATTAGTTTCATAAATTTTTTATGACCTTATACTTTTATCTTTTCTTTTTATTTTGTCCACGACATAAAAATTAAATGTTCTTTACGATTTAAAATATTTTTATTAAAGAAGGTCATTTCGGTTCATTAAAAAATAGCTAATGACTATACCAAAAAATAAATAAGCACTATAATTATTACGTACCGAAAATGAAAACACGTTTGTGTAAGGTGTAAGTATAATTTATGAAGATTTTCTAAAAAAAAAAAGTAAATTACTAAGGTCGAAAATCAGTGTGTGTGTTCACATATCAAACAGAAGAGAATCTTTTTACTAAAAAAACCCAAACGCTTCCATATATTCGGTGCAGGCTGCATCGGCAGTTAGCCTGATATGCAAATGCGGACGCAACTTCAAATCGTAATCAAATTAATATTATCAATTAATCATTAAATTAATTAGTCGCCCCCTAAAATCAAAGATGCAAAGTAAGCGAGAAAATTTGGCGGATTATCCAACAAGATTTGACGAAAAACGTATGGACACCTTCTCACACTCAAACCTACAGTATTATATATAGACGCTTTACAGTATCACTTGATCATCTGAGTTTGAATTAACATGGCTCTTGCCGTTGACGGAGTCGCCGACGATCTGAGAGCAGTTTTCGCCGCCGGGAAAACGAGGAGTTATGAGTGGCGCGTGTCGCAGTTGAAAGCGATTCTTAAAATCGCTACTCACCATGAGAAGGAAATTCTGGAGGCGTTGCGTTCGGATCTTAATAAGCCAGAACACGAAGGCTTTCTCCATGAGGTTTGAGTTAAATGCTTAGATTTCTCTGTTTTTTGTGCTTATTTGTGTTTTTTCGTATGTTCTGATTCCTGTGACCTGGGATGGACATTGGGAGTTATTGAATTTGAATTGTGGCGGTGTTTGTTTGTTGATGTGGATTATGTGTGAGATTTTGCCGGTTTTTTCTTTATTGGATTGCATTTAATGCTTTGTTCTCATTTGTTCAAGTGGAGATTTATATGAAAAATTTGAGGGCCTACAGTGGGAAATTAATAAATACTTCCCAACTACTTCTTTGATTTTGCTGAAAAATGTGATTAAATTTCTGCGCGATCTTCTGAATTTTGTTGATTCACTTTGGAAGGAATAGAGAGGGAAATACGTGCACTGGTTTGTGCTCACTTGAAGCACGAAAGTCTCGTGTATTTGACTTGTACGTCATGCTTTTTTTGGTTGTACATTTGTGCGCAGGACATCAACATTTTTGTTATGCTAGAAAATTTCTTTTTATGGGGATTCAGTATAGGAAAATATCTCGTATGTGTGTGCTTATATTTACCGGTTTCAAGAATATATGATAATTACTCCATCAAAGAAAAAAAGTATATATGCTCTGCTCTTGAATCAACAGAGTTAGGGATAATATGCTTTATGAGTCAGTTTATGTGTATGTTTGTTGTTAGTTTCCGCTTATGTGTGTATGGAGTTCTTGATGAACACAGTGGAAGAACGCAACAAATCCTTAGGATTTTCCATTGGAGGACTTGGGAGGAGTGAAACAACTTTGAAAAGAAGAGGTCCCACTCATCAACTGGTATCATGATCACAAAATAAAATCAAAATAAGAATTTTAAAAAAAGAACTATGATTAAATTATGTGTTAGGGTTTTAAATACTGGCTGTTGAAGTAAAAGTTTGGAATATAAACAGGAACTGGGAAGATCTCAGGAAAACAAAAGATAAAATTTGTCTCGTTTCCCTTAGAACTTTGTTAGTGTTTCCAGTATAAAGTCCTTAATTCCATTTAGGAATATGACTGACAACCGAGGAATCAGCTGAATCTTTTTTTTACAGATAACCTTAACAGTACGTTTTGCTTATCGAAGACCTACTTATACAATAAGGAGAAGTTCTTATATGCTGTTACATTGCTAGGAGTGCTCTTAAACTTGCTATTTGTCAACATATGCTTCCTAAACTTATCACCTTATTGGCCACCTCTCAGATTCATAATCTTGTAACAAATTAAGGTTAAAAAATCTAGTTACCCTTTGGAGTGTTACCTTTTTATGTTTAATCTGAATATAAATGGTCTCTTCATCTCTGCTCGCACGTAACCCTTACCTCATGCAGATTGCTGGAGTCATTTCTGCCTGCAAATTGACATTGAAGGAACTGAAGCAATGGATGAAGCCAGAAAAAGTATATTAAGCTAATTCTGGGCTTACGAAGTTGTTACAATTCTCTTGGTTGTTTTATTATGTAAATATATGTTGCTGATTTTTTGTTCTTCCAGGCGAAAACCTCCATGACCACTTATCCATCATCAGCTGCAATAATCTCAGAACCCCTTGGTGTCGTATTGGTTATATCAACTTGGAACTATCCTTTCTGTATGTTGATTCTATCTCTTATTGCCTTTCATGTGCTATTTTTTTTCCTTGATTAAGCAAAACTCTTAAATAACATTGCTTTATGAATAGGTACTCTTAAAATAGCTTGTTTCTTTGAGCATCAACATTGTGTACAGACAAATTCTTGTATACACCTGTTGCACGATGCAATTGGTGTGTATTTTTTAATGGCATTAGTTGTTTTCACCGAACAGTATTAGCTGTTCTCATTAAACTGTATTAGTTGTTTATCATTGAACAAAATTAGTTGGTCAGTATTAGTTGTTTTCACCGAACCATGTTAGCTGTTTCTATTGAACAATATTAATTGTGCACCAATTGCACGGTGTAACAGCGCACAAGTCTTACTCTTTTGTACTATATATGATACTGATAACTTCTTTTTCTTCTTTCCATCTGGTTCTCTTGTCCCCCAAAGTGTTGGCGGTTGAACCAATTATTGGAGCTGTTGCAGCTGGTAATGCTGTAGTATTGAAGCCATCAGAGATTTCCCCTGCCACATCCTCTGTGCTATCGAAACTTCTCGGGCAGTACATGGATGTCTCAGCTGTGAAAGTTTTTGAAGGTGGTGTCTCTGAAACAACTGCATTGCTGGAACAAAGATGGGACAAAATATTATATACAGGTAGCTCCATAATAGCAAAGCCTGTACTTCATGTATTATTACCCATTAGCCCCTCAAATATAATTCATCATGCATAACTTCACAGCTTGTTACAAGAGAAGCTGATAGAATTGTTCATTAAAAAAATTCATGTGCACATGTGGCTAGTTGGTTTTACATGTAGGAGATTTCTCTGTTTCCGTTTTATTGCTGGGCATAATTATCAATCTCCCTTAACTGCATGGACATGCTAACATTAGCACTACGTGTCACCTTTTCTTAAAGTAATTTGTCTGATTTATCAATAAAAAGTTGTTTATCACTAACAATTTCCTGGTCTCAGGGTACAAAGAACCATTAAACTATCAAACTTGTGTATGATATATTATCCAATCACTGATTTATAGTGGGACTCAGCAATAAGTAACATTTCCTAATGAAATCAAATGCAACTCAGCTAAACAAAACAAAAAAAAAAAACTCTGATATTCACTTTGTTCTAACAAGTTTTCTACAGGGAATAGCAAGGTGGGACGTGTTGTATTAACTGCTGCTGCGAAGCATCTTACACCCGTGATTCTTGAGCTTGGTGGGAAATGTCCAGTGTTGGTTGATTCAGACACCAATCTAACAGTAAGTCACTATATTTATCTAGTTATGCCATTTTAGTTCCTTTGATGAAACCAATACTTAAAGTCATTTATTTTATGTACAGGTTACCACAAGACGAATAATCTCTGGCAAGTGGGGATGCAACAGTGGACAAACCTGCGTATCACCTGATTATTTAATAACAACAAAAGAGTATGCTTCAAAATTGGTAAGCAGCTCCATCTGATTAAAGAACAATATTATATATGTCAATAAATATATATGTTCTTTTCTTTATCATATTTTGGTTCGACTTCTCAGGTTGATGCCATTTCATCTGAACTTGAAAAATTCTATGGAAAGGATCCTCTGCATAACAATGACTTGTCGAGAATAGTAAGTTCTCGACATTTTGGCCGCCTAACAAAGCTATTGGATGATGAGAAGGTTTCCGGTAAAATAGTAATTGGAGGTCAATGGGATGAAACCAGTCTGTGAGTGTCAAAACTTGGTTCTGCACTTTCTTTTCCCTATGTTATTAATCTACTTGTGTTAATAGATGGATTGCTCATATCATTATTTTATTTTCCATCGTTACAGCAAGATTGGTCCCACTGTTATACTTGATGCCCCAAAGGATTCTTTGATCATGCAAGAGGAGATTTTTGGTCCTTTACTTCCAATCATCACGGTATAAGTTGTTTTGCTCCTCCTATATATTAGTTTTTCGCCAACTTTATATTATCTTTATTACTTTTGGTGGTACATACTAAGTAACAAGTGATTAAATTGAAATATATATTTGAATATATATCTTAACCTTAAAGAGAGAGAAACGAGAGGACTTTTTTTTCACTTACTTCTCATTGCTATGGTAAAACTTGAATACATTTTTAGATAGGTTTAATTTGAAGCTTTGGAGGGCATGCACTTGTCACTTTGGGTGATATGTTAAAGCAGATAAGGTGATGTATTACTTGGGAAATTTAAGACATTTCCACCATAACAAAGAAACTAAATGTGGCATGCTATTTTATTGTGAAATCAAATAGTAAGAAGGATATTATTGTTTCATTCTAATTCTTGTTCTGACTACAGAAACCTTTTAACGTATTGATTTTGTTCTGTTCCTTTGTTTTTATTTTATATGAAGGTGAATAAAATTGAGGATGGCATTGGCCTGATTACTTCTAAAGAAAAGCCACTTGCTTCTTATCTGTTTACAAATAACAAAAAGCTTAAGGAGGTTTTTAAAAGCAGCGTATCGTCAGGGTCCATGGCTATTAATGAGACAACTCTGCAAGTAAGTGTTTATCCTTGACATACGAAAGCTCTTTAGTTTTTTTGAAAATCCACACACTTTTTTCCTCTCTTTCACACGCTCACACACATATAAGGGGATGAATTTACAACTCAATCGTGCTGTATCATATTAACAAATTTTTCGATGCAGCTGGCAGTATCCACCTTGCCATTTGGCGGTGTGGGTGAAAGTGGAATGGGATCATACCATGGGAAATTCTCCTTTGATGCTTTCAGCCATAAAAAGGCTGTTTTAGAACGTGGGTTTGCTGGGGATGTAGCTGCAAGATATCCACCATACTCCAATGGAAAGCTAAAATTGCTGAAAGCACTGATAAGTGGCGATATACTTGGAATCATTCGTGCTTTGTTTGGCTGGTAAGAAATATTGATTACTAGCTACACCTGCATACTTCGGATGAATGCCTTGATAAGAAAGTTTTGGTCTATAGAGCTAAATAATAATGTATTAAATGGCTCTATAGGTTGATATACTTTTTTAGTTTCTTGTGCTTATCTGCTATCTGTTTGTACCCAATCAAAAAAGCTACAAACTACAGTAGCACCTCATCTTAGGTGCGAACAGCTCATTTGGATGTGTGCCTCTACAAATTTTGTGTAAATTATTATTTTCATCTTCAGTATTTCTTTTATTCTAATTTTTCGTTTCCCTTATGTTTTTACCGTACACTTGGTTTCCAAGAAGCATCCAATATGCCTACCATTCAATTTCATATCCAAAATCTTCCTTTCATGATTGTGTTTAAAATATGTACTACTACTCGGACTTCGGATTCATAAAAATCAGAACAATTTGCTTGTAAGAATAGTGCATAGGTTAACTTTGCATGCTGCAGCAGTTCCAAGAGTTTTCATCTATTTGATTTGGATAATATCTTGTTAGCATCTTTGCAATACATGTATATAGATGAAGCTGAAACGAAACATTATGTGCGTGTGTACGATATATGTTCATCCCATGTCATTCGAATCTTTTAGATCTTCTTTAGAATGAATAGGATCAAGAATCATTAGAAGAGAGTACACTGTACAAGGATACAAAGGATTGAGGACCTGATCTTTTTGAGTTCTAAACTGAAACTAGTTATATTTGGAAAAAAGAAGAACCTTGATTAACAAGCCTGCTTTAAAATGTTAGCAGCAATAAGTCTCTTTTCTTCTGTCAATTCCTTGGGGAACTTGACTGAAACAGTGAGTATCAAGTTCCCTCTCGTTCCTGGCTCTTTTTGTTTAGGCATGCCTTGTCCTGTAATGATTGTTTGATAACCAGGATGTAGTATATCATCGATTGTCAGCTTCTTCGTTTGCCCTCCTAGCAACGGGACTGAGAGAGTGCAACCGATTAGAGCTTCTACCAATAGAACTTCGACTTCCAGTTCTAAGTCATCCTCTTTTCTTCTAAACAAGGGATGCTTTTTCTCTTTTATTACATATATCACATCTGCAGGTTCTATTCCTGGCATCTCGTTCCCCTTTGCCTCGAATGTAATCACCGTGCCTTTCTTCCATCCAGGCTGTACTTTAATTGTAAGCACTTCATCTTTCTCTACTATCTCCCTGTTAGAAATAGAACAAGTTGGTTTATATAAATTCCAGACACAATTCTATGCACCAGTTGCACCATGTAAGTCAAGTGCATTTTTAAATGGTATTAGTTGTTTTACTAAAAGGTATTGGTAATTTTCATTGAACAATATTAGTTGTGCACCCTTTTATGATGCAACTGATGCACCCAAACATTATATATATATTGTGTGTGTGTGTGTATAGAGAGAAGGACGAAGGAGCCTTTTACTATTACCCGTCATCTGTAACCACATTTCTTGTGATCGTGACCTTCCCAAACAGAGCTCCTATATAGCTGTTGTGTGCAGTGTGTATAGAAAAGAGGATGGGGTTGAGCCTGTCCTGCTCGTGCATCTAGAAAGGGCGTTGGAAGAATCACGGTCAATGATGATCCATCTGTCTGGCTTCTAGCCCTTGAAAGGCCTATGGATGGTTGTACCGGAGTCTGGCTTTTCTTGTCGGAGGACGGGCTCCATTCGCCCCCTTCTTGATGTTGGCATCCAAACTTCCTTTCCTTGCGTGAAACGTTAACATCTTTATCTGGATTTTTCTTTGTGTGTTTATAATTTTTTATTATGTTGATCTGCAAATTAAAAAATTGCCCTGTTACATTTAACATGCATGCACAAGTTTGCTCTGTTTTTGTGATATTGAATGCTATGAATTTGTCGTTTTTTCTTTTCTTTTCAAGAAATGATGGTTTATTCTATGAATGACATGATGAATGAACAATTTTGAATCGATATTTTTTCAATTGGTTTGGGCTTTGATTTATTTCCTGATTTCTTGGCAAATAAAAATTGCTTTTCTGGGCAGCATTTTGCAATTAAGGATTTGAATGATTTTCAAATGCTTCCAAATCCTAAAATGTGTAGCGTTTGTGCTCTTGGAGGGTCTGCCATTGATGGTATATTGGTATCGATATTCTAGAGATAGAAGAGGAAGAAGAGGGAGAGATATTGAGAATTGCAGGGGCAGTTTCATGTTGCATTACTTGTCCATTTAGTTTTGGTGGATTTTACATTGAAGGAAATTCTATTAAAAGCACAAAATAGCAAAGAAATTTCATAACTTACAATTTCATTTTTCAATTACAACATCAATTATATTTCTTGATTTACATTATCATTATATGTGTCATTAATTCAAATAAAAGGAAAATATTTTTTTGTCATCACATAAACAAATATTTTTCTGACACTTTTTTTATGGTTTATGGAAAATAATTGATTAAAAAATTAAAATTATACCCGCTACATTCACTGAACAATAGTCAATATAAATTATTTGAGTAAGTCTATTACTATAAAACTTGTTTATATTATAAAATTAGTATTATTGCATTTATAAATTAATACCATTATATTTATCATGTTATTATCACACTTATAAATTAACATCATAACATTAAATGCTATGAATATTAATGTATAAGGATATATTACTAGCAACTACAATTTCCTAGTGATATTTCTAGGAAGTACAAAAAATAAATGACAATTACTAGGAGCTACAAAATTGCATTACAATCCCAATTGCACCCTCGAATTAATTTTCAAAATAAAGACACACTCTCTCTCCCCACCTATTTCTAGCTCACATGGCTCACATATCTGGGCCATATCAATGAAGGTTAACAAATCGACGGTTGCAATGAGGTGGTGGTAGAAAAATAACTTCAATATTTGGTTATATGTTGTTGGTGAGGAAGGAAAGTGGTGGACAAGACTTTATTTGGGAATTGGGTTTAGCATTTTAGTAATTTATTTTAGGGTAGGTCTTATATGCATCACTTGTATCGTGCACTCCATAGTATATTTTAAAAACTTTCAGTTTGTTGCATTGAAACTTTTGACTTGCCACGCCGAAACATGCAACTATATTTTATGAACATATGTTGCACATTTTAGTTTTACAAGTAACAAGTTAAAGTGCAACAAGTTGCAAGTTTCTAAAATACACTATAGAGTGCACAGTGCACCTGATGCACAAGAGACTCACTCTTTATTTTATTAATATATAGCAAGTAACTTAGCCTTCACCAAAAAAGGAGATTTTTTTTTGTATGTTTATCAATGGAATTGAGTTCAGATGTTGATTTTTAATGCAATTTTAAATTGAGCGAAAAAATATATATGAGAAGTAACAGTTGGTCAGACTGGATGTGTAGTCTTACTACTTTTTGTGTCTCGTGCAGTTTTTTCTGAACACAATTGCTTAATATACACCAAGGCCCGAAACTCGCAAGTATGAGCCCGAAAAAGTTAGAAGAAACGTATAAAAATGAATCACAAAAAAAAGAAAAGAAAAAGCCCGAAAACCTAAAACCTCAAAAAAGAGAGGCCCAAAAAGGAAAGATCCAGCAAAAGATAAGTCTGAAAACAAGAAAGACCCAAAAATAGAATGATTGTATTTATAGGAGAAGGTATAATAATAACATTTTGTAGCTAATTATAAACTCTTAAAAAATATTATAATTTTTAAAGTTATATAGGTTTATAGTAAATCACCCAATTTATAACATTTGATACTATAAACAAAACTTTCTGTGAAATTATTCTCACTAGATAAATGTTACTACTATTTTCATTTAACTGTGCAAAAGTAAGCTTGTTACTTACCCTTTCATAAAAATGAAAGGTTGTAAATATATCTTTTAAAAAAAAATACTTTTTTTTTTGAAAGGTTAAAAAAAAAAATTTCCAAATAGAAAATCATTTTTTCTAGTCACAATATTCCAAACGCGTTCTCGGCTGATACACCGCGTATTCAGAAATTTCCAAATAATTCCTCTAGAAGCCTTATATATATTTATTCATAATCTCTTGAAAATTTCAACTGAAAATACTGTGCGAGTCTTTGAAGAAGTGTTTTTCAGTCGTTGTCATCTTCATAACCCTCGTAAACCCCTCCCGCTTTTCGAATCGCTTTCTGGAGATCATACTTTTTCAGCGGTCAATTTGATCATGCATCAAGAGATGTACCTCAAAGCATTGGTGTTGTTCCTTTTGGTGTGGATTGCAGCCGCTGCTTTTCAGCCACAGTCGATCACCAGGAAGCCGTCGAAATCTGGCAAAGGCTTTGGTTCTGTGATTTTCCCCGTCTCCGGGAATGTCTATCCGAAAGGGTATGGAATTGTTTTCGTTCGGTTTTTGTGAATTTGTTTTTTCTGTTGGGGATTGAGGTTTTTGGTTGTTTTTTTGTGTTTGACTGCTTATTTATTTGTTTATCCTGATGAATTTGTGTTAGTGAGCTGGTTGTGATTTCAATTTTGGTTTCCGGTTATTGTGAATCACGGTTAATTTAATGATTACTTCATTGATATGTTGCTGTTGATGTTGGAAATGCTGACGGATTTAAACTTTTGAGTTCAGGACTCTCTCTGTCTCAGACTTGTGAAATTACTCTGCTGGTAATGTTGTAATTTTTCTCTTCTTTTTTCCCTGTCTATGGTGCAAAAGGAAATTTATATTTTACACGTAACTGCACATTTTAGGTGAACCTTGACTTTGTAGAATATATATTTTAGGAATCTCTTTTGTGTTGTATTGCATGCCTAAATCTTTATATTATGTGCTTATAGTTATCACCAGTTTTTGTGAGTGCCTTATTGGTTCATTTTTACAATCATTTATCCTTGATAAGATGTGCCTTAGCTGATGCTGATGAAACATTATGCTTTCTCTTTCTTATGTTAGATCTTGATTTCTGTTTTTGGTTTTATGCAACATATTGATCACCTTTGAATTTATAATTCAGGTACTATCATGTAACGATCAGCGTTGGCCATCCTCCCAGACAGTACTTTCTTGATATCGATACAGGCAGTGATCTTACTTGGCTTCAGTGTGATGCACCTTGCACGAAATGCACTCCGGTAAACTTTTTCTTTGACATTTTTTTAACACTTCGATAGTTTTTTATTATAGCTATGTTTGATTGTACAAGTAGCACTTAAAAATGTTGTACATATGGGTGTATAAAGCAATTTGGTGGGTGTCAATAGTCATGCCCTTTTGAGAAATTGTGTTGTGCTGATGCTTTGATGATTACATTTCTTAGGCTCCTCACAGTCCTTACAAGCCCAAAAAGAATGTTGTCACTTGCCAGGATCCTTTGTGTGCCTCACTTCACGGGCCCATCGACCTTCATTGTCCAACACCACATGAGCAATGTGATTATGAGGTTGATTATGCTGACTATGGTTCATCCTTGGGAGTTTTGGTCAAGGACTTTTTTCCTTTTAAATTCACCAATGGTAGCACAGTAGCTCCGCAACTAGCATTCGGGTGAGGGACTTTCACATTTGCTAAGTTTTTCGTTCTTTCAATCTTTCTTTAATTTAAATCGAAGGGGAAAACGGATGTCCTAAAAAGACTTAGAAAGAAATTATAGAAACAAACATGTTAGTTAAATATTAATGAGAGAGTGTATCTCGACCGAACACAATGGTGGATATGATGCATATGGTTTACTCCAATAATGGGACGAAGGCTTAAGTTTTACCCTTATTGTATCTTTTCAACATTTTACGTTGTTTGGAAGCTAGATTTAGGGTCTTCCGTGGAGTAAATTGTGAAGCTGCTCTTATATATCTTTGGTGTTGGTGATTTTTTAGTCCATATAATTAAATTTTTTTAATTAAGTCAAATAACTTTTCAAATGATGCAATTTTAGTCATATATTGACATTTTTTAATTCTAGGATGATAATTAATTTGTGAATTTTTTATTTTTTAAATTTATATTAATATGTTGGAGTCTCATTATGCCACGTAAGGGACACCAAGTCATTAGTCGGGTTGCTACATGGAATTCTGCATCTTACATGAGAACAAGTGGAAAAATCCTGCAACCTTGACAATATACTACTAAAATTGCATCATTTTCAAAGTTATAGGATTTAATTGTGAAAATTGATTCATAACTAATATCACCAACACCCAATAGATACGAGACCAATTCTACAATTTACTCGTCGTCTGTGGTATTGCTTTAGATTTCTTAGTCCTAGAATCCAATTAATTATATGCTCTTCCTCGTCTATGTAGATGTGGATACAACCAAGAAGTTCAAGATTTGACTCATCTACCATACACCGATGGAGTCCTTGGGCTTGGCCTTGGAAAGTCTAGCATTTTAGCCCAGCTACGTAACATGGGTTTGGCACGAAACGTCGTTGGTCACTGCTTAAGTGCACAAGGTGGAGGCTTTCTATTCTTTGGAGATGATTTTCTCCCTGAATCAGGAATCGTTTGGAAATCGATAGTGAGCCAATCGTAAGTTTCATACTTTACACTCAGGCAAAAATTTCTATGCACTAGTTGCACCTCGCAACTCAATTGCATTTTTGAAAGGTATTAGTTGTTATACTAAAAGGTATTAGTTGTTTTCAGTGAACAATATTAGTTGTTTTTATTGAACAGTATTAGTTGTGATGGTGCAACTGGTTCACCCAAGTGTTACTCTCACACTTAATGTAGTTTAATATAGTAATTGCTAATTGTGTTCTACTTGTTATTCAGGAAATACTATGCCTTGGGACCAGCCGACCTCCTATTCGGTGGTCAGGCTTCTAATATCAAAAGCCTTCCAATAGTTTTTGATAGTGGAAGTACTTACACTTACTTCAGTTCTCAAGCATACAATGCGCTAGTTTCTCTGGTGAGATTTTTTTCATTTGGTGGTTTCTTGTAAGGTTTTTATATAATCCACATATCGGTAGCTTACAACTGAATATTTTCCAGATAAAGGGAAACCTAAATGGGAAGCAACTGAAAGATGCACATGAGGATAAAAGCCTTCCCATTTGTTGGAAAGGTTCTAAACCCTTCAAATCAATTCGTGATGCTGCTAGCCACTTCAAGCCTTTAGTGTTGAGCTTTACAAATGCAAAAAATGTTCAACTTCAGCTGCGCCCAGAATCTTATCTTATTGTTACAGTGAGTGACTTGTTTGACCTCTGTCCTACTTTCTTATTCGCAAAAGAGTCCAAATATTTTTAGCCACTTAAGTATGAGAAAATGGATTTTACCCTCATTTTTTTAAGAAAATGGAGAAATAGCCAAAATGATGTATGAAAGGACGTTGGTACCTTGCTTAATGAAACTCACTACTGATACTCGAGACAGTAAGCTCGAGAAATCCACTGTCTCAAGCTTTTGAAGATTTAAGCCAATCTCATTCCCTTTAATACATGGTACATGCATATGGTGATCCATGAAGGTTAATCTTAGTTTTCTCCCTTTTTTTCTCCTAATAGGTGGCCATATCTCATTTCTGTATTACCCCAAGTGTCAAAACCTCTAAAAATATTAGTATTTTTTGGATGTTTGAACTGGTACATTCTCTATCCAGGAACATGGCAACATCTGTCTAGGCATTTTGAACGGCGAGGAGGTTGGATTAGGAGACATCAATATAATTGGAGGTACGGATTTTATACAATTTCATCAAGAGTTGGTCCCATGTAAAACAGTTTTACCTTGCAAATGGTTCACAACTATCATTGTATATTATAACGACTAATACTTTTGAATGAAATAACTAATACTGACAAACTAATACATTTCAATGAAACAACCAATGGTACTATTTAAAATAACACATGAAATGCAAAGCAGTTGCCCAGTAAAACGGGTTACATAAGCTGTCTTTCTTCAAATGCATATAAGCTATGTTTTACCAATCTAATAGTGAGTCCCTGAATGTGCAGACATTTCTCTACAAGATAAATTGGTAATCTATGATAACGAGAGAAATCAAGTGGGATGGGCTCCGGCAAACTGCAACAGGCTTCCAAAGTCATAACTCTTTTTGTTTGCTTTCGGCTTGTCTAGGCTGGGGGCAATCTCTCAAGATTTTTTTGTGTTATTTATTAACAGCATCGATTGTGATTATGGCGATGGTTTAGCTTGGCCTCACACTGCCGATGATGGTATCGCAGACGATATTTGCCCTGCGAGTTTTGGTCCCTAGAGGTGGTGAAGCAGCAAATAAAGCAGTTGATGATTCCTAGTCTAGCAGATATAATGTACAACCATGGGCTGTAACAATTTGAGTAGTAAATGCAAAATCTTGGGCTGTAATAATGGATTGTTGATTGAAAAGTGGTAAATATATAACATGTAGGTTATGGTGTCTCATCTTTTGTTTTATTGATCAATGTGTTTTCATGTGCCTAACTCTTGTCATTTTTATACTTGGTGCATTGGTGAAATGAAATACAGAGATGAAATGAAAAATGCTAAAGGATATATGTTCACTTCATCATTTGTAACCAAATTTCCTTTTCATGATAGGGAACAAGTTTATTTAGGTTGCATGTATTTTATTCAATAGTGCGCATTTTCGATTAGCAGTTGTGGTAATTTAGCCTATATTTGGTAATTAATAAATAAATTGGGGAAACAAATCCGCCCTAACATTTTCAAGTATCATTCACTTATTTTAAATTGCACGAAAAGTATCAACCATCAACCAAACAGTAATGGTTAGTATGTAATTATATATGATGACTGATAAGGTTAAATTTACAATTTTTAATGGAATGTGTAATTCAAGTATATTTTTTAAACATATAATTTATTTTATTAAAATATATGACTTGTTTTTATTGACATAAATTATCTCTTCCCAAAGAAACGTGCACCTATAGTCTGACACACAAAATAACAAAACTTGTTTTATTGATATTATTTAAATCAATATGAAACTAGTTTACCGTACACCATTCATACTATTGCTTGTAGAAACTAATACTATAGTTGCTATAATATTAGTTTCTACAAGCAATAGTATGAGTGATGTACGGTAAACCAGTTTCACATAAAACCTTCTCATTATAATAATATTGTGAGAGTGTAAGTTTTGAGTGCTTTGCCATTTTAGGAAATATGCACGTTTCTTTGGGACGTTCCAAAAAGAAAAATGGGCCCGCTTTTATGGGACGGAGATAGTATATTTCAGTGTAAAATTATACTCCCTCCGTCCCAAACTTAACCCTACAGTTTCCGTTTTGGGCGTCCCATACTTAACTGAACACTTCCTTAAATGAAAATATCTATTTTATCATTTTATCACATAAAATACTAATAAACAACTCTTTCTACCCCTAACTATTCATCACTTTATCACTTTATCACATAAAATACTAATAAACAATTCTTTCTACCCCCAACACTTTATCATTTTTTCTTAAAATCCACGATACAGTAATCGTAATGTTGAGTTCGGAACGAAAATAATAAAAAATTATATATTTAAAAAATACATTTGAATTACACCACGCAAAAGAGTTGAATTACACAAAGAGACTTGCTCTTTAAAATTCTACCTACTGATGCTGAAATTCCCAAAGTATCCCCAGGTCTCAGGGCGCCAAATACCAAATGCGCGGGCGCTTCTCTGCGGCTCTACCCTCTCAGGTTTCGTCCAATTCTATCAAAATTTGGATAAATCGTGTCACTAAAATTCCTTCATTCCCAACTTTTATAAACTTGTAACCTAACTGCAGAAACCGGAACATAATTTACTGGAGACCGCTGGTATTGCAGGAAGCGGGAAAAACCCTCAGAATCAAAACGCGGCGTTTCGAGATCGGAGAGAATGGCGGAGGTGATTTCTCTCATGGACATCGACGATGAGAAGGATAACATCGATTCAATGAAGTCCAACAGCAAGGGTAAAAGCGTCGTCGTTTCAGCTCCTCCACCGGACTCCAGAGCCACCCCTTGGGTGGAGAAGTACCGCCCTCAGTCTCTAGACGATGTCGCCGCGCATTGTGACATTGTTGACACCAGTGAATTACGCCCTAATCTTTATTAAATTATGCCTTAATACTCTAAATTTGTTCTACTTTTGTTTTTCGCATTTTCTACAACACTTGGTGGGCTTAGTATTGACAATTCCACATAAAATTTCTTTGCTTTTTAGAGAGAGTATCGAATTTAAACTTTGTCGATTACACTTTGATTTTGGTAGTAGCGCGTCACTGGAGATTTTATGCCGCTGTTTTTTTAATTTTTTATTTTTTATTTTTTTATGTAGAATCTGGTTCAGTGCAGATATTCGGTGTTTTTTTGTGTTTATGCGCAAGGAACAATTTGATTTTGTTTCTTTCCAGTATTGCTTTTCTTGAAAAAAAAAATTATTTTTAATTTGTTGCACATTTTGTCTAAGATTTTAGGGGTTCTCCTCTTGCATTATTGTTTCACTAGTTAACATCTGAATTTGACTTCGGAATATACCTCGTACTTGCATTTAGAAACTCTAACATCACATCATTATCACCATTGGTTGCTCTTGTATATCATATCTGTGATCTTCAGTCCGCTGCATTATGGCACATTCATGTGCATAATATATATGCTTAGTTTTTTTGTATGTATTGTTAATTTCTGTTGTGGTTTCGTGCAACAGTTGATAGATTAGCGAGTGGGAACAGATTGCCCCACTTGCTTCTGTATGGGCCACCTGGGACGGGGAAGACGTCCACTATTTTGGCACTGGCTCGGAAGCTTTATGGAAACAAGTTGCAAAACATGGTTTTGGAGTTGAATGCATCCGATGATCGTGGTATTGATGTGGTCAGGCAGCAGATTCAGGATTTTGCAAGCACCCAGAGCATCTCTTTCGGGTATTTTTATTGACAAGTTCTTCATATGCTAGCCTTCTGATCTGTTTTCTCAAAAAAACTTAAGAAATTCAGATACTAAATGTTGAGCTGTTTTTAGTATTCACAAGTTAGTGATTGTGATTGACTTACTGTTGGACTTAGTCCTGTTGGTTGAAGAGAGGCTATCACTTGTGTGCTTGTAGTCAAGTAATTTCATAAGCTTCTGAGTCTAACAGGGAATTGAGAGGTTCTTGAAATAATGATATGTCCACCAGGTTGTTTTTTCTAAACTAGGAGTGCGAATGCATTTGACTGTCTATATCGACAGTATCTATTTATACACCTTGCACGGTGCACATCATGCATTTTGTATGCAACACTCGGTGATGTTTTGGTTATTATATGCTTGCTTTTATATGGCAGCGGGGCATGGTATATAACTGAAAACAATTTGGAGACAAATCGATTCTTCTGAATATGAACTCTGTAGACTGAGACTCCTGGTGGGTCGAGAGGATATATGAATAAGTTAGTGGCAGTTTAATCAATAATGATTATATTACTTTATCCAGTGATTGAATTTTTTTTACTCGAGTTCTGTGTAACTGTTTTTAAGCACGGGGTGAGTAAGTGAGATCTATCTGAGCACCTTGCCTTTTTCTTTTAGTGGAAAGTCTGCTGTGAAATTAGTTCTATTGGATGAGGCAGATGCCATGACTAAGGATGCACAATTTGCTCTCCGTAGAGGCAAGTTTCTTTTTATTTTCTCGTGAAGTTGCCTTTCACTTATTTCTGTTTGATCTAGATTACAAAATTGAGCTACATTATTTGCTTTTCAGTGATTGAGAAATACACAAAAAGCACTAGATTTGCTATGATTTGCAACAATGTCAACAAGGTTATTCCAGCATTACAATCAAGGTGTACACGGTTCCGATTTGCTCCTCTAAGTGCTTTTCATATCAGGGAGAGGCTTAAACATGTTATTAGTGCTGAAGGGTAAGTTTTGTTATAATTTAATTGTAGATGGTTTTATTGACAAATTTAACCAGACAACTAGAATTGTTGAAAGTTATTAATATCAACTGTTTCACATTTCATCTATTCAGGCTTGATGTTCCTGAAAGTGGTCTGAGAGCTCTTGAACGGCTTAGTAATGGTGACATGAGAAAAGCCTTGAATATTTTACAGGTTAATATTATCTCTCGAGCTTACCTTCATCCCTAAACAAAAGTCAGAATTGAAATAAACGTTCATGTGATACAGTAGGGTGCACCAGTTTCACGGTGTAACTGGTGCACAGCTAATACTCTTTAATGAAATCAACTATACTGTTAAAGTGAAAACAGCTAATACTGACAAACTAACACCTTTCAGTAAAACAATAAATACCATTTAAAAATGAACATGAGTTGCACGGTGCAACTGGTGCAAAGAATTATTTGCCTAGAATAGTTATGCATATATAGTTTGACCTCCTTTTCTTTTGACCTCTTGCTAAAACAGTACTATTCTGGTTGGTTTTGTGCAGTCAACACATATGGCTTCAGAGCAAATCACAGAAGAAGCTGTGCACTTGTGTACAGGAAATCCTTTGCCCAAGGACATTGAGCAAATTTGCCATTGGCTTCTGAATGAGTCCTTCACAACTAGCTTTCATAGTAAACCTCGATCCTGAATATCTCTGTAAAACTAACGTACTGTTCTGCTATTCGTTTAATTATTCTGTTGCAATCAATTATATCCAGGAATCTCTGAAATCAAGACCAGAAAAGGGTTGGCTCTGGTTGATATTGTGAGAGAACTTACCATGTATGTGCTCATACTTTAGTTCGTTCACCTGGAAAAAAATTTCATATACTCATCTATTGCTTGATATCAGGTTTGTATTTAAGATCAAGATGCCACCAGATGTTCGCATTCACCTCATTAATGAAATGGCCGAAATTGAGTACGTACTTTTTCCTCAGTTTGTGTAGAGACTTAAGGACTGTATACGAATTGGTGTTCCTCTCTTAATGAGTTAAAATCCATTTTGGTCCCGTGACATTTGTCTTTTCACAACAAAAAGGTCCCCAAAAATTTAAGGTTTTCAACTTAATCCCGTAACTCTTTAATTGGTCTGATTTTGGTCCCAACTCCCAAAGTTGTTGGAAATATGAAGTACGACGCTTTGGGGCACCTTTTTGGGGAAAAGGCAAGACTTAAGGGACCAATTTTACTCCTCATATGCCAAAAACTGGCCCCTAAACGACGTTGTACTTCAAATTCCAGCGACTGGGAGACCAAAGTCGGACCAATTAAGGATTTATAAGATTAAATTGAAAAACTTGACTTTGTTGGGACCTTTTGCAGAAAAGACAAGTTATGGGGCCAAGATGGATTTTAACTCTTTAAATATACGCCAGTTGGTCCTATTGTCGTCTATATGAGAACTTGATTTCATTGCTGCAAACCATTCACATGTTATACTTTGTTTGACATACAGATATAGGCTGAGTTTAGCATGCAATGACAAGTTGCAGCTGGGGTCACTAATTGCTGCGTTTACACGAGCCAGAGCTTCGCTCGTGGCTGCTGCAAAATAATGAAGTTGAAGTGTGTTGTGAAATTATTTTCATATGATGCTTTTAACTATGTTTTGTTACTCAATCGCGTCTAGGGATGGCAACGGGGCGGGTTTGGACTCGAAACCCTCCCCGCCCCGCCGGGTTTTTTTGAACCCGCTCAACCCGTCCTGCCCCATGAACCCGGAGGGTTTAACCCGCCCCGCATATTTAATTTTGTTTTCCCTTTATTTTTTATTTTTTAATTCGTACTCTTAATTTCATACATACTACCTCCGTCCCATAAAACGCAAGCAGACCTACTTTTTATTATTAAGTTTTTTTGAAGTGAGTTATTTATTAGTATTTCAAATGATAAAATGATTTTAAAAAGAGGGTATTATAGATATCTTCTCATTTATTGCATGCATCTTTAAAAAATTATTTTATCATTTCAAATACTAATAAAAACTCGCCAAGAAAAACATTTTTGAAAACAAAGAACGCAAGACGTTTCTTTTTGGGACGGAGGAGTATCATTTTTAAATACATATAGTTCCTAAAAAATAAAACATAAACTAGAATCATTCAAATTAAAACAAACAAAAAATACATAATATCATAATCAATCTCACATTAAAGATGATGATGTGCAATTGAATGAAATTGGAAACAATTAAATTAAGTAACAAACTCTAGAATAGATTACTTAATATATTTAATATATATTATATATATACCATGACCCGGGGCGGGTTTGTCTAATACCATGGCCCTCCCCGCATCCGGCGGGTTTCCGTTTGATCGGATTTTAACCTGCCCCGTAACCCGTTTGACCGGGTTAAAACTCGCCCCATTCGGGCTGGATTTGTACCGGGTCGGGTTAAAACCCGCCCCATTGTCATCCCTAATCGCGTCTATGCCCCAATCCCCAGCGACGACATGATGTTAGGTTGTATCATTTCTTCGAGTAGTTAATTTGTTCTTTCAAGTACTGGTATGACATTTCTTCTAAATGACACATTTTAGAATTTAAATGCTAGAGTACAAATCTTACGTTATTAGAAACTGTTGCTGCATGCAGATTTTAAGGAGTTTATGATTTAATTTTTTTCTTTTGGATTTGATCAGAAGGCTTAAGGTTGACTGTTTATACACATACATAGTGCGAATTGTGTAATTTGATTAAAAAAGACACGACAAACCTGCTATATTATTGAAGGGTAAATAGCCTAAAATCAAATAAAGCTCGTTAGCTTGTCGAGTTAGGTATTGTTAAGCATAATGTGAAGTTCCAATCATTTCAACTCAAATATAAATCTACATTGAGTTACTGCCGAGTAACTTGACTCGGTTGCATCCCTACTTGAAAAGGTAATCCAGGGTGCATTACCTTTTCAAGTAGAGATGCAATTGAGGATTGGAATTAAAAAGAAAAAAGCAAGTGAAACCCTAGTGTGTACTAGTGTAAAACGAGAAAGAATACCAAGAGGAAATACACAATTCATGCATCTCAGCAGCCTATTCGCATTTACAATTAACTGATACTATTTTGTCAGACACATAATAAGAAGGTGCACCCTCATTTTTCCAATAATAGAGGAGCACTATTCCACTTATGCTGCTAGACCACTAGACTTTCCTGTACAAGAACCTTGTTTCAACAACTTCACGATACTCTTTTATTGTGGAAGCTAGACCTCGTTCTATATCCCCACAACGTATGGTGAAGTTTTTCTATTATATTTCACATCATGTATTCTAGACGCGGTAGTACAATGCAAAATCTTCAAAACTAGGAGACATTCACACTGGGATTACAAGTTAAACTAGATCCATGTGCTACACCATTATCAAATGGATATTTCCCCAGTTTCGAGCCTGTACCTTAATTGTTGAGATAAGTAATGGCACACACTTTCATTCTACCCTGTTGGACCAGGTTATCTCAATTTCAAGTGTACGGGATGAGCCTTCCTTAATAGAGCCTTCCTTAGAGGAGCCTTCTTTATGGCTATCTTGGCTAAGGCTGAAAAAACCACTGTATACTCCTTCACTCACCACTTTGTCAATTTGAATCGTAACTCTCCCAAGAGTAGTCTAACAAAGAAGAAGAACAAGCAGCATTATGACCAAAACAAGAATGAAAGTTAACTAATATAGGTGATTATCAGTCCAAGTAATACAAATTCCATCCCAGATTTACCTATTCTACCATCATTTTGAGAGTACACATAATCAATTTCATATATGTTTATATATAGAAGGAGATTATTAATATTAATAGATCTGAAACCAGTTACCTTTCCAAAAGTACTTTTGCTTCTGCACACAATGTGCAACTTTTGGCCCTTGGGTGGTACATCAAAGGCCCATGTGAACCCTTCTTTCCATTCTGGTGAAGTACTGTGGCTCACAACCTGAACATAAGAGTAATTAAGGTCATAAGCTGACACAGAATATAAGTAGCTACATACGAAAAGCATTTAATTGGTATATAAGATAAAAAACAATAGTAATAGAAAATGTTAAAATCATTTCACTTTCTGGATTTGCAGCTTTGCTGGATTGATTGTTAGTTGGAATGAATCTTTGATACAACAAAATTTACATATATGTCCCAAGTGACTTTGAAAGATTAATAACAAAATCAACAGAACCAAGTAGGATAAATCATACAGACACCTCCTTAGTTGGGTTATAAATCAATCATTTCATCATTCAAATTCAGAATAATCTGAGGCCTTGGGTTATCCACCCACTTATCATCAGACAAATTATACGCCAGTCAAGGAGAGACAGTTTCTAGACATCCTATTCAATACAACAAAGTGAAAGAGGCCCGAGTGATATCATTATCAAAACCAAAGTTCTTCTCGATTATCGCATAAACATAAAAATCTCAGGGCAGCTATATTTGGAAGTTAAAATCAATACCTTAGTACGCCTAGCGGGGCCGTTGCCTATCCTCAATCGGCAAAAAGCGTTGGTGCCTCCCAGGACCTGCTTCAAGTTGTTAGCTCGATTGATGCTGACTGTTAAACAACCAGGTAAGCCATTCAATAAGATTTCTATTCTTTCATGAAAATTGGGTGGGCAAGTTTTCATAAGCGTTTGCAAAATGGGGATAGCTTCAGCTGCAACCATAGATTGGGATTTAGACACATCTAATGGCATGGATGTCCATGACTGTTTGAGCAAGCACAATATAGTCAACGATAAATCCTGAGCAGCCTCACTCCCCGACTTTAGGGCTGTGACTAAATGTGGTATGCAGAGTGTTGCTGCTTCAGAAATATGAAGCTTATGAAAATTGGAGAAGATAACATGTATTGTCCTTAATACTTCTTCATTCACAGTTGCTGTGGACCATAATTCCCTCTCCAGAGAGGCTGCAAAATGAAAGAGATTGATAAATAAACACCTCAAAAGAGCTTATTTCACTCGCATTTCTGGGTAAAATGGAAGATGCAGCCAAAAAAAAAAAAAAAAAAGACAAATGACAAACTACCAACAGGAGGCAACCAAACATGATTCGGTAAAGGAGGCAAAACCACGTTTTATTCATATTGAAAGGGGAAGGATTTAAACTTCGTTTGGGCTGCATGATTCATTATTTATTTCAAAATATTATGCTGCATTGCCATGTCATCAGGATTTTATCTCAAATTTAGAACTAGAAAATATATGCCATTTAAAGAGGAAATTTATCATGCTTTACAGTAATTCTGAATGACAGAAGATGGATCTGAAAGTTCCTAGAGCTGTTCTTTCAAATCCATTTCTCTAGCCACTTCAGATATCTATGCTTATCTCCTTGGGAATAACATAAGATGTTTTCAATATATCTCCTTAGGGCATGTTTGATTTGGGATTTGAAAAACGGATTTTCGATTTCGAATCTAAATTGAGTTCTACTTTTGGATTTTAGAACCGGTTTTTAAAAACCTAATATATCCACCCGTAAAAATACTATAAACTCTATAAATCACTTTTTTCTACGACTTTTGCTTTAATGACTCATTAGTGCAAATATGTTTTTTTTTTTTGCATAATTTTATCTATCACCAGTAAAAGTTAAGAACATTAATGAAAATTTTACCTGTAAGCGATCTGATTAGCTCATTTGATACATATTCTTGAAGGGTGTGATTTGAAAACAAAAATTTGATGAGCAGTGCTGCCTGTGCTGCAAGTTCTGGATCTGTGGACATCACTAGTTCTTGAATTACTAAAACACCACCGGCTTCAGCAAAAGCTTTCCTATTCGTTCTACTGCGCATCACAAAATTCTGTAACGCACAAACTGCCACCATTTTCATTTCATCTGTCGACTGATCTTCGAGAAGATTCGCCAAAGCCCGACATGCAGAAACTGAATCACTAGCTCTAGCAAGCCCTTCGTGTTGTGAGAGATCGCCAAGAGCTAGAGCTGCCAGAAGTTTACCCGTTTGTGATTTTGTTTGTGGGTCCAGCAAATACTGAGCTAGAGGCGCGATTGCGTATTTAGCAGCCTTCATTTCCCGTATGCGCGTATTATTGAATAAAGCTTCTAGAAGCTGACCGGAAGCTTCTTCACATTGGTGGGACCTTAGTAAGTCCAACAAAGCATCTATAGCACCAGCTTCAGCCATCATTTCAGCGCTAGAAACTTCCGTCTTTTCTTGAACAATAAGAGCATTAAGTGCAATCTTAACGGTGTTCTCCACATTTGACTGCAACATTTTCACAAGTGCCACAGGGGGAACGTGGAGATAGTAATCAGAATCAGATCGTAAAAGATTCGAGAGAACTAAGGCGGCAGATTCCAGTAAATCCTCGGGTGGTAACGGGTCGACTTGGATTATAACTTTGGAAAGCTCGTATATACCACCAGCATCAGCAACTGCTCTTGGCCAGCTTAAGGAGATATTCTCCAATGCCTTTATTGCAGTTTGTTGTAAATTTAAAATCCCAATTCCGGCGAGCTGAACGAGAGGAACAATCGCACTTTTTGTGGTTATATCTATCTTAAAATGTTCTTGTGCAAGAAGGTGAGACAACAATTCCGTGCCGAGCTGCTGGATAGCTTGTGATGGGGATTCCAGAAATGAGATTAGCGGTTCGATGACTTGGCTAGGAGTAATTTTCAAACTTGAAAGACTTTGAGGTTTCTCCAGAATGTTAACAAGTGCTTGTAGGGCACTATGTTGTCCCCATAGTCCAAAATCAACCCTAAGGAGTACCACAAACAGAGGTTCTATAATTTTTGCTGCACCCGGGCTTTTAGAAATAGCGCTACTATTCGTCAAGATGCGGAAGAGTTCCGCAATCATCGCGCACAACGAATTAGGCGCGGTTGGGAGTAACTCGAGACATTTATCGATAATTCCGGCGTTCACCATATCCAACTTGCGTGGAGTTCGATCTTTTCCCAATTTAATGAGTGCACTGATGCTGGCTTCAACGATCACAGAATTTGATCCAGAAACAAGGCCAACAAGTATACCAACAAAATCATGAGCAGATGTAATCTCAAGTAGTTGTTCATCATCTAATAATCTCTCAAACGCACAAACACCAGCTTCCACTGCAGTTTCTTGGTCCGACTGCATCAGCAATATCAAAGGCTCCACGCATTCAGAGGCAATCCCCATTTCTCTGACTCTGGGATTACCAAAAAGCTCGGAGAATAGTTCCGCAGCCTTACTTTTCAATTCCAAAGAAGCAGAAAACGAGAGGATTTTGCAAAGACTATGAATGGGGTTGCCTTCCACTTCGGTCAGCATTGCTACCTTCGTGTTACTATCTGCAATCAGCTTAGTTAAAGCAGTTAAAGCAACGGCTTGTTCAGATTCCAAAGTGGTGTCCAACATCGCAGCCAAAGGTTGGATTGCTTGGACCGATGATTCAGAATCTCTGATATTATCAGCATTAAAGAGTTCAATTAACGCTCTCGCAGCACTTAATCTCGCGCTTCTTGATCCCAAATGAAGAACGGCGATGAGTTGACTCATGCAACTAATTGCTGCTTCATATCGAAGAAGATCGTGGTTTGTAAACAATATCCGTAGTAACTCAGATATGGTAGCCTCTACTAAGTCTTGAGGACTCAGAGATAGATATTTAGTTAAAGCATCGAGGATTCCAGCTTCAGCCATGAGAAGTTTATTGGCATCATTTCCGTCTGCAATCTGAGTCAAAAGACGAGCAGCAGAAGAAGGGGCCCCAGGTCTATCTGGAATGGGTTTCAACAAATCAACGAGCAAAGGAATCGTCTTCCGAGCAACAGAACCTTCTCTGATATCATCAATTTTGAATAGACTATCCAAAACTACCAGGTCAGGATTCCTTGCCAAATATAATTCTTCAGATAAGGCTATCAGATGTGGCATATCGGATTCCAAATGTCCTATTAGGGTTATTAAACCTGCAACTGCACCAGAGTTTAATACAGCAAGATTTATACTCTTGTTACCGTGGGAAACGAGACTGGCCATTGCCTGAGCAGCGAAAAATCTGTCGATCATTTCTTCTGACTTTAAGAGGGCAGAAAGTGACTGTACAATATGCATGGCCAAAGGAGAGGATACAGTATCAGCATCCTGGAAAAGTACAGCTACAAGAGCTGTGCTGATCCATATTCCCTCAGAGTCCTCAAACTCTGCCTGAAATGACAAAATTAGTCCACTATCAGAAAGCAAATTGTTTCAGACATGACTAAAAAATTAAACCTTGAAGAGTAAGTCTTGTACGCTGGTTGCACTGTGCAACTGGTGCACAACTAATACTGTTCAATGTAAACAACTAATACTGTTTTAAAATGCACTTAAGTTGCATGGTGCACCTGATGCATACAAGTCTGTCAACTTTGAAATATCATCTTATGCCAAGTATCCAGATGGTTTCACTTGTACATGCGCATTGATAGAAAGAGTATTTAGGCTGCGTTTGTTTTGGGAATCATACGGATGGACTTAGGACTTTGCGCTCCCCGTCTCATACGAGTTTCGGATTTAGAGTCTGGTTTTTAAATCCCACATTCCATCCTCACCTATAAATACCTATAAAATCTATTATTACTCTTCCCAATACATCACACTTTATTACTCTCTCAATATAATATAATAATACAATATCAATCATTATTAAACATTGATTTGACATAAAGTTAAATCTCACCCTACTCAAATCCCAAAACAATCACATACATCTACTATTCATCAAGGATTTTAAATCCCTGGATTCTAAAACCTTGTCTTGCTCCGCACACTTAAATCCCAAAACAAACGCAGCCTTACTGATGAGGATCTAGGTGGCATGTTGAATATATTCTCCTCCAGATTAAATTAAAACTAGAAGACCCAAGCAATTTAAATGGAGCCCATGCAATTTTACAGCTATAAGTTGGCTTAAACAGGAAGGTTATACTAGCATGAGATCTGTATTTCCATTCTATTTTCATCTTGTATTAAGAAATAATCACCACAATGACTTGCAAATTCTTAAATCAGGTTAGTTTTATATCATCTTCACGGTGACTGTTTTACAGAAGATAGATATACAAGCACGGTTAAGAGGGTGCAATGAGTGAAGCAAATAAAAAGAAAAGGCAACAAGTTGCAGCAAAATCAATGCATACAGTACCAGGTCATTTTTAGTATGCCTTATAAGCTTGCCATATACTGCTTCCAGTGCCCCAGCTTCCATCACAGTAATTTTGTTCTTTGAATTCAACGAAGAAATTAAAGATAGCAACCACAAGGCAGCAGTACCTCCCAAGACATTTGCAGGATCAGGCACATAAAAATCATCTCCATCCCGAAAAGCTGATCTATCTCTAAAAGCTCTAGGTGTTTCAATTTCAAGTAAAGAAGAAGAGTTTTGCTTGATCATATCCACTAATGCATGAACAAGAGGTTTCATATGTCCAGATTCCTCGAGTATATCCACCGATTGACTTCTGTGTACCTTGGCAGCACAAATAAGCAGAACAGTTCCTCCAACTCTCACTTCAAGGCTGCTCGATTTCACGACTCTACTGGCCAATACTCCAATTGATTGTGAATTTGAGACCAATACATCACCTAGTGAAACTGGTTGATCCCCAGAAAGTCTAGCCAACACTTCTATTGCTTTATCTTTCACAACAATTGGTCCCTCACAAATGCAGCGCACCAGAGGCTCTAAGCCCGAAAGAATTTCAGAAAGGGCAGACCATAGTGGGTAAGTGAAGTTCCGGCCCTGCTTTTTCTGACATAATACTGAAATAACCTCTAAAGTATCTGCAACTTCATTGCTACCCATATCCATTGCATTCAACGAATCAACAACTGCAAGAACAGCAAACCGGCACTCATCACTCCCAGTAAGTATATCACTGACCGGAAAATGCTTCAATAACTGGTAAAGAGCACGTGAAGCACTCCTCTTTCCCTCGAGAGATCCTTCTTGTAAAACTCTTGTTATAGCTGAAACGACATCCTCAGCGAGTGCTTCTGCAGCTACTTGACGATCTGACAACAAATTAGCTAATGCAGCCATCGCAGTTTCTGCAGAATCAATCGATGATGTTTTTGCCAGCTCGATTAAGGGCTTCACATCGCCTTCTGCAATATAAGACATCTTATTCGTAGCCTTAGTCTTGGTTGGACGAGATAAAGCACCCAACGCTCGAGCTGATTGAGTTGCAATGCCTTGAGTTTTGCTCGTTAAAAGTTTCATACATGGATTAATAACTTCATCTGTTGCAAGGCTATCACATATATCTTGCCTAGAACTGAATAGATCAGCCAAAATGGAGGCTGCATACTCTTGAGTCTTCTCGTTAGATGAATTAAGAACCTGGACAAGTGACCTCAGACCCTTATTAGCAGCAGAACCCTTATTCACAAGGTCACTACGTGATGCTGTACAAAGTACATGCCCTAGAACTTTGATAATGTGGGCCTTAGAGCTAGGGTAGTCTCCAAATAGCAAAGCTAACAATTGGTTAATGGTGGCTGAGTCAGCATTCCTGATAAGCTTTGTTAGGGCCTTGGCAGCGGTTTCTTGACCCTTCGGTCCACCGTTTTTTAGGAGCCATAAAAACGCGGGAATGGCTCCGGAACTTACAACACAAGCCCGAACATCTTCACTATGACAGCCTAAGTTCCACAAGATATTAGTCGCACCTTCGCTTGCCTTGTGAGACCCAACTTCGATCAATTGAACAAGTGGAGGAATTCCTCCAGCTGCAGTTATTGCCCACTTGCTGTCATCCACTTGTTCGGTCAGGATTGCAAGCATCTCAACTGCGTACTCTTGATGTTGTTCACTCGATAAACCCAGAGCAGAAATCAATATCTGGATTCCTTCTCTCTTTCCCAAGGCCTCCCATACACTTACGCCTTCGGTGCATAATCGTATCAAAGACAAAATTAAGAACTCTTGTGAATCACCATTAGCCATCGTTATAAGCCCAACAAGCACCCTTTTAGCTTCTGATTCATTGATTGTAATTGAAAGATGAGGATTGCTGTATAGGCTGGCCATTGCCTCGAGGATACGTTCCTGCACCAGCTTATTATCTCTTGGTTTTAAGAGCATTATCAAAATATTTTCAATCTTGGTTGATTTAAATTGTTCTTCATCACCACTTTTGTCAAAGATCATTAAAGTATAAGCGAGTGCGCCAATAATATCCGGAACTGGAGCAGCTAACCTTGGTGATTGGGAAAGTTCTCCAAGATAAAGTATTAATGCAGGCATACCTCCACATATATTCGCTAAAGCTTGAGTTGAATGCCGCTGAAGAGCCTGCCCCCACTCTCCTTGCATGCCTTCTTTGGAAGGAGCAACTATGGCTCCAATAAGCACTTGATTACCCTGGGCTTCAACAATCACTTGCTTAGCTTTGGCTGATTTTGAAGAAACGACTTCTAATGCTTCAGCAGCACTACATCTAACAGAAGCATCCTTTTGTTCAGCTAAGAGAACAAGCAAAGCCTTGACTGCACCAGAATCAATTATCTTCGGTATACTATCTGTGAAAGACAACATCAGGCGTGCTAGGAGAGAAGCAGCATTGGATTGTGCAGCAGGATTGTCAGAATTGAGAAGACGAACGATAATATCCACTCCACCAGCATCAAGAGACGTCCTCCAATACCCATCTTTATCCCCACACAGATTTCTTAACACCCCAGTGACAAAACCTTCCACCACTTTGTCCTGCTTAACATTCAATTGCTCCCATAACGTGGGGACCACGCCTTCGGTAACGAATATTTTCATGCCCACATGATCGTCTGAAAGTCCACCGGATGACACGTCGCATAGTGCCTCCGCTGCTGCTTTCCTAGCTTCGGTTGCATTGGACTTTAAAAGTGAAAGTAATGGGGGGATGCACCCCCCTAGAAGCACCTTTGTCCTTAACTCCTCTTCCTTACATAGGGCACTTAATGTAGCAGCAACGTTTATTTTTGCCTGGAGAGTACCACTTCGAAGAATGGATATAAACAAAGGCATAGCTTGTCCATGAGATCCAATAAGAGCCCGGCCATCCTTTCTCGATTTAGCTATACCGAGCAAACGAGCAGTGGTAAGCTCTTTCTCATGCGACGAAGACACACTGGAGTGTATCTGTTCGATCAATTGAGCAACCCTTGACGTCGCCCTATCCAAATCATCCATTTCTGTAGCTCCATTGGATTCCCTGAAGATAAACATTATTTATAGTGTTTTAGTCACAAAACGATATTTTACATTTAACAGCACATGTATCACAATTAGAAATCGTAATGAGTAGAACTTTGATACTTTCTTAAAGTTCAAACCAAATTGCGTTCTTCAGAAGAAAAAAAATGATACATCATGTCGACAGTCAACATATACTTGGCTATGGATGAACTTACTTTTTCTTTTTAGATACAGATGAAGCTTTTGGGTCCCTCGGTCCAGCAGGAGTTAACTTTGACATTTGCAAAAAGGCTTCACCTCTTTTAACAAAATTCTCTGCCCCCTGCAGTTTACAACCAGTTCAAATTTCTAAACTAGATTACCAGAACCAAATACCCTAAAATATAACTATAAGAGGTCCCATTGGAGTTGCATCTTACCCCGGTTCTAACTCAAAATCTAATAAACACAAATAAATACAGAGCTATAATATATGCTCAATGGTTTGTGACAAAATTACCTCAAGTTTAGCTCACATTAAACAACTGCTTTAAATTAAGGGGATCCTATCCTAGTTATCACGAATCTTATACCTTTTTAGAAAGAGCAAATTTCCCCTTAAAAGGCAAATGAGCAAACAAGATAAATACCATACTCTCATTAATTTACCTGAGCTCAAAATATGGAATAATGCTTCCAGATTTAGCCCCCTTTGAACTTCTCCAAAGATTTAACAATTAATACTCCAAAAATCTCCCAACCTCAGTTTCTTCAATAAATCTGCATGCGTCATCTACATTACACACAACTTCGTCCATTCACGATTCAGGCCAACAGTACAATGCAACAGAAGCTGAAAAACCTGCAAACACACAAAATGACAAAATACCAAAAATGGTGGTTCAACCCCAGATCACATTTCAAAGGCACATACAAACATTTGCGCGACGTATACGAACAAAGCGCAATACACGCATTTAAAATTGTATGTATTAGCGTTACAATGATGTGAAAATTGGGGATTAATTATTGGATTTACAGCGCGAGATTAATCAAAACAATGACCGATGATCGGATCAGGTGAATGTTATTATTTTATACAAGCGTCAATCGAATCAAAATTAAAGAAATTAAATAACGTATATTGATTAAGGGTAAAATGCGCAGAATTAACCTAGAAAAGGCTTTAATGGAGGTTGAAACGGAGAGAGAGAGAGAGGCAAGAGAAGAGAGAGTGTGTTTTTTTTCCATTTTTTCCATTTCCTTTTTCTCCGTGCCTTTTTCATATTTTTTGGTACGGTGTCTCCTGTTACATCTACACTTTATATATTTCTTTTAATAATATATACCGTTATTTAATTTAATTTAATTTAGTAAGATTTTTCAAATGTTATAGTAGTACATATAAAGAAAGTAGTAGCAATTACTTGAATGTTATGGTCCAGCCCAAATAATAATGGTTGGTCGGGATTTATTAGTATAATTTATTGTATATGTGACCAAATGTGTACCGAGTAAAATGTTATGCACAAAAATTATCGCTGTTTAAAAAATATTTTTATTTTTTAAATAGAGATAGTGTTTACGTATTACAGTGATAATTTTTATATATAGTAATAATATTTTTTTTCATAATAATAATATTATAAAAACAATATTTACAGTAAATTTGAGTTCACACGACTCTTTGTCGTGTAGATTGGTATAATTTATTTACAGAATAATTATTAAAGATTACTATATCACAATCATTATCTATATTTTTTCAAATCATGAGTAGCCGTAAAAACATATCCAGTATGATCTACTTTCAGGGTTACTTAATATTTTACCAAAATGAGGAGGCTTTATCTGTATGCAATTTTGAATAGTTGTTGGAGATTTCCTTATAAATATATGTAGCAATAAATGAAATCTTACAATTAATTTACAAGTAGGTCATAATAATGTTGCGTTTTATAAGAAACCAAAGTCAGACAATATCAAAATTATGAAACACACTTGCATGAGACCGTCTCACGGTGAGACGTGATATAAATTGGGTATTGGTGCTTTAACGTTTGGGAAGGGGTGTGTGTAATTTATGTTAAGTTGTATCCCGTCTCATATGAGTTTTTATCCAAAATTATATATATATATATATATATATATATATATATATATACTCCCTCCGTCCCGTGATTACTGTAACACTTGTCTTATTTGGACATCTCAACATTACTACAACACTCTCAAAATGGAAATAAATATAATATTAATATACTCACAACACTCTTATTTTATTTTACTCAAATTCACTAAAACTCACTTTACTTGGTTTGAGTTCCATTTTTGGTGTTGCAATAATCTTGATGACGGAGTGAGTATAAAATATAAAAACACGAAAAATCTTGAGAGGGATAATGTTTTAACACAGCCAAATTCTTGTATGCATGTTATTGTGCGAGAGAATTGTGATTTTTGAAACTCATTTTTCAACATTACTCATTTCAAAATATAAATGTGAGTCAATTGGTTAAATTGATTCAATTAATTTTGATGGTTTTACATTACTTTTAACTTAAAATATAGTACTCCCCCGTCCTATTTTTTATTATCCATTTACTGTAGGCACGAAAATTAAGAAAAAATATAAAATAATAGTATTAAATGGTGTTAAATGTGGGTAAAGTGGATTTGGTGGAGGGAAATAATAGTATTAAATGGTGTAAAGTGGATTTGATGGAGAAAAATAATAGTATTAAATAATATTGATTGTTGTTTTATTGTCTTATTTAGAAATGGATAAATAAAATTAGGATGACTATTTATGAAAAACGGATAATCAAAATCAAGACGGATGGAAGAATAAATAATTATGAATTTATAAATGTAAGAAATAAATATATATCAGCTTACAAGAGGTGGAAAAATACAAAATAAATAAATTATGTCAGGAATACAGAGCGAATGGGTAGTTCAGAAAGCGAGTGGGAGGACTGAGGAGAAGTAAAAGCGAAATGACCGTTAATTTTAACAGGCATTAAAAGTAATTATTTCCAAAATTGTCTGTTTGTAAAAATTATCATAATACCCTCCGATTTGCTACTGACAGGACACGTGACCTGTTGTCTATGGAAAGATAAAAAGATGTCATTGAAATAAAAGAGTGTATCTTATATGATTGTGTATATAAATATTTGAGATTAAGTTTTTTATAGTCCTGAAACTTTGCATCGTTTTAAAATTGATTATGTATATTTTGATTTTTTTTTTGATAATATAAATTTTTAAATTTTTTTAAATTGATCATTTCACCTGCTATAGAAGGTCATCAATCAAGTAACAAACATCTATGTAATTATTTTATTTTTTATTTTAATTTCGAAATACCACTTAAATTTTTTTAATCCTAATAATTTTATGTCGTGATTTTTTTGATTGTTTTTTTTAGGCAGGAATAATGATTTTTTGTGTATTTTGATATATTTTTTTTTATTTTTTGATCAGTTTAGACCCAATAAACTGACTTGATTTGCTTTGTCTTTTAATATATAAATTATTTTTAAACCCGATCAAAAATCTGGCTAAGATTATTATGATTAAAAAAGTTCAAGTGACACTTCAAATTAAAGGGAATAACAAAATAATTACATATGTAGTGGTTACCTGTTTGGTAACCTGTTGTAGCAGGTGAAAATGATCAATTTCAAAAAATTTAGAAACTTACAGGACCAATTTCCAAATTTTAAAAAATTTACAGGACAAATTTCAAAATTTTTAAAAATTTACAGGACCAAAATCAAAAAGTCAAAATGTACATGATCAATTTCAAAACGAAGCAAAGTTATAAGACTACAAAAAATTTAATCTCTAAATATTTCACAGTGTTAATATTTCAAGCTATAGAAACAAGTAAGTTCAATTTAATTTATAATAGAGTGCTTGAATTTTTATGAGTATGTGTTTATTTTGAGATTTTGATAGAAAGAGATTTTTTTATGTCAAATTAATATTTAATAATATTGATGTTGTATTATTATATTGTATTGAGAGTAGAAAAAGTAGTGATGTGATTGTATTGTATTTTATGAATAATAGATGCGTAGATATATTTTATAGGAGTGGATGTTGAAGTCTGATTTTAAATCTCAAACTGTAATATAATAGCAAAGTTCGAAGTCCATCCAGTTGAGTTCGAAACAAACACACCCTTTAATTTTTAAAGTTAGAATTATTAATACTCCTTCCATCCCAAATTAACTTGCACTCTTTGGTGGGCACACAAATTAAGAAGTAGAGTAATGAGTAAAATTTTGAATGATAATTTTATAAACCTTTATATATAAAGTAAAGAAGTGGGTTGGATTGTGTGAGCCCAAAAATAATAATATTTTATATAAAATTATGGATATTATGAGGGTGAGCTTTATGAAGGATTTTCTATTTTAAGGGTGTTCAAATTATTTTGAAATTTTCAAATAAAGAAAGTGTGCAAATTAATATGGGATGAATCATACTCCAAGTGGGCCTAGTTGATATGGAGCACCTGGGAGAAACTGCTGAAGCCCATTTAATAAATCACAAAGCCCATATAAAGAGAAGATATTTGGGCCGCACTAACTGCTCAAAAACTATGGCTGGTGGGCGTAATGAGCCATCTTAGTTTGTAGAAAGACTTTTATCACTTTAGAACATGAAAGATCAATTATGGTTCGGATCTGAAAAAATTAAGTACCAATGTATGGTCGAAATCTTAAAACATAGTACAAAAGAAAAATCTAAATTTAAGACCACGTTTACATTTTGGAGTCATATTTTAATCTTTTCCGTGCAAGGGAAATTCATCAACCATAATTCTTCTGATATGCTTTTAAAATATATATACAGGTTTAGAATTTGCAAATATATCAAGAAAAATGTTAGATTTGTGGTTATTTAGAGATCTCTGTTTATTTTATGAAAAAAGGCCTAAAATGTGTTGATAAATCTAGGGGTGCAAGTGAGTGAAGCCGGCTCGTGAGCTATTCGTACTCGGCTCATAAAAAGATCGAAATCGACTCGAGCATGATCGAATCGAGTCGAGTTCGAGCTAATCGAGTAGCTATTCCGAGTTCGAGCTCATAAATACTCAGCTCGAGAGGCTCGCGATCGAGCCTTATCGAGTTTGCACAGTAATTATTATGTCATTAATTTTATTAAATATATATATATATTATTTAATTTTATAAAATTATACAGGTAATCGAGTCGAGCTCGAGTCTATCGTGTTTCTTGTTTAATCGAGCTCGAACTTACAAATTTGAACTCAACCGAATTTGAGTGGAGTTTCGAGCTTAGAGTATTCTACTCGAATCGAGTTCGAGCCCACTCTCCCTATTTACACCCCTAGATCATAATTGGATGGGAATTGAACTCATTAATTGAAAAAAAAAGGAAAATATACATTGACAAGTTAGGACATTCAAGTATTACTTCATATCCAAATATATAAGTCAAAGTAATTTCTAAGTATAAATAAAATCATGAATTATTTTGTTGCAAATAAGTCATATCTTTTCAATATGGAACGACAAACAATTTCACTAGTCCAAAATAAATGTACAAATTAATGTGGTTCAAAGACAAATTAATTCCTGAAGGAAAAGGATATACATATGTACGTAGGCAAAAACTAATGGCAATATTTGTGGATTCTACATTCATGCAATTCAACTCCATTTTCTTCATCCATATTTACAAATATTTTTACGTACGACAAAATTAAATTGCGCCGTATTGTCGGATAATTAAGAGAAACCCATAATCTCAGACACCATTAACTCAAAGTAATGTTATTAAAAATGGATAAAGCAGAGAATATTGGAGGGCAACAGTCAACATATGTAAGCGTGTAAGAAACTCGTGAAGATGGTGGAAACTTGAGAAGATAGTAGAATTGTGTAAACCCAGAATTTTCGTGTTTGAATACAGAAATTACAAAGAGATGACCACTGCAATTGAATTGATACAGGAGCGACACGTTTGCGATTAATTGTCCAACTGATAAAATCTGACCCAGTTATTTGGACCACCAATTATCCCAATATGCGCATTGCAAGTTGTAACTCACTCTCAGCAGCTTGGGTGTACTAATATTAATATATATATATATATATATATATATATATATATTTTGTGGGGAATTGACGGGAAACTCTCCCACTTGTACCGTCCCCCCTCAGCCAGACGGGTTGTAGATCGAAAGATGTATCCAAGTAGCAGATGCTCCTTCAGCCGGACTGTTGGCCCCTCAGTTGGATGAGTTGTAAATCGAAGAATGTGCTCAAATAGCAGACACTCTCTCAGTCGAACGGATTGTAAATAGAAGGATATGCCCCAAGTAGCAGACATTTGTGAGAGGACAAAAACTTGTGTGAACTCGGTTTTTTTAGTATCACTGTTATGCATAAAAACTATTACTGTTATGCACAGAAACAATCACTGTTCAAAAAATACTTTATATTTTTAAATAGTGAAAGTTTTTGTGCAAAACAGTGATAATTTTTAAGCATAACAGTGTTAGAGTTTATGTCTAGACTTGATTTACAGAAGTGTTACTCTTGTGAGAGAGAGTCAGTCAGACAGGTTGTAAATCAAAGAATGTGTCTAAATAACAAACATTTGTAAGATAAAGCAACATAATTCAATGGGGGAGTGCCTGCCAGACGGACTGTAAATCGAAGGATGTGTCGAAATGACAGACACTTATATGAAGAGCTAACCAGATTCAATTCTAAGAACAAATCTCCATAATATTTTAATAGAAATTTTATCACATACTGAATTTAAACATGCATTGTCGCATACTTCCCCCATATCACCACAAATCTTACCATTTAACTATTATTTTTTGACGTACCTGCTAAATATATAAGTGGGTGGTACATGGGAACGTATCATGTATACATAAAATAAATTATGACAAGAGAGGTAATATAAATATCAGCCATGAAATGGATTTAATTAAATAAAATACAATTTATTTACGTGTAACTTTCTTGTGATAAAAATTTGTATGAACCAAAACTTTGCACGAATTCGAGTAATGGTGAACTCTACTAACACTGATATCAGCAAAAGCATCATTGTAAACTATCACTATTTGAATTCTTTTTTTTAAAATGTCATGTATGACAATTTTAAATGGGTGAAATGTTTTCCACGGGAATCGAACCCAGAATCTGGGCTGAGCTTTGATACCATGAAAGAATTTCGTCTCATCTAAATTTCGTCACATCTAAAAGTCCGAACTTGTAGAAATGTGCGAAATTAATTTGTTTATTTAATTTCTCTCAACACTCCCCCTCACTCGTGGGCCGAATCATTGCCTCTGCCCTTTGGGGAGAAGGTCCAACGAGTGGACAATTTTAAATGGGTGAAATGATTTTCACGGGAATCGAACTCAGGATCTGGGCTGAGCCAAAGTCTCTGATACCCATGAAAGAATTGTCTCATCTAAAAGTCCGAACTTGTAAAGAGGTGCAAAATTAATTCGTTTATTTAATTTCCTCAACAACAATAAATGAGTATTATACCCCTTTCTGGGATTGAATTTTTTTATTAATTTATAAATTTAAATACTTCGCACTTAGACCGTCTGAAAAGATAATGTCTCTCTACAAAACTAAGAAGCTCTATTTCGTGCAATTTCATGTCATGTTTTCGGCCACTATAATTTGTCAAGTATTTTGCTATACTGGTTTTGTATACATAGAAATTAAAAAAAAAAAAAAATTAAACCAAACCAAACAAACTCTCCATTTCATTTAGATTTTCCTTTTGTAGTTTAAAATGTGATATATCAAAAAAAATTATTAATTAATTTACTCCTAAGAAACTTTAATAAGATCGTCTGCCAGTTCTTCCAAGAGTCTTACTAACTTAACCATGTTCATTTATATGTGTTGTAATCTTTAATTAAAGATTGAGTCTCACAAGAATCTTGCCCCATCCAAAATTTATGAGAGTTTTTTTGTTTTTGTTTATGACAGGTATGATAGTTTTGTTACACGTGAAATAATACACAAAAATTTCACACATTAAAGTCCGACTCCTTGGTAGATGCACCTACTAAATTATCACATCATCACATCACACACAGATAGCATTGTTAATCCGGGCAGGACTAAACGGGTCGGCCCGTTTAATCCTATTATATGCAGGGTTAGGGCTGAGCAATGGGAGGCCCGTTTAAAATTGGGTCTTTTTGGCCCGGACCGATTAGCCCGCGGGCTAAACGGGCTAGCCCGCGGGTTAACCGGGCCAACCCGTTTAGCCCGTTTATATTTATATATACTCAATTTTTATTTTTTTTTATTTTCTAATTTTTTTAATTAATTTTTTTTTAAGTTTTTTCACAAATTTGAATAAGGCAAAAATCAATTATGGCCAATCAATTACAAATTAAATATTTCTATTTGATTTAGTCAATTAATAATTAATCCTCTCCAATTCAATAATTTTTAACAGTTTTGAATTTCTATTGAATTGAATAAATAAGTAAAATATTAATTCAATATAAATTAATAATATAATATTTTTATAAATTCTATTATGAAATTTGTTCATAATATGAAACTGATATCATTATAATTATAAATTAATATTATAGTATTAATTTATAAATGTGATGATATAAATTTTATATTATTAATTAATTTCATGGGAACTTTGCTCAATTATGTTATTAAAAATGATGGGAACTAATTTTATATTTTGAACATTTGTTATTAAAGATGATGGGGCAGTCTGGATCGAAATTTTTGTCATTATGTAATATTAATGTTTGAACATTTTTATTTTTTATTTTTTTTCGGAGCCCATTAGGTGACCCGTTTAGCCCGCAACCCGCTAGGGTTAGGGTTAGGTCTCAACTATTAGAGGTCCGTTTAAAATGAACCGCTTAAAGCTCGGAACCGTTTGACCCGTAGCCCTGTAGGACTAGCCCTAATGGGTTAAGGCCGACCCGTTTAACAATACTAAACACAGATAGTGGAAAAAATAAATTAAACGTGGAATATATGTTTCTAATTAATTTAATCGGAATGAAATGGATTTACAACCCCAGCATTCATTTCTAATTACATTTTTTTCGCCCAATAAGAGCAAATCCCATTAATTACCTCACTAATCACTTCCAAACCAACCCAAATCACATCCTAATACAACCATTAACAACAAGTATACCAGTAATCACATCTACTCAGTCGCACGTGCACACTCATAGACCCCCTACACCCAGTCTCCTGTGCCACGTGCGACCAATCCCATACCCACCCCACCACTTCAAAACGGCTTCGACACGTACCCGAACAAATCCTGCATCGGCTCCATCTGATAATTCCCCTGGAACTGCGACCCCAAAAACGACGCGCCGCCGCCGCCGCCGCCGCCGGCATCCAAGTAACTGAACGGAAACTCAATCGCCGACAACTTCTCCCACTCGCTAAGCTTCGGCGCGCTCTCGACCTCCGGCGACAGCACGTGCTCGGAGCAGCTGGAGTCCGTATGCAGGCGCGGGATGGAATCCGATGCGTCGAGGTACACGAAGTCGTCGTACACCATCGGCGACACCTCCGGCACTGACGTCACGATGACGGGCTTCGTGTCCTCGTCTGACGTCACTGCACTCATCACGCTTTGCTGCTGCTGATGCTGCTTCTCGATTGTACCTTTCTTGTTGTATATGCGGCACAGCACCCAATCATCCAGCTGTACACATCAAATCACAGCCGTTAGATTAAATATCAAATTGAAAAGTCAATTGCATCAATCATATTCGTTTGAATGTGGAATTGAAAAGATAGGATGGAATCCCACAACCATTACTTTACTAATTTCTATCCCACAAGATACCTCTTAATAATTAATTTCACATCTAATTATTAATCTATAAGGATGACGTAATCTAATTATAATTGAACCGGTCCGGTTCAGTCCGGTTCGAGTTACCTACCCTAAGGCTGTTGCTGCTCTTTTTCCGAGCCGAGCGGTCCACATCGGCGAGCCGATACTCGTGCATAATCCAATTGGTTTTTTCGCCTCTCGGAGCCTTGCCGGAGTAAAACACCAAAGCCTTCTTAATTCCGACCGGTTTAGGGTGTCCGATCGGTTTATCAGCGCCGGTCGCCTTCCAATACCCGCTTCCGGCGGCCCGGTTCGGCCGCGAACCGTTGGGGTACTTCCGGTCCCGGGGCGAGAAGAAGTACCATTCCTTTTCTCCGTACAAAGCCAATCCTGTAATTAATCAGCAATGTAGCGGTGAATAATCGGCCAATAGAGTTTATAAACTAGTCTTATTTATTTCAAATATTTCGATGTGGGACAAATTAATATAAATATATTCAGATCTAATTTAGTACCTGGTAATTGCCATGGATCGACCTTGTAGAGGTCGATTTCGGCGATAATCGGAACGGCGATTGATTGCGACGCGCATTTACGGACCAAGTAATTCATCACGAGCTCGTCGTCGGTCGGGTGGAACCGGAATCCCGGAGGCAATTGCAAATCGACGGCGGCCATTTTTTGGATTTTCTATTTGATTATTTTTTAAAATTAGGAAAAGGGGGAATTTATGTGGGGGAGGTGGAGAAAAGGGAAAGAGGGGGGAAAGGGGGTTTTGTGAAACTTAGAACGCAAGGGAAGGAGGGGAATTTATAGGGGGAGGAAGGGGACACGTGGCGAGGAGGGGCGGCGGGTTCTAGAATACACGTGGGTGATAAGGTTTGGAGGGACACGTGGCGGGAGATCAAGTTGGGTGATTCTGTCACTGCTTACGCAATGAGTTTTGGAGGGATTAGGAGGTGGAAATGGGTTGCGAAGCGGGTCAAATGACACGTCGGAGGGTCATGCAAACGGTGGGTTTTGGACTGCTCTACTTTTGTAATTAGGTCTTGGAAATCGCAAACTGGCGGGGACCAACTTCCTTTTCATTTTACAATCGCTTTAATCAATATGTTCAAAATATAAAGTTGGTATTTGGTAATGAACATTATTTGAATAATATGTTGGGAATTTTTGGGAATAATGAAATTAATGATGCAATTTTGAAGAATGTTAAACCGGATTTGATGAAGATTACGGGGAGCATCAAAGTGAGCTAGTGGAAATGGATTAGAGTAATTATTTTTTATGGTCACTTTCCTATTATGATCATGATTGGTGTACATAATTGATAGTTTGTATCTCTTTTAACTTAATTAAGGTGATTGTGTTGTAAAGGATTCGAGTATTCGTTGCATTTTTCTATAAATAAATTATTTTAAAAAAAAAATCTGCAATTTTTAATTAGAATATTGCACTTTTTTCAATTCTTTTATGTCATGTTTATTGTTCATTGGGAGATCCGGATGGACTACTTTTCGAATTTATACACATTTCATCTTTCATTCAAATACAAGAGAGATGAAAACACTACCTTACCAGTGTCGTTAATTTCTCATCTAGGTGGAATGTAAATCACATCAGTGTCGTTAATTTCTCATCTAGGTGGAAGGTAAATTAAGAAATATAATGGAATAACATAACCAAAACTCGTAATTAATTATTATGTTTGGAGTATATTTAAAAGTTACTTGGACGATTAAATTTAAGGGGGTGTATTCAATTGAGATTCTATTGGATTTTTTTAAACTTTAAAAAGTCTATGGATTTAACTGATTTTTTTTATTGATTTGCATGGATTTTTATAAACTTGACAGGATTGTGGAATACACTTTTTTTATTTATTTACATGGATTTCTATAGACTCCGGCGCTGGAACTATTGATGCAAATGTATATGGAACACACTTGTATATAAAAAAAATTATCCAAATTGGTTAGAAAAAATACCAAAATATATTAGTTCCAAAAAAAATTCATTATTATTCATCATTATTATTCTCATCTTCATTTCCATCACCGTTATACCTCGGCCTCATTTCCCACATAGCATTAGCAATACTCGTTCTTCATGCATTAGCTTCCGTTCTTTGTTGTAGTTGGCTATGAGAAAGCAATTTCGTTCTTTGTTGTAATTAGCTTCTGTACTTGTTTAAATAAAAAATATTATTTGTTTAAATAGAAAAGTATTACTTGTTTTAAAGAAAAGACATCTGTTTAAAAGAAAAGTATAACTTGTTTAGATGAAAAGTATAACTTGTTTAAATAGAAAAATATTACTTGTTTAAATGAAAAGTGTTATTTGTTTAAATAAAAAAATATTACTTGTTTAAATAGAAGAGTATTACTTGTTTAAATAGAAAAGTATTACTTGTTTAAAAGAAAAATATAACTTGTTTAGATGAAAAATATAACTTGTTTAAATAGAAAAGTGTTACTTGTTTAAATAGAAAAATATTACTTGTTTAAGTAGAAAAGTATTACTTGTTTAAAAGAAAAGTATTACAAGTTTAAAAGAAAAATATAACTTGTTTAGATGAAAAGTATAACTTGTTTAAATAGAAAAATATTACTTGTTTAAATGAAAAGTATTACTTGTTTAAATAGAAAATTATTACTTGTTTAAAATATTACTTGTTTAAAAGAAAAGTATAACTTGTTTAGATGAAAAGTATAAATTTTAAAATAGAACAATATTACTTGTTTAAATGAAAAGTATTACGAAGGGTTTTTTTTTCTTCTGACCTTTCGTCTTCAGAGTTCTCTGAGAGAATATGTAGAAATCTCTGGTTGTTAGAAGAGATTTTGGAGAGTGAAATTTGTTTATATTTTTTTAAAGAGAATTAAAGAAAACCCATAGAGTATTAAAATCCATAGACTTTGAATACCTAAAGATTATTTAAGACTTTTTAAAATCCGTATTGAATACCTCAGGATTAGACTTTTGAAAATCTGAATTGAATACCCCCAAACTTTGAAAGTCTAAAAAAATCCTATATATTCCACAACCAATACACCCCCTTAAGTAAAATACTTTGACTAGTGCAGTTGTAGTAGGTGAAAACAATTTATGATAAATTGAAAACTTGTATGCAATATTGTATACAAGTGATATGTGCAATTCATTTTTTTTTTTTTTTTTGCGGTCAGGGGAACTGAGTTTTAGGGCAGATTGTTGGTGGACCAATGGGCTTCTTCATCTTTTCCTCGGGCGTAATCAAGGGACGCGGTCAGATTTCCTCTTCTTCATCTTCTCTTCTGGCGAATCTCATGGGCTTTCTTCTTCCTCGTTCGTGCCCTAATTTTCTTTTTTCGTTCCGATTATTGGATGAAACCAGGTCATTCAATTCCGATTTGGATTCTACGAGAAGAAGAGAGAAATATGTATGTGATGTTTGAATTACCCCTCAACACAAAGCATGTGATGAAATTTAGATCCTTCTGCACTCTTTTTCACGCTGTTCTGTAAATTTGTAATTTTGGATTGAAGATTTTTTTCGCATTTGTACTGATTTTTGTTCATGTCGTAACACTCTTTTTCTCATATGGTAACACTCTTTTTGTTCACACATCAAATTGTTCTTTAAATCTATAATTCTTGACTGGTGATTTCTTTTCGCGCTTGTACTGGTTTTGTTCATGTGGTAACACGTTTTTCTTCATATGGTAACACTTTTTGTTCATGTAGTAACACATATTTTTTTAGTAATATGTAACACTGTTCATATATCGTCGTAATACTATGTGAATAGTCATGTGTTACCATATGAACAATAATGTGTTACCTTGTGACCCATGTTACCTTATGAATATTTATGTGTTACGATATGTTTTATTAAGTGTTACGTAAAATATGAAGTTTTTTCAATATAATAATGTAGTAACACTTATACATAGATGTAGTAACACACAAAAAATTGACAAAAAAAAAATCAATATAACTATGTAGTAACATTTATACATAGATGTAGTAACACACAAAAATTTGACAAAAAACAAATAAAATTCAATATAATAATGTAGTATCACTTATATATAGATGTAGTAACACACAAAAAATAGACAAAAAAAATAAATAAAAAAATAATGTGTACAGCAGGAATCAAACATGCAACCAAATTCATTAGCAACAAACCTGAATCACTAGACTACAACACATATTTGATAAAAATATTATTCTATAAAGACATATGCGTCCGCGCCAACCCTGAACCCACTGCCCGCACCCAACCCTTCCTGACCCGACCTGGCGCCCTGACCCGCAAATTTTAGAAATTTTTTACCTTATTTATGTTGTATTGCACATAACACTAGTGTGCAATATTTCACACAAGACTTTTTCTTATGACAAATTGAAATCTCTGATCGTCTAACTGAAAAGGATAATGCATTATTTATTCACTAATTTAAACATTAACCACAAATAAGTTGCTAATTAATGTAAGAGTGACACTTGCAATTGGTGCAATTGGTGCAATTGGATTCAATTTTAATTTGGATGAATTATGCACTCTAAACCCTAACCCTTAAACAATGAATCTTAAATCATATATGAACCATTCAGACCGGGTGAACCATGAACCACTTTGGCCTAGTGAACTATGAACCACTCGGGACAAGTTTGGGTCCAGGTCGAGAAGGAAAAAAAAACATAAAATTGAAATTAAAGTTAAATATAACTGAAATTTTAAAAAAAAATTAAAACTGGAAAAATTTAGAAAAAAAACTCCTAAAATTAAATTGTACCAAATTAATTTGGTGCAAATGATGCACATGAGAATTTTTCTTAATGTAATAATTGGTGAAGTTAATTTCCTCGGTGGATTTATTCAAGCGGGCGAAAGGTGAAAGTGGACTGGCAAGAAAGTATTCGAGTTGAGCCAATTTCAAATTTTTAATAAAAATTTTGAAAATAAAAAAATACTAAATTGAAAATACAGTTAGATATATCATACATATAAACTCTCATTTTTACTCATTATATTAAATATCGTGAATACATCCTACACCAATTCTCAAGCGATAAGACGGTCTCACGATAAAGACAAAGATAATTTTGGCGACGACGCTTTTAACACTTTGAAAGGAAAGTATGTATGAATTGTCTTTAAATCATCTTTCCGTCTTTGCATTTGCATCAAATCTCAATGAATTTTTGTCAATCAAAGTATGATCTTCTGATTGAAAAGAGAGTTGTTTTTTTGGCATTTGTTCAATTCTCTTACATTCTTGACTCTTCTCACATATTTCAAAATTTTCAACCCTACAAGCATTTGATCCCCATTACATAATTTAAATTTGCATTTCCTCTCCATCCTCTAAATATATTAGACTTATCCATGATACCATTACATATATAAATTAAAATTATATTATTTATTTATAAAAATAATAATATTAATCTATAAATACAATGGTATCAATAACCAATAAATTTTAGACAAGAGTTTGTGGTGTTTTTAATTATGTATTATCATGGGCGTGGGGCGCAAGAGTTGGGCAGAGGAAGAATGGACCTAAGGTAGGCGTGGCAACAAATTAATATTGGGCGTTAATAATTGGAAGTGGATGTGTCACTCTTTCAGTGAAGGTTTATTGTGTGACTGCCAACTACTATTCCTTTTTTTCTTTTATTTTGCTTGTTCTTTTGTTGGGGAGGCATTCTTGAGTAGGTTAACACGGTCCTCGAACATTCTATGACACGTCAGTCTCTCTGATTAATTATGATTTATGAGTAAGTCCTAGTGAAACTTAGCCCGGCCGCTCTATCGTGGATTATAGAAGTGAACAATGAAAATTATTTTTATTAATGTTACTCAATATCACTTTTTTATATTCCAAAAAAAATTTAAAGACATTTATTTTTTTGATTGTGTTGTTTCTTAAAATTATTTTTATCCAAAAATAAATAAAAAATTGTTTATTAAGTATTTGAATTAATAAAGTGATTTTTAAGATGAGGTAATGATATAAGATTCCCCTCCTGTTCCGTAATAATATCAATAATTTCTTAAAATTATTTTATCATTTCAAATAGTAATAAAAAACTCGCCATTAAAAATATTCTTTTGACTCAACTCATGATCTTTGTTGGGAATATTTTTGGAAAGAATGTGAATTTCGTCTTTTTTTCCAAATTAAAATATCTTCTTTAAGTAGTTTTATATATTTCTTCGCGTAAAATGAAAATAGAAATAAACAATTAATTACCTTCACTCACTCAACCCACCTCACATAATACTCGTTGTTCATGTTCTAACTAAATAATAATAATGCAATCAATAACTTTACCTCACATAATATTCATTGTTCATGTTCTAACCAAATAATAACAATGCAATCAATAACTCTTAGTGATTGACCCCTCAATAACACTTTGCGTGATTTGTCCCCTTGGTGGGCTCGTAAGTTTTCGAATTAATTTACTGGATTCCCTAATCATACTGAATTAATTAATGGAATGGATAATCTTTATTTATAATATAAAATTTAGGGTATATTATGATTTTTTTATGGTGAATTAACTCATGATATAATTCTTCTTAATTCAATCTGTTGGGATTATCTTTGGAAAGTATGTTTTTTTCTTTGTATAACCAAAAATTTTTTTTCTTTTTTTTGAAAAAAAAATTAAATTATATATCATTTTGTTGCGTTTTTTTTTAAATATGATTTAATGTTATATATATTTTTTGCATAAAATGTTCCATAAATAGTCGTGTTACATTGTAGTTAATGTGGTGATATCACAGACCCTCATATATCGAAGATCATATAGATCGAATTTTGTTTTAACAATTCCTTGAAACTTTAAAAACAAGTAGCCCACCGTAAATTCAAATAGCATTTTTCGGGATGGAACTTTGGTATTCAAAGCAATCCATCATTTAAAAAGGTTAAAGACTGTAAAGGATAAATCAAGTCGAGATTGACAGCATGCAATCAGGTTGACCAACAAACCCAACCAGATAAAGATTACACCCTTTCTAATAAGTGCATTATGATTATTTTTTTTTTTTTTGAATATGGGGGATAGTACTCATTATAACTTTATGATTTCTTTGTCAAATGATAAAGGATAAATTCTTGAAATATAATTTAAATATAGAATTAGACCTCATATTTGGGTTAAAATCTTATTTTTAATCTAAATTTGATTTAATAGGAAGGATTCTGTTAGCTGATCAATAATTAATTGGAAAATAATTTGTATTATTTTTTTGACTTATATTTGACAATGTCTAATGAAGATAATCAGTACAATTTTTTATGAGACAGTTCACAAATACAAAAATTAATATTTATTTAATTTTTTATATCTTGGGTAAAATAATTTTCAATTAATTACATGATTTTGATTGCTAAATTAATATAGTAGAATCGATTAAAGGATAACGACAACTTGGAGAGTCAACATTAATTTATTTATTTTTTTGAGCGAAATAGATTTGTCAGACCCGTTTCATCGGATTTAAACAGTTAAATTTTATCATATCAAATTTTGTCTATATCGATATGCAAAATGGAATTAATTTATAAGTAATTTACGGCCGACATAAAATGGATAATAATGTTGGACAAAGAATGTTTTTACTCACAAGGAAGGCAAAAATATATTAATTAATATAAATCTTTTTCCCCTAAATTTATGGTCCTTGACTGAATTAATTAATGGCGTGGATAATCTTAAACTAGAAATAATAATTATTAAGTCATATTAATTATACTAATATAGGTTAAGATGGATAGTGCATGTTTTTTGCTTACGGGAAAGATAAAAAAAAATCAAAATAACATAAAAGTATTTTTTTTCTTTTTCGTATTTAAATATTAATTATGTAGTGAGATTAATTAATATTTATGGATATATTTTTTGAACAATATTGTGGCTCAATATTGATAATTTATTAAGAAGGACGAATTCTAGTTAAATTGGAAAATTTTGGTAAATGTTCAATCTTAATTCTTCAAAATTAAAGCTCAAAAGAAATCAAAAGATAAAAAGTTTTTTTTTGTGTTAAATAAAAATAATTTTCTTATAATAAAATGATTTTTTTTTAAAATAAAAGAAATACCGTTGCCTTATTTTTTCTTGATTTTAAAAAATTATGGGTATGAGAGAGAAATTTTTTTCTTAATTTTCTTGAAAAAAATTTATGGAATAAAATAGTGTAGGAAATTTACATTTTAAACTTTCCTCCCCCACCACACACCCCACCAGAATTTCGTTTTTTTCAACCTTCAACTATCTTAATAAACTCACTTCTCAACCCTCTTTAATTGGAAAATTAGCAATCAGATATATTTTTTTGAGGTAAATAGCAATCGCAAGATAAATGAAACAGATATATGATTTAAAAATTGCGATATACAAAAGTTAAACGTCATAAATATTAATTGTACATATATATATCAACTATTTTATACTTGGTTGCTAGTTTTTAAAAAATAGTGTACCTATCAGTAATTTGCCCCTCTAATTTGACCCCTCATATAGCTCACACAGATCATATAATATATTTTTTTTATCGAATTTTGTTAGTTAAATCAAGATATTCGATTTAATTTCTTGAAACTTTAAACACACAAAATAAGTTAGCCCACCGTATATATTAAACAAATTCTTATCTGCATTTTTGAAACGAGACAACTTTGGTATTCAAATAATTTCATTATACAGTAATACTATCATTTAAATATTTATTGAGATTAAATTTTAATCTATTTTTCACTCGGACTCATCAAACAAAATAATTAATCACGTGATAAATCAAGTCGAGTATGACAATTCAAAGCAATCCAGGTCGGCAGCCCAACAAACCCAACCAGATAAAGATCACATACACCCTTTCTAATAATTTCTTACTCTTATTATGTTTTTAAGGAAAGGTCATTATTTCTTACTTGACTGAAATGGGGAGGAAATAGTACTCATTATAACTTTATGATTTCTTTGTCAAATGATAAAGCTAAATCGGTCAATGAAATTATAATTTAAATCTCAGTAGTGTTTTTTTTTTTTTTTTTTGAAAAAAAAAATCTTCAAACATATATAAGCAAAAGCAATATGAGAGTCGACATATCACATTCATAATTTTGGGTTAAAATCTCACCCTGGATCAATTATCTCACATGTATTACTTATAAATTTGATTATATATAGGATGGGATTCTGTTAGCTGATATTATATTAATTCAAATTGGAAAATAATTATGTATTATTTTGTGTGATGTAGAAAATTTTGTTATATTTGACAATGTCTAATGAAGAAAAACAAAAATATGCGTGGGAGTACAATTTTTTTATGAGACAGTTCACAAATTAACACAAATTAATATTTATTTAATTTTTTATAAAATATTAAAGCGTGTTAAAATACTATTTTCAATTAATTATGTTCAATTTTGTTGTGGGGCAATTTTATACAAGACCTCCACGTAAAAGAGATGAAATCAGTATAATTCAACACTTCCACCAAAAAGATTAAAGGATAACGACAACTCAATCAAGACGCGCAAAAATCAAATAGCAACATTAATTAATTTATTTTTTTGAGCGAAATAGTAACATTAATTAAAATCCATTTCATACCAGACCTCGTTTCATCGTGATTTAAACAGTTAAATATTTAAATAAATCATCAGCCTTTGTATTTAATTTTGTCTATATCGATATGCAAAATAAACCAAGAGAATTAATTAATTAATATAAGTAATTTACGGCCGACATAGAAAATGAAAGGAAGATAAAAGTAGTGTGGTTTGGACAAAGAATCATCAGAAAGGAAACTCACAAGGAAGATTCGCACAAAAATATATGTCCAAATGAAGTGAACTGAATTAAGTGCCAATTTATCTTTTTCCCCCTAAATTTATGGTCCTTGACTGTAATAGAAAGTGACTGCACAAACTTCCACCCTCAGGCGGCGCCGCTCCCCACTTTCCACCCCCTTTCCTCCATCTTACCCATCTATGTTGCACCATTATTTTTTAGACAAAAATTGGTGTGAACTTTGTTTTTTAAATATTATTGTAATGAGCATTATTAATACTATACAAAAAATTATACTAACTATTATGCAAAAATTATTACTATAAAAAAAAATATGTATAACAATAATATAGTTCATATATATAATAGACATAATTGCAGGAATGTTACCCCAATTTTTATACATGCAATCGTGTGTATAGGACGTATATATGATTTTACTTGTATAAAAATGATATTAAGAAGGACGAATTCTAGTTAAATGAAAAGGAGAAATTTTGGTACATGTTCATTTTAATGTTAAAATTGGTATACAAATTAACCCATTTCCATAATCTTACTAGTAAGTCTCATCTATTATATTAAACCCGAGCAAAATTAATTATAATTAATAGAAAAATTAAAATGTTGCTTTTGAAATTGGGCAAGATTTCCAATTTAAGATCTTAAAAATGATGAGGTTTGTGAATATAAAATAACATAAATTAAAAAGCTTTTCTTTTTGTGTTAAATAAAATATAAAAAAATATTTTACTTATAATAATAATAAGAATTTTTTTTAAATATATATTTTTTATTTAGATGCAACACACGATTTATGAACATATTTTTTCTTTTTGGAATGTAATCGGGCATGGGAAATGGGTGACGCTTTTCTCCAACCGCTTTTTTAAAAAATTTACCTCCTCATTTTATAAATAATTTTGTTAAATAATACAACTTTAAAAGTATTTTTTTCCTTACAATTTTAAATTATTTCCTTCTAAACCACTTTGATTGTCACTTATTATCGTCTTCCTAATTCCCATTGCATGTCAAAAATTTCAAATTGTCCCATTTAGTTACTCTGAACATAGAGATGTTAAATGTGTTGACCGATTTTAACCCATTATAGATCCTTTAGGAGAATTTCTATATACAATGGATCTTGAATATCTAAAATTGTCCCAATATAATTGCCTTAACCTAAGTTAATTTAAACGGTCATAGAATTAGTAGAAGTCACTAATAGTTGAGACCTAACTCTAACCCCTGCAAGATTCATTAAACTACCACCTAATCTAATCGATATTTAGCTCCCAATAAATTTTGAAAAAATTATATATATCACACATTGTCCTCTCTTCAAAAAGGTTTTGTAATGCATCTTTGAAAAAACGAAACATGACCTGTAATAGAACATCTAGATGATAATTGATACTCCAATTCTTCAAAATTAAACAACAAATGATAGTTGATACTCCAATTCTCCAAAATTACACAACATATGATAGTTGATACTCCAACATCTAGATCATAAGTTAAGTCCAAACACAATTTATAGGAACATAGCAATAAAAACAAGAAGATGAAGACTAACTTGACATTTTCTGTTTAGAGTTAAATAAATTAGTCATGACTTGGTATTAATCTTGGAATTACTGTCACATCTCCAAGATCTCACTTTTATAAATTAGTCATGACTTGGTATTAATTCTGGACTAACTTATAAAATTATAGAGAAAATTATATTATATATATTAACATAATACAAGGCGGGCCAATTGGGCTCGCTTGGGATTAACTCAAGTTGATAACTTGGATTTAGCCAAACTAACCGTCCATAAAGGGCAAAAAAGGCCCGATTTTTAAACGGGCCTACCATTTCGAATTTTTAACCCTCAAGATATAATAGGTTTAAGCTTGTTGATACCCATTTAGCCTAAAACCAAATTAACATCTCTATCTGAACATGATAACATATAACTACTCATGATTGAAATTGATCTCCTTAAGAAAGTTCAAGATTTTTAATAATTGTCTATAATTCTTATTAATGATCACACCATAAGATATCATTAGTCGAAATTATCTTTCTAAGATGTTAAAGAGAGTCTACTATCTGATGATGACAATGTCATTCCCGAAATCAACACTCTTTGTCTTAAGTTAGTCTTGATTAGTATTTTCTTTTAAAAATATGGGTAACGAGTTTCATCACAATCAACCCAGTATCGTTTTACAATCCAAGGTCTAATGTCAATTGTACATGCAACTAATTCATAGTAATTGGACTCAATGATGGACCTACATGTCCTATGTTGGGATCACGTGCCCCTATTTTTTTAAGTATATGTTATATATATTATAGTTATTAGGAGTAATACTTATATTATATGTATATAATGACTTAAATGAGTTTTTAAAAGTATTATATTTAGTTAATCATGTAAATATTTCATCTAAAAAAATTTCTAGATATTTTATGTATATACTATCACTATTTAAAAAATCAAATATTTTTTAAGATAGTAATAGTGTATAACTGTATATACATAATCGTGACACTAAAGTCAAGTATGGATAGCTCAAGTGGTTAGAGCTCCACCACCTGAGACCTTGAGGTCCCGGGTTCGAGACACAGAAAGGGAATATTATTTCCTCTTGTGGTGGTCCCCCTCTTGTGGGGTGGTGGTCCCCCTGTTGTTGGGTTCTTGATTCGAATTGAATGAGGATATTACTTTGAGGCCAATGCGATTTGTGATTTCGAGTCTTGAATAGTTTGGATGGTCCCTCTTGTGATGATTGTGGTTTCGATCTAACTTGAGATTTAGATGAAATGATGCCATGTGCCCAATGGTATGGTAGAAAATTATTGTAATTGATTATGTTAGGAAACTATTGTAATTAATTGCTTTTTAAAAAAAAAATAATAATCACTAATACACATTTGGGCTGGATTTGGGACAATTTGTGAAAAATGACCTTGGAGAGTTGTTATATAACCGTTTTACAAATTCTCCAAATTGCCCAATTTGAGAGGAAAGCTTGGGACACGTGATAAAAACCAAGAGATTGTCCAAGAAATCGACTTGACAATTGATTTTTAATCAAGATTGCAACGAGGGCATATCTTTTTCACTTGGAGAGCGGTTTTCAACATTAGTGTCATATACACTTTGACAAACGGTTTTTTTAATCGCTCTCTCCAACACTTTTTTTTTTTTTTTTAAAAAAAAATGATGGTTTTTTAGGCGTGGACCCACCAAGCTACCGTATATAAGCCACCAAGTCTCCCAATTAATTGAGACAATTATTCTCTCCCATGGGGGGGGATTTGAACATCTCTTGGCAAAGGGACCTTGGGCGCGATGAGGCGATGGATCAGAGATCAACCTTTGTATGTTTTTGGAGACGTTTTTTACGTTCTTTACTTAATGAAATTAATTCTATATGTTCTAAAAATCATTTTTTCTTACAATTTTTTTAAAATTCTTTATTTCAATTATCTTATTTATTAATTCAATCACATTTTTATATAATAATTTTTTTTATATAAAATTAAATTTAAAGTAAATTAAATTAAAATTTTATTTTTTACTTGTACTTTTTTTTAACTACCTTTCTTTTAAACTTGTAATACTTTTCCTTCTAAACAATTAATACTTTTCTATCAAAATAAATAATATTTTTCTTTAAACAAGTAATACTTTTTTATCTAAACAAAGTAATACTTTTCTTTAAACAAGTTATAACTTTCTATCTAAACAAGTAATACTTTTCTATTTAAACAAGTAATACTTTTTTATCTAAACAAATAATACTTTTCTATTTAAACAAGCAATACTTTTCTATCTAAATAAGTAATATTTTTCTTTAAACAAGTAATACTTTTTCATCTAAACAAGTAATAATTTTCTTTAAACAAGTTATACCTTTCTATCTAAACAAGTAATATTTTTCTATTTAAACAAGTAATACTTTTCTATTTAAACAAGTAATAGTACTTTTCTATCTAAATAAGTAATACTTAGACAAAATTGAATTAATTTATAAGAATATTAAATATTATAGGTATTAATTTATAAGAATTAATAGTGATACAAGTTCGTAAAAGTGTAATATTATGAATTTAATATTATGAACAAGTTTTTTACATAAGGGTTTGTGTTAATCTCATTATATAAGACCGAATATTAAAAAAAATAAATAACACGAGAATTTAAAGAATAAAATATTTAAATTGTACATAAAAAAGAATTTACAAAAACAAAAAAATAAAACAAAAAAATACAAGCTTTACAAAAAAAAATAAAATTAAATTAATTCAATTCGGAAGGAAAATTTTTTGGAGAGCAAAAATTTTTTTTTATGAACGATTGTCTAAGTTAATCAAATCAATTTTTTTGATCTTTGGGATCTTTTTTCAAAATCTTTTTTTTTTTTTTTTTTAATAGAACCGTTCTCCAATTGAAAAAAAGAGTTGTATTTTATCGTAAAAGTGGAGCTCTCCAAGCTCAAATGTGTAGTAGTGAATCTTGACACTAAAAAAATAGAATTCACGTGAACCCGGGTTCACAGAAAAATCTACTTGTTATATTATTTATTTTTGTGCCTCCGTCATGAAAGTTTTCTGGATCCGTCCATGATTGGACTAATCAATTTAAATATTATATCCTATAAAAGAATCATACAAATAAGTAAACAAATTGAGATTTATTACAACCAACCTAGTGTTATTTTACAATTCAACTAATAACGTCAACTAATAATTTAATTAAAAATTATTCAACTAACAATTTAAGTCTAATGTCAATAGCTCATGCAACTAATTTATGGTAATTGAACTATTCAATTTAAATCCAATATCATGTAATATTATCATGCAAATAAGTATATAAATTATATATTTTCATAAATGCAATACGTTCCAGTCTCTTTTAGATTGCTCAAAATCCAAAAGGTCCATCTTTTATCACATACTCAAAATAACAATAAAGTAACTATATAGTTCATGTTACCCCTTACAAACATCACCAAAATACATCACATGTTACTAGTAATTACATACAAAATTAACTTATTTTTTTTATCTTATTCACTAAAATTGACAAAATACCTTTATCAAAAAGCTATTTTATTACCTTTAAATATTAATAAAGAATTTCCTCATCAAAACCCGTGTCAAAATCAAGTGATTATGAATTTGTAGAGCTTCAATCTAATTTGAAAAGTATGATTCAAATATTAAGTGAAGATTTGTCTCACGTATGAGATAGACACAAAATACTCTTTTAATATTTTAATCCTCTACTAATTTTTTATTTATTTATGTATATTAATATTAAATTGTCAATTCATTATATATAAGATATGATTTAGTGTGTACAAACTTTAATTATATATAACTTTTCAAAAAAAATATATGTGACGTTTGTCAACATTAATAGTGTTTTAGCTTGGCTTGTAGTAAGACATTTTATGATATAATAAATTAATATATATATATATATATATATATATATATATATATATATATATAATTAAGTAAATTGATATATTTTAAAAAAATAATAAAAATGAAGCTTAATTAAAAAAAAAATTGTCTTAAATCTATTAAAACAAATCATCTAAAAATCAATTATTTAATGAAATAGATAGCAAAATACTCATTACATTAGTCAAATAATATTGTATCATGATAACAATAATTAAAACCAATGAAAATTTAAAAAAATATGCATTATTTTAAAGTTATTAGGTTGATTACAAAATTTTATATTGAGACTTTTTTTTAATTAATAATTTATTCTATCAATGTTGTAAAATTAGAATTTATTTATTTAATTTTATTCAAAGCAATTAAATAAGACCACTATAAAAATAATATAAAATACATTCAAATTAAATAGTGATTTAGTTAATTAATCAGAGAATATGGAGAGAGCGAGAGGAAGTGGTGATAGAAATGAGAGTGAACTATTATTAAAAATGGAGAAAGAGATAGAGAGCTGGAGAAATTGATTGACTATCCTATTTTTATAAATGTATAGATAAAATTATTAGAAAAACAGAAAACTAAAAAAAATTGAAACCGTAGAGATGACCCAACAGATCAAAAATAGGCCCAAAATTACATCATATAATTTTCAGATCCACATTGAGACCCAAAACCCAAGGAGAAAGTTGAGAAAATAGGCGGGAACAATTTTTGAGTGACTATTTTTTTTTTTTATAAACTTCTACAGATCATCGGCCCTATCCAGGACCGACTAATTGGGGACCATAACCCACCTTCCATTAAAAATGGGGGCCCACTTCAAAAATAGAGCTAAGCTCATTGAACTCGGATAAAATCTTTCTCAAGGATATATATTTAATTTTTTCAAAAAAATTAAGTTCTCCACACCATTAGAAGGAACCCGAGACCTTAGATTTAAGTCCCAAAGTCGGATACTATTCTAAGGAGGCCGGTTGAAAATCGAGGGGGGTTTGATAAACCCTCTCAAGGATTGCTCACATCACGATCCATTGATTGGGGACCCCATTTTTTTTCTAATTAATAAACTCAAGAGAATTTATTTATTTAATTTTAGATGAGAAAGACCACTATAAAAATAAACTCATCTCTCAAAGAAGTGGAGAAATTGATCCTAATTTTTATAAATGTATAGATAAAATTATTAGAAAAAAGAAAACAACCCTTGGGGTTCAAAAAAAAAGTGACTATTCTATTTTTATATATGTATAGATTGAAAGAATGCCCTTTTTTTAAGCGTACAAGAATGCTCTTTTTTTAAGCATAGTACGCTTGGGTCTCGTTTGCTCCACATGATATGCAAAATGAGTGGATCTCATGTATTCAGGTGCATCGTGGATTATAGTGTATTTTAAAATTATGTAACTTGTTATATTGAAAGATGCAACTTATTTATGCTGAACCGTGCAACTTTTTTTTTCATATATAATAGTTGCACGGTTCAGTATAAATAAATTGCATCTTTCAATATAATAAATTGCATAAATCTAAAATACATTATGAGTACATGGTGCACTTGAGTGCATACAAGACATAACCATAAAAAATTAGTTGTGATATGACTAGAATTAAGGATTGTATTGTATGAACTTAATTATTGAAACGAAGATATATATATATATATATATATTTATATATTTAATTATTCTTTTTTTTTTTTTTTTCATAAAAATAACTCTATTAATTGTTGGGTATAAGAAGTACACCCTTATTGAAACGAAGACATATATATTTTTGGATTGTTTAATTATCTTTTTTTTTCTTTTGTCAGAAAAATAACTCTATTAATTGTTGGGTATAAGAAGTACACCCACCAAAAGAATTACAGTATGATAAAAGAGTTTTAAAAAGACACATCAAGTGGTTAACAGGCCACAGGCTCTCCAAGAGAACATAAAAGAAGCAAGAGGATTATACTTCTTTTTATGTTTGAATGAGGGAATAGATGTGTTATATTTGCAAATGTCATAATTGTCCTTAATTTAATTGAATTAATACAAAAAAAGAGCCATTCATCTTTTACATAATTATAATATTGTATTTAGGATAATAGTGCTTATACCTCATCTTAAATCAGATTTTTTTCTTGAATTCGAAGTCGGATACGGAAAAGTCGAATTTGGATATGAATTCAAAATATTAGGTATACGGATACGGGACGGATATCAGACGAATCCGGGCCGAATTTAAATAACTATAATCGGATAATATATTTCAAACGAAAATCATCAAAATGTGATTGAAACACATAAAAAAAAACTACCTATGCAATATTTCATAGAAGTTCTAATGCAAATTATAAGAATTATATCTACTGCTAATAATATGAAACTAAAAGTTATATCATTCGTAACCATCACCACTCCAGCACAACACAACGCCTAAGAAGATATATATAATATTATACTGAACTTTCAAGTTGAGATTATAATACCACACTTTTTCGACTATTTTCTTAATAAAATTACATAAGTATTAAGTAATAATATTATATTATTATATATATTAATATAAAATATAAAATAAAATATATTAAAAAATCCGGATATCCGGATTTATTATCTGGATAATATCCAATAAAATATGGGCGAACTCGAATACGGTCGGATATTATGTATTCCGAAACCGATTACGAATCCGAAGTCAACTATCTGTATCCGAATTCGTATCCACTCAGATATTATTTTTTTATACCGAATTCGATACCGATCGGATACGCTCCGGATCGGTCGGGAAATATTCGATCCGTTTTCACCCCTAATGAATGCTATAGATAATGAAATGAAATTATAGCTTAATAGGATGAAGGTGAGAAAGAAATGACATAAGAATGATATTAATTCTTATGCTTGGTATATACCAGAAATGATATTATATATATGAAAGGAATGAGATGTAAGTATTTAGTTAGTTAATTAATTAATCAGTTATATTATTTAATATACATGACATGTGTAGTAATTGTTAATTTTAATTGAAATATAAGATGAGAGCGTATGTACCTAAGAATATGAGATCCGAGGGCAAAAATTAAAATTGCATATAAAAATTGTACGAGTAAATGAACATTATATGTTACATATATAGCTTTTATTTAAAATTCAGACCCGAAGACATATATTTTAGAAAATTGACCAATATTTTCATCACTTTTAATTTAGGCCATGAACATGAATAATAGTGATCTTTTTAGTCGAAATATGTTATATTTTGGACATATATGTTGCTGTAAAATGGACCCAGATGTATCTTAGTCACTTATGTGATGTTTATCCTATGAAGTATCTATTTATTTGGATATGGCCAGGAAAATGTGACAAGAAAATCTTCATGTACGATCTACTCATTGGAACTTGTATGTAACTAGACATCTATAGTGAAGAGGTATTAATTTGGCTGTATAGCCTGTATGCATAACGTTTCTAGGTTTATTTTAATTTCAACCAATCAAAATTCTGACTTTTCTGATTGGCAACGTGGCATGGACCCAAAAATCGTACGTTGATTTCCCACTATTGCTGCAATTTATTAATATCACAACACAATCACATAACTAGATATGAGACTGGGCCATTTTTTCCTATACTATGAGTCCATGAGGCAATCGGTGAGTCCACGGAAAAAAATAAAAAACATAATCCTCCTTCTCAAATTAGTTTTCACATTAATTTGAATACATAAATCAAGAAAAAGTTAATTAATTTTTTATTTTATTAAAAAAATAAAAAAATATATTTGAATCAAAATCAATTTTATTTGTGTGGTTGTGAGTTATTTGTATTAAAAAATAATAATATAAGTGTAAATAAATGTATTTTTTGGAGGATAAGAGTTATAAGTAAAATTTCATTTTATGGGTCTTAAAATTAACGTGGAACAAATCGAAAAAAAAAGTGTGCAAACTTGGGGGGTTGAATAATATAAAATCAATAAGAACAAGAACTTTTAAAACATTATTTTAAAGGAAGATAAAAACTTGTGTGAACTCGAGTTCACACCACGAACTCGGGTTTACTAAGTATCACTGTTATGTATAAAAAATTTTATTGTTATCCATAAAAATTATCACTGTTATGCATAAAAATAATTATTATTTAAAAAATACTTTATATTTTTAAACAGTGAAATTTTTTGTGTATAACAGTAATAATTTTTATACTTTAAACCTATAAAGTTTATATATAGATTAGACCTGGTTCACCAAGAATTGCCTACTTATATTTCCATTCACAATAGTGTCTTACATAAAATATAAAATAAGTTTGTAAAAAAAAAAAAACTTATTACTTATTTATAAAAAAAATCCCAATTATTAATTAAATTGAAATATTCCCCTTCACTAAACAAAATAAAGATTATCTTTTTAAAACGTGATTGCCATTAATACAGAGTCACTTGTTTCTTGACTTCAAAAAGCAGCCGCAAACTTTTCATACCCACTAAATAAGATTATCCAAATTTACGAATAGTGTAATAATTCAAGCATTAAAAAACAAATAGATAATTGATTAGGTGTTGAAATTATGAAATTTTGCGACATCTTAAGCATCCCACTAAACCTCGTTTAATTGGCAATAACAAAGTTAAAGAATTTGGGTAGGTGTGACTTAAGCACAATTTGTTACTATATTTGGAAGTCTAAGTGAGATGTACCTTTGAATTTCTTCTATTTTACTTCTAAGAAATTAATATATTAATTGTAATTTGGATTTTCCTGCCTCCTCTCCAATTTCTGCATCCTGATTCGCACACTGGTTACTTAAATTTGTTTTAGGGTTAACACTTTATTTATTTTCTAATACATCTCACTATTTTATTTTATTTTTAATACCAAATACCATCAATTTAACCCAATCATTAGTTCGCAAAACGTTCAAGCGGTACAGGGACCGCCTTAGAAAAAAACATAAAACTATTAAAATTAAAAGCAAACTGCGCCAAGGGATGAGTATCAAGTTTTCTTCAATAAGACTTTACCGTACCATTATAATATCCATCTGCTTCATCAACTCTATATATTTCACCATAGACTCAAAATACTAAAGGTTCATTTTCATATTCGTGGAAAAACATTTCATTACAAAGTCATCAAAAAACTTAAAATCAGATACAAAGTGCAGAAAATTTCTACACTTTAGTTCAAATTTGAACTAATTAAAGTGCCACATATTTTAGTTTAAATTTCTACACTTTGAATCTGATTGTAATAATTTACTCAATCTTGTATCTAGTTATAATTTTTTCTTTCATATATAGGTTGTGGAGTTGATTCTATGTCGACAAAGAAGTAAATGTTCTAGTTTTTTTTTTCTTTTCTTAATTGACTTGTTTTTTTTTTGATGATTTTAAAATACTGAGATTGTACAATTTGTAATTATTCGGGGTATCTCTTGTAACCTGGAAAAAAGTACTGAAAATGTAAGTTGCGTGGGTCTAGAATCCAGGCATCTTACAATTCTAATTTTAGTGACAAAATAATATGCAATATTAATAAAAGGTATTGAAGTGTGTCTTAGGATAAAGAAACTCCGACCTTGTGTGAAAATTCATAATCTAATTAAACCCAAAAATGGATAAGGTTGGTGGATAAAAATAGTATTGAATTTTGATCTCTCTCACACAAGATTTTTTTTTCTAACATAAAGTAATTGTTAAAAACTATTTTTATAAATCTTTATACAATATCGTATGATAGTTTGCTTTAACCTCAAAGTTTACTTGAATTAAGACAAACCTTAAAAGACTAAAGTAGATTGTGGGGAATAATTTTTTTTAATTAGGACAATAATTTAGGGGTTGTGTTTCAAGAATAATAATTTTACGGATATTTATATATGTTTTGAAATATGTAAATATAGGACAATATATTTTAAAATCTGCAAATATAGGACAATCGAGCACAAATAAACTCAAATCTCATGTGGCATTTCAAACAAAATGCACTTATTCGGGCTCGATTGTCATACATTTACAGATTTAAAAATAAATTATCATATATTTATATATTTCGAAATATATTGTCTTTTATTTTCAAATTTGTAAATTATTATTCTTCAAATATAATTCCTAAATTATTGTCCTAAAAAAATATTTTTTCCATAAATTGTGTCATATTTAGGAACTGTTTTCAATCAATTACTATAAAATAGTAAGAAACACTTATAATTAAAAATCAAAAGTGATCATAGAGAGAGCTTTAGCAAAATGATTCTCACCCCTCAATCCTCATATTAAATTGCAGACACCCTCATGTATGGATACGAGTATCTAAAAAATTGAATCTTTCTACAAAATAATGACAAAATGATTGGATGATCAGATGCAAACGGTTAAGCGTTTTCTTTTTTTTGGATTTTCCTTCCATGTCCACTTTGTGAAAAAAGATTTTAAGGTAATTTAGAACTAATTAATATCTCCTTCAATTTTACTCCCTTTTTTGTCATTTTTTTGGAATACTAAGGATAATTACACATGGCAAAAATTTGTATGCAATATTTTTTTTTTTTTTTTTTTTTTTTTTTTCCTCAGCCCTCGAAAGCGGGTGATCGAGCGAGAACTTTTTCTTCCTCGGCGTCGCGTCACAAGAACATAACCACAGATTCTTGGTTTTGATTTTCACAACGTTGCTTTTTCAGGTTCTTTCTTCTCCTCTCTTCTCCAGTTCTTTTTTTTTCTCTTCCATATTCTTCTCAATTTTTTTTCGGTTTTTCATCCTCACAAATTTACAAGTTCTTCTGTACTATTCTCACGTTGTTGTTTAATTTTTATAATCTTAGATTTGAGATTTTTTTTTTCGCGTTTGTACTGGTTTTTGTTCATGTAGTAACACTCGTTTGTTCATAAGGTAACACTATTTTGTTTATGTAGTAACACATAAAATTGTTCTTTAAATCTGTAATTTTGGACTGAGAATTTCTTTTCGCGCTTGTTCAGGTTTAGTTCATGTAGTAACACGTTTTTCTTCATGGGGTAACACTTTTTGTTCGTGTAGTAACACATGTTTTTTTAGTAATATGTAACACTGTATATATGTCGTGTTATCATATGAACAATAATGTGTTATCATATGAACAACAATGTGTTACCATATAAATATAAATATAAGTATCACATTTTTTTCATGTAATAACACGTAAAAAAAATATAAATATTTTAAAAATGATGTGCTCAATAGGAATTGAACCTGCAACCAAATATATTAATAAAAGACCTAAACCACTAGATTACAACACATATTTAATAAATATATCCTTCTATATGTATATATGTGCCCGCACCAACCCATAGTCCACAACCCTGACCCGCCCGCCCTGCCCGCGCCGCCCGACCCGCCATTGACCCGTGAAATTTTAGTCTTTTTTGCTTTAATTGTGTGGTATTACACATAACACTAGTGTGTAATATTTCACACAACACCTACCCACTACACTTTTATTTCTCGACTAAACGAATTCACGCATTATTTTTTTTTATTTGGTTTTAAGTTTTTTTACTTCGTTTCCAACTCTTTTCTTATTATTTGTAAGGATATCTTTTGTAACGGCCCAAATTATAAGGCCCGTTTGAGTTCGTTCTTTGCAGGCAAAGAATCACAAGAATATTCATGAACGGGCCTGATTATATATATAAGTTGGAGATACACCTCCAAAATAATTCACCCATCCAATTTTTTAGACATTAATAGATATATTTTTCTTAAATTATATCTTTCTCAATAGACCATTCAAATTATGGAATTCAATAAAAAAGAAAATTTATATAACAAAAAAGGAAATTAATATCGTAAAAATGTTTTTGAAATATCTACTCAATTTCACCAAAATTTTGCCAAAAATAAGAAACAATTTTCAACAAACTAAACTATAAAAAAACTCATTGTACTTGCTTGTCCTCTTTCAAAATCTCAAATCGTGATGGAGGGAGTGGTGGAGTGAGGTGGTGTTGGTGAAATGATTGTTTGCAATTTCTTACTAGAAACACAATCAAATGGGGATGAAATGAATCGTTTTTAATTTCTCATAAGAAATAATTTATTTTTAAAAAAAAATCCCCAATTATTATATAACAATACAATTAATTAATTATCCATTATTACCAATAAAATTCTTTTTCTTTAGAAATATAGCAATACTAGCACAATTATAGTTTGTTTAAAAATTTAAGGGATTATATTTTTTGTAGTCCAATAACTTTGCATCGTTTTGAAATTGATCTCAATTATTTTGAATTTTTTGTTTTGGTCCTGTACGTTTTTAAAAATTTTGTAATTAGTTTCACACCCTTTATAGTAAAAAGTCACACTCTTTAGTAATATAAGTCACACTCTTTAACCAATTTCACCATTAAACTTGTTCACCCTATATTTTACCTTCAGTTTTATGTTAAAATTTGGGATTTTATTTTTTGCAGTCCAATAATTTAGCATCATTTTGAAATTGGTCCCATTGTTTTGACTTTTTAATTTTTGTCTTGTAAGGTTTTAAAATTTTGGTCCAGGAATACCGGTTGAATTTTGGACCAAAATATTTCATTAAGGATTAAACTCATAAAAGTTTTGACTTCATTAAGGATTAAACCATATTTATGGCAGGTTACTGGTTGAGTAACCTGCTAAAGTCGGTTCTGACTTTTTACTATAAATGATATTACCTATAAAAATGAAGGGTGTGAACTTATATTATAGTAGAGGGTATCGTAGTGATAACTTAAAGAATGTAATTTATATTACTAAAGAGTGTGACTTATACCACAAAAGAGTATGTCTATAAATTTAAAAAAAAAAAAATTACGATTAACAAGTTTCATAGCATACCAAAAAAAAAATTGAAAATTTTGGAATACCTCACGTTCTCATAGGCATTTATGAAGGGAATATGACTACTTGATTAGTACAGAAAATTACATCACTCTATAATTTTATCACTACATTGTAATCTGTTGAACGTGTGAAATGTATATAATAAAAAAATACCATATAGAAAAATATGTCAGTAATCATTAGTAACTAGAGTAGGTCTCAGATACATCAGAATTCGTGCACTCGCCCCTATCCTACCCAATTTATTTAAATTCGTGTTATAATTTTTTTTTATTTTTTCAATTTCGATTTTGTTTTAACTTTAATTTCAGTTTTAGAGATTTTTTTTAAATACCCAACCCGACCCGAAACCCGACCCGAGTGATTCATGGTTCACTCAATCCAAGTGATTCATGGTTCACCCGATCAAAATGGTTCATATGTAATTTAGGGTTCACTATTTAGGGGTTAGGATGTAGAGTGCACCACGATCCACTCTAGTAACTATAAAAGGATTCAGTCTTTTGATTCTTATATTTTCTTTGCATGCAACCAAATGGGCAAACGAACCACCCTGCTTTTACTTTTTGAATCTCAGCTCAGCGCACAAGGAAGAGTAATCTTTGACGAAACTTGTTAATAGCATGAATAATTCAATAAAATCAAATAATATAGTATATTGTTTAGTAAAAATTATTAATATTAACTAAATAATATTATTGAGTAAAAACAGGGGCTATTATTACGGGATAATGCGATTTTGATAAACTTGAACTGTCTATAGAGGCTTGTTCATGTGATCAAATGAGCCAATGATTTGGATAAATTATAATTACCAATTGGTTTTGGGCAAATATTCAAATGATACCACGAGAACTCATTTGGTAATGTATTCAAACTTTTAGGAACTACGTAATTTACCCAAATTACGGGATTTATTTATAATTTTGACCTAGGGGATTTGCTAATAATTTTTAAAAGAGAATGTCAGAATGGTAATTGAAAGGAATATAAGAAAACTATGACAGATCAATGAAAATAAATGATGATAAATTTACATTCTTCATACTTTGTATGTGGTATTGAGTTGACACTCAAAATAGGTTAATTCTTAATTCACTTTGATTATATATAATCACCCCACCCCCTAATCATTCCCCTATTAAACAACCAACAATTACTTTTTATCTAAATTTATTTTAAAATTAAAACAATACGCTGATCATTTAACCATATTTCTCAATATAATTCACTATTCAACAATTCTTGTTGAAAAATTTGAATCAAGCACTTTCTAGATATTAAGCTAATTGTAACAAAATCAACTTTCTAGATATTAAGCTAATTGTAACAAAATCATGATGTTTGTTTGAATTCCAATAGGGATTTAAATCGAAATGGTCCCGTAACTTGGCACATTTATTGAAAAGGTTCCGTATATTTCACATGTTTCAATTTAGTTCCGTATGTTTTCAATTTGTGTCGATTTAATCCCAAATCGCCGGAGACCGGTCAAACTACTCAAAAACGACGTCGTTTTATGATAAATTCCCGACCGAAATTAGGGGCGCGTGTATCACACGCCCCTAAAACGACGTCGTTTTTGGGTAGTTTGACCGGTTTCCGGCTATTTTGGACTAAATCGGCACAAATTGAAAACATACGAGACTAAATTAAAATATGTGATATATACGAAACATTTTCAATAAAGGTGCAAAGTGACCATTTCGATTTAAATCCAAATTCCAACATATTTAGAGGATACTTGCAGTTATTATTATTATCGATCTTCACATCTATACCGGCTGATCCGGTGTCCTTAGCTTTGCTGGTAGATTAGTAATCACTTTTCTCAGTACAAGTGTTTCACTGCTTGTTACTCCCTCCCTCCCCAATTCGAATACACGTTTACTGTTTGTATGAAATTTAATGAAAGAATTGTTTATTAGTATTAGTTATTTTTTTGGTGAGATTAAATAGTAAAGTAATGACATGTGGTGTAAATAAAAGAAAATAAAGTTGACTTTTGTGTGGAAAAAATAATAGCATTAATTGTGTGTAATTTTTTAGATATTTAGAGGTAAAGTTTAAAGTAGTGGAGTTGTTTTATTTTCATTTTAGGAAATATGACTTCGAATTCGGGACGGACCTTTTAGGACAATGTGACTTCGAATTCGGGACGGATGGAGTATCTAATATATTGTGGGCCCCAGAATTCGGGTTGATTTTCTATATGCATGGCTGTAATTTAATTTCTCACGGAAGGTGATAATAATTAGTTATGAGTAGTACATTTATAAATAGAAAATCTTCAATTTTTGGTCCTTTTTATCAAGTTTCCAAAAATAGAAAAATTCAGGAATATTTGGTACCTAGCTACAGTGGTGGTTAAACGTTGCATTCATATTTCCCCCAAACACATTTCATAACATTAATTCTCTTAAAACCAATTCTGTTTAAAGATTCTCTTAGGACCATTTACACCATCACATTATTATTATTATTGCTGCAATTAATTATAAAAACAAGATTATATATATACACACACTTTTACTGATCAGTACTTGTATTCGAAACACAAGGTAAATTAACCTCAACTTTACTTTCCTTCCTCTCTTGTTAAGATCATTTCTTACAGAATATTCCAGTAATTAAGTTTGATAATTTATGTACGTACCATAATATTTGATTAATTTTTCGTAAAGATGATCTGAGTTTATATATATATGTGTTGATATTTTGTAAAAAAAATTATAAGTTAGAGAGAAATGGGGAGAGGGAAGATAGAAGTGAAGAGAATCGAGAATAAGACAAGCAGGCAAGTCACTTTTTCTAAACGAAGGTCCGGTTTGTTGAAGAAAACTCATGAGCTCTCAGTTCTTTGTGATGCCCAAATTGCCCTTATCATCTTCTCTACAAAGGGCAAACTCGTCCACTACTGCACACCTCCTCTCAGGTACCTACTTCCTTTTCTTTTTTTTATTAATCACTTAAGTCTCATTTTTCAATATTCATCCTTAATTTCTAGGGTTCTGCTGAAATTAATTAATTATACTCTCTCAAAATTAATTTCTGACTTGATCACAGAAGTGTGATTATAATTATTATGGATTGAAAAATAGATCTGAACAATGGACCAGTAATTAATTAAACCTTCAAATTTTGATTTTTATTTCAATTTGACCTACTTGAGTACTTTGACCCTCTTTAATTTCCATTCTCTAAACCAATTTTTTTTTTTTAAATAGTTGGGTTGATTTTTTTTTAACAAACATTAATTAATGCAGTATGAGTACTTGGAGTTTGATGAATTGATGATCATATATGGTTTTAGTCTTTTTTGTTCTAATATATAAGTTTTCTAATTCTCATGCATGATGTTCATCTTCACATTGTTTTATTCATGAAACTGATCAGTTTTTCTCACGGTTTAACCTTTTATTTATTTTTATCTTTTAAATCAGATAAAAATAATTATATAACAATGTGCAGTGTTTGATACAAATTACTCCCTCCCTCCCGATCTTTAAGGAAAAGTTACTGTTCACAAGGATTTATTGGAATAGTGTTAAAGTGATAAAGTATTGAGGGTAGAATGAGTATATCAACTGTATTGGAAGGGTTAAAATTACTTTATTAGAGGGTTAATTAATCCCTCTAAAATCTGCTAATAATGCTGCAAAAGATAGGGGCGGAGGGAGTATATCAAAATGACAAGTTTTCCTTAAAGATCGGGACGGAGGGAGTAATTAGTTATAGTGTTATACACGTATAATAGTATTATCATATAAAATGAATTAATATAATAATTTGGAGTGCAGCATGAAGCAGATGATAGACAGGTACATGAAGGCTAAGGGAATCCAAATCCCCGAAAACGACAACCGTGGACCAACTGCCTACAATGTATCTATTGTTATTCTCTTTTTTATTTTCTAACATAAGTATAACTGTCCAAGTGTTGCATTAATTGTAATAATTTCGCAGGATCAAATGTATAAAGAGATAAGCCGACTGAAAAGTGAGACTCTGAATCTTCAACTGAGCATTCAAAAGTACACTGGCGATGATCTCACCACTCTACAATTTGAAGAGCTCAAACAGCTCGAACACCAGCTCGAACAATCTGTTCAAAAAGTGCGAGCTCAAAAGGTAAAAAAAAATTCAGGAATGATTTAAATTGATTATTGAGGGAAAATAAAAATGACCAGTGTATGGTAAAAAAAAAAATACTTTTTGACCAAAATTTTAAGAACTTTTTAAGCTGTTATGGTTGCTTTTGTAAATTAGTTGCAATCACTTGTATTTGAAAAATATATAAGTGCTTTTTTAAAGCCATTTGTAGTGTTTGAAAACGCCCCAATGTATGTACTAGCATTGTGACAAATTTTAACTTATGATTTTCAGCTTCTACTTCTTCACGAGCAACTGGAAAATCTGAAAAGGGCGGTACGTATGTGTATTTTTTTTAATTGCACATTTTCATTTATGGTTCACAATAATTAGATTACATTGACCATATATATATGAACTATGTTTGCAGGAAGTGATGCTGGAGAAGGAAAATCAAGAAATGTATCACTGGGTAAGTGAGGAGTATTAATATTTTTTTTAAAACAAGTGGGGAGTATTAATTAAATTATACATCCATTAATTCATCATTTTCTTAGTAAATAGTAAAATTTATCTGATTATCAAAGAGAACGGGATTTAATCAAAATGATCCCGATATACCCTTAGAAAAGATCAAAAAACTAGTTTGACTAATCGATAAATGTGAAATCATTTTTCTCTTATTAGTCAAATATTTATTTTCATCTTTCTAAAGGGGATTCAGTAATTATTCAAATCAGGCGATTCTTTTGGTAATTCGAACAAATGCACATAGAATTTAATTTGTTATTTACCCTTTATAAATATATGATCTTTTAATTTAATTTTGTTGACATGAATTGATATAATGTTGCATGAATGATATGATTAGCTGATGAGCAATCAGATTGAGAAACAAGCAGAAATAGAACAGAATCAACAAGCAATGACAGAACTGAAAATGGTGGAAGAAGAGCCATTGTTAAACCAGCTTCCATTTGATGATCTTCAATTGGGATATCACAATTCAACTTTACCTCTCTTTTCTAACACCTACCGCCTTCAACCCACTCACCCAAATCTTCAAGATAATAATTCCGATCTCCATTCTCCCCCTATTGGTACATATCCATTTCTTAGATTATTAATTATGTGTTTCAATTTTATTTTTCTCTACATGACTTGTGTGACAAATCAAAAATGCTTTTGGTAATAATTTATGAAATTTTGATCATTGAGAACATTTGGACTTGAATGTCTCAATTAAGTACATATGAGCAAGTCCTATATGAGACATTATATATATTTTCAAGTTTTTGAAATATTTGAATTTTAAAAATATTACAAATACATGCAAAAGTATCACGTCTGATACGATTTTTCGTAAATATAAATTTGTAGATTGGGACGTTAAATTTAAATGTGACATTGAAAACATACCGGTCCAATTTATGCTCAAATGTACGCTATGTGTCTAATTTTTAGATTAATAGGAGTATATTGTTTTGCGTTGTTAGCCATAACATATATTGATGGTGAAAAATATTTTTTTTATGCATCGGTCTGATGTATTGTAATATATTTTTTTTCTTTTGGGATTTTCAGAATGATTATGCTATGTGGGATCATTCATCTGAAGAAGGGCTAATTTGTTATGCGCTATTATTTATGACAGACAATTTAACGTAGTATACTATTATATATATTGTAATTAATTAACTAGTTACCTTGCATTGTTGGTGATATCTATGACTTCATACTTGCAAGTATATTTGACTATCTGTTGGGCTTTCTAATTTGATGGACTTTAATATCTGTTGTCTTTGACCCTTGTTTTTCAATTTGTATTATTTCGTTTTGGGCTTTAAAGAGCCATAGAGAGTGTATTGCAAAATTGATCCTATATCCGTTTGGTGTTGGTGATTTTAGTTAAAGCTACGAATTAATTTTTTCAACTGAGTTGCATAACTTTTAAAATTATGTAATTTTAGTTCTATATTGAAAATTCCTTATTTTAAAATAATATTTAATTTATATTTTTTTAATTGAAAATTAATATATAGTTGGGATCTAATTATTATGTCATGTAAGTGACACCATGTCCTTAATTAAGGGAAAAAAACCAAGAATTTAAATGTGAATTGAAAGTTTTGTTGGGACTTTGGCAGTGACCTACTTGGTGTATGGGAGATGCTCTGACTTTTAAACATTTTCCATTTCAATTATCCAAAATTATTAAAAGAGTAGATTTTTTATTAAAAATAAAAAGAAAAAAGAAGTTGTGTTTATCAGGAACTAGTTTAGTGCCGCGTATTACGCAGATCTTTAATTAAAAATATAATATTTATATAATCAGGTGGCTTAGCTCACCTGGCCACTGGGCTCCTCAATTGAGTGGGAGACCTAGGTTCGATTCCCTTTAGGAACAAATTGGAGTATGGGAGTTATGAGGTTTTTGGTGAATTTCCTTTTGGAAAAAATTGGAACTATTAACATCTAACAAGTTATAAAAAAAAAAAAAAAAAAATATATTTATAATATATAATATTTAACAATAAAAAGTGTTTAAATGCACTAAACATGAAATAATAATTATTTAGGGTTATATTAAAATTTCTTAAAAATTATTGAAATAAAATGATTATGTCAAATTCTATCCTTAATTTAATCCTTTTTGATTTTATTTTTTTTTTTAAATCTTTCTTCAGACTTATAAAATCAAAAATTGAGAACTTTTTTTTTTTTTTTTGCAAATTAGTTGTTGAATGGGTGAGGAGAAAAAGATTGTGCTTAATATATAAAAATTAATGAAAACATCTTTTTAAAAATCAGGTGTAGTGGACATGTATTAAATGTAGAGAAAATATGACTTGATAAATTAGTATGGTGGTTTAAATGTAATAAAATAATAGTTTGTATAGTTTGGTGCAACAAAAATAGTTAGGTGATTTAGTTACAATTTCAGTGATAGTTTAGTGGGTTTAGTGCACTTAAACATAAATATGATGTAAGAGGTGCAAGGTTCAAATCTTAATTGTTGCATTTTTTAAATCAAACTATACATTAAAATGTCACATGGATGCCACATATTAAATACAACCCAATAGAAAATTGACACATCAATGCAATAAATGTGATAATTCATCCAAATTAATCTCAAAATAACATATCATCCAAATGAACAACAAAATGACACATCATCAAAATAAACTCTCTATTAGTAATATAGGGAATTTGTAATTTCTTTGAGACCGAGAGCCAAAAATCACAAATGATCATGTAAATTTGCTTATGTCCACAGGTAATCTTGTAAACTTTTACTTGGTCATTTTGATGTCAATTTCAGTTTTTTCCATCAAAAAATTGATCTGAAAATTGACTTAACTTTTATTCTGATCACATCGATGGTCGCCATTACTTTCATTTGAAGGTCACGTCGATGGTCATCACCACTTTCATTTGAATTGTCTCTCATCGAGGAAGGAAAACACTCAATCAATTTCATATTTTGATTACATCTTCCTCGTAAATCGCGATTTCAAAATCACAATTTTCATTAATTTCGTGATTAATTTTGATTTACATTGAGATAATGGTCGAAATCTATATTATTTTCTTCCTCATATTGAACTCGTCATTTCAATATTTTTTTTGGGGGAGTGACTCTCCACTACAAAGTCACTAACAAAATAACTCAAAGGTAAAAAAAAAAAAAGTTACTCTTAGGTACAAAAAAGTGGTCTAAAAGTCTAAGTTGTCATTCTGCCCAATTTTCTGCACTTCTGACACGTTTCTGCACTTTTGACTCATTTTAATTTTTTGTATTTTAAAATTTTAAAAGTCCAAATTTTTTAATTTACTGAATTAATTAAATTATTTATTAATACAAAATTTTAAATTTCAACACCATAATAGTTTTTGATTTAGTAATTTTAAATTTATGGACTTTTCGATCAATTTTATGGTGCATTTTTAAAAAAAAAAGTAATTTGGATCAATTTTAAACAAAATTGTATTTTGAAGTCCAAAAAATATGCAATTTTCAGAAATAATTTTTTTAAATTTATGCACTTCTGCACTAATTTGAAAGGACATTTTTTTGTATTTTATATACTTCTAGGCAATTTTTAGAGTGCATTTTTTAAATTTATGCACTTGTGAGTCAATTTTGGAGTGCATTTTTTTGTATTTTGTGTACGTCTTTTTTATTTTATTCCACTTTTATTAGTTGCAATTTTTTTTATAATTTAAATTTAAATTTTATATTTTATAAATTTTGTATTTCGAATCTGCACTTCTTCATGTTTTCTACACTTTTGACGCATTTTGGAGTGCAGTTTTTTTAATTTTCTGCACTACTAGGCAAATTTTGGAAGTGCATTTTAAAAAAAAAAAGTATTTTGAGTCAATTTTGAAGTGAATTTTTTTAAAAAAAAATATTATATTTTGGGCCAATTTTGGAGTGCATTTTTAAAAAAAATTGTATTTTGACCAATTTTGGAGTGCATTTAAAAAAAAATTGTATTTTGGAGTGTACTTTCCCTAAAAAAAATTATACTTTCCCTATAAAAAAATTGTACATCACCAAATTTTATAGAAATGTTATTTTCCCAATAAAAAACTAAAAATCTGCAAATCTGCAAAATTACTGCAAGAACAACACCAATCTGCAAATTTTTACATCCTAAAATACTGCAGAAACAAAAACAACAACAATCTGCAAAATTACACAAAAATCAACAGAAACCCTAATAAAACTATTTAAACAAATCTTCAAAAAAAAAAAATAGAAAATTACAAAAAAAAAAAAAAACCAGCATACTACAGAAAATCCTAGATACATAAAACCCAAATTTACATAGTACAGAAAATCCTAATCTGCATCAAACCCTTACTACAAAAAAAAATTACACAAATTAAAAAGAAAAAAAATTACACAAAATAATTTACTCAAATCTGCAACATCAAGATCCAAAAAATGGTGGCTAAAATTATTTTGGTTACAAATTCTAGATCAAGATCCAAAGTGGTGGGCTGAAAATCTGCAACATCAACATCAAGATCCAAACAACAAAAATAAGATGCGAAATATAAAAATTAACAGGAGAAATGCATACAAATTAAATTTTATGCAAACCGCCGCGACGCTTCCACCGCACAGGATAAATGCATACAAAGTTTTCTGCAAACCTCCATCACCACCACCGCCCAACAACCAACCTCCATCACCATCAGCAATGACGCCTCCACATGATCCCCCCCCTCATGAACCAGAACCGATCGCGGGTGTGGACCTTCGTCTTCGTGGTGGTTGGTTGACAAGGCGCGTAAAAGGGGGCGGCGCAATTATCGACAAGAGGGAGAGAGCGGTGGTTGGGCTGTTTCTATAGAGAGAGCGGTGGGTCGGTGGTGGACGGTGGTGGATTTGACGGCGGTGTCGTGTGGGCGGTCGTGGGAGGCGGTCGAATTGTAGTGAGTGTGGAAAATTTAGAGAGAGAGAGGGGGAGAGGAAGAGAGAGAGTGAGATAAGAGAGATGAGGGATAAAGCAGCTTTGTGGTGCTGAAATTAGGGTTTTTGTTTTGGGTTGTGAACCCAACTTGTGGCATGACACAAATGTAATAAAAAATTAAAGTAAGGGTAAAATAGTCTCATTTTGTACCTTATAGTCACTACATTTTTCTTTTGTATCTTAGAATACTTTTGATTCAAAATTTGTATTTTAGAGTTTTTATTTCTATTTTTTGTGTCATGTTGTATGCTACAACATATTTTCGACTATTTTCTGGTCAAGTTTCAAAAATTTCTAATAAAAATGACTAAAATTGATACCAAAAAGACCAAATTTAATAAAATATAAACTTGCATGACTATTTATACACACATGCAAAATTACAAGACCATTTGTAATTTTTTTCTCAAAAGACGAATATATCGGCTGCAATTTCTCTTATCAAGAAAAATAAGGGATCTGAACACTTTTATAATTACTCGATTTATCAAGATGTAGTGAACAGAAAATATTTCTTCGGGAAATTACATGTAAATGTCCAATTTTTAGGTTGAATATCACTATAAATTTTATTTTATAAATGTCTTATGATGAACATTTCTTTCTTGATTTTACAAATGTCTTGCGATAAACATTTTTTTTCCTTAGTTCAAGGTCTGATATATTAATTTTCGTCTCAATTCAAGCCATACATCACGACAATAAAAAGTGTCGTACACTTTTGTACACTTCTAAGTTTTATTTTAAGAATAAATATTTTGTCAGATCTAGAATTGAAAAAAAAAATAAAAAAGTATTCATGCCTTGAATTGAAAAACATAAAATTTGAGTCCTGAATTGAGACATTCATAAAATAAAAATCGATATTAAAAACAATATATAAAATGAGTATCAATATTGAGACTCAACTTAAATTAGGTTTTTCAATTACCAAGAGTTTAATGATTTTATATGGGAAAATTACTTGGGAGGTTCAAAATATATCCAATAATTACCCTTAGGTTCCAACAAAACCCCATAGTACTCTTAAGTTCAAAAGGGCACATGAATTGCCATTAGTACCCTTATTCACTTAAACAAAAAAAACCGGCTGAAATAAACATTAATTATTTAATTAACTTTCACATCTCAGAGCTTGGGTGCGATTTTCCAGTTTTCAGACGAGAGGCGAGGCGGCGGTCACATCAGAGAGAGGTAGGTATAGTACACACCGAATTTTTTGATATGTGAATTCGAAATTTGAATTTTCATTACAGGTATGCTTTTGGGTGGGTTTCTGTGAGTACAATTTCACCTTTTGGGGGGGATTTTTCTGCAAAAGATTTGGGGATTCTGGGTTTCATATTCACAACCAAAAGATAATCAGATGGGTCTAGCTTCACTTTGATATTTTGCCTCAATCTATGTTTTATGTGTGCTTCATATCGTTTACACCTCTCTAGTTTGCGTAAGATTTGCTGGATCGGAGAATATTTGGGTTGATGTCGGGGTTGTAAATTCATCGATTTTTGAAGACAGGGTCTCATTCTCATTAACCAATAACTTCAATTTGTTTTGGTACATATCTCGATCAAGTTCCCGCTCACGTGCAAGCTTTTTGATATCTTGAGCCTGCATCAAATTTAGCTGCTCACCCACACTCATGTTTGTTGTATCTGCAATGTCAACATCCATCGGTTCCTTCAATCTATCTTCTACACCAACAACATCCATATCATCAAATGCATTGTCAACCCCCCAATTTAGTGCAGCCATCTCCATCAGCAGCTTCACAATCCATGCCCATCCGATCGCTCTGCATCTCGGGGTGTTGTAATTCACTGATTACATTCTGCACCACTGCATCAACATATTGCACATGATGTTCATCCTGAGAAAGATTCAAACTGAAGCATGGGACGGACATTGAAAGATCAGGGCCCTCGCTCATCGTAAAAACAAGATCCTCACATTTATTGGTCGCATCATCATTCAAGTAACCAACCTCACAGATCTGAGGGGTATCTTCAATCAAGCCTATCAAACCACATGTTTGCTGCCCATCATCATTAAACACACCGACCTCTTTGTTTTGCGGCTCAATATCAATGAAGCCCGTGATTTCTAGTCTTGAATAGGAAGCCACATCCTCGTGCATGGTCACCGACACACTGTTAGACCCATTCAAATCTTGCCATGTAACAATTTCCTTTTTTGTACCACTATGTCCATCACCCCCAAATTCTTGTTTATCCTCACACCCACCGGAAATCCACTCGTGTCGTCACTGGTGTCCATATTGGCAGATTGCAAAACGCCAAAGTTTTTCAGTAGCTTGAACTGCTCTTTCTCTTCCGAAGTTGGCTTCAACACCTCCCTTCTTATCTGTAAAATATTAAAAACAAAATGGGTGGAATAAAAACATCGTTCATAACGAATTAAGGTAGAATCAGAGATTTTTCAGATTGCAGAACTCACATATTCACGTCCCAACTTCAATAGCTTATCACGGGTTAGCACTTTCTTTAATACCTTCAAATCCCACTTCAAGAAGCAAGGAAATCTAACACCTTTTAAGGGATCAACTAAACGGGTATGCTAGCACAACCAAAACTACAATAAACAAAAAAAAAAAAAAAAAAATCAGACATAGCATATACTCAAGGATAAAACAAATTTTGAAGCCATAAATAAATTAAAACATATGCACTTACTGGTAATATCATGGCGCATCCACCTACAGCCATAGTGTTGCTCGATTTTATTTGGCTACGCAACAGATTTGCAATATAATTGCACCAATCATATTTCCATATCTCATCGAACTTCTCAAAGCATACAGTTAGATGGAATGCCATTGCAGAATTCTGGTTTGGCGAAAGTACCGAGAGAGGCAGATAACAACCGGTTAGCCTAGCAACATCCCTTGAGCTCAAATCATCATTCCTATTAAGCACTGACTTCAATTTTTTCAGTATTGCCTTCTTGTACAAAGCAGCCTGTTTAAATTCTCCAAAACAACGGGTAATCCATTCAGGCATATCATACTCGTTGTTTTTCAATGGTATTGTATCTCTCCCACCCCCAATACCAAATATCAGTCCAACATCCAAATTCGTAAGCCTAAGAACCTTTCCACCGATAATGAAACTATTTGTATCATCATCATAACACAAAAGAATCTTCCTTATCACATCCTCCTTCTTATCACACCTTGATTTCAAACACTCACTATCATTCTGGTATATTGCACTGAACATATACCAAAATGGGGTCCGCCGAAAATCATTTATATGATTTTCTTCAAAATTAAGAGAATGAAGATCCTTTATGCATGTCTTTAGATTGCTCCTGTAGTAGGTCAGTGATTGTTTGATTTGCACATCACCTAATAACCAATCAGCAAATTTAAACAAAAAAATGCACAACAACTTACAACTTTTTGCACAATAACAATCTGGTAGATGACCAAATGCTGAACCCTAAAGAATAAAAATTTACCAAAGCGGTTTGTTGACTTATTCTTCTTCCTCCTTAATTTTGCAGCACTATCACTACTGTACTCACGTTGAAGCATCCAAAACATCATTGTATTGTCTACTATCCACCCCAATACCTTCACCTGTTTCAAATCATACTTCATGATTATTGCACAATGTTTTTTTTACTTTAAACGGGTTGAATTTAAATATAAACAGACATACCATCAGAATGCGATACCGAGCTTGTTGAATATGTATCAGAGTCAGAAGTATCATCTATAGGGAATACCCAAAATGTCAGGCGGTGATATATTTTTTGGGGTTCTTAAAATGAAAGTACACATAGAGAGAGGCTTCGATGTAAAATAAGAGTAAACAAAACGGGAGAGGGGGGGGGTTGTATATTTTTGTTAAAAAACATTTTCATGTATATAAACAACCTAAACAAATATGTATCATACACATGACTATATAGGGGATGTAAAGAAAGATTCAAGCTCATCAAATCTGTTTTCATGTATTTGCACATAAACATTATTATAGAGAGGATTCCCAAATAATTTTTGCACATAAACAGAACAGGTTTCATCCTTTTGCACAGAAGTATATCTTCATGTTTATTAATAATAGCAATCACTTTTTTTTTTTTTTTGCACAGAGGTATATCTACAAGAAAACCAAAAAATAAGATCTTCATGAAAATAACTAAAAAACCCATCCTTTTTTGAGTCACCCATTTTTCATTCGAACAGAGAAATCAAACACACAGTACTAAAAATCAACAGATCGAAATATATTACCTTGTCTTCTATTCTTTCGAGTTCTGACTTGTTCTCCCAAACTGGACGATCCTATAAAACCCAAAAAAATATCAAACGACAAGTGGAGGGGAGTTCATGTAAAAGATAAATAAATCTGTATTTTTCAAATGATTTTTGGAATACTATTTAACCTTTTCTTGGTTGATTCTTCTTCTTCTTAACCTTCGAACGCATCACCTTAACTCCACTCAATCGTTTACTCCGCCTTTCGCCCACCATTTCTTCAAAATAATATCAAACAAAAAATAAAAAAAATCAAACAAGAACCAAGAAAATGGCCGGAAAATTCAACGGAATCAAAAAGGAACCAAGATTGCTATTTTTCACCTGCACCGAACCTTGATTTTTTGTTACATCTGCCGGATAAAATTTGGAGGTATCACTGTTTTCAATTTTTGTTAAATGAGAATAAAGCTGGGAAGGTGAATGAAGCTTTGGGGGGAAGATTGGTGTAAATGCCGACTGAAATTGGACCTCGGGAAGACGCACCGGGTCTAATCATTGAACAGTTTTTGCAGGATGATAAATTGGGTGGGGGGTTTTGGTTTTTTTTTTTTACTTAAAAGCTTAGTAAGGGTAGTTTCGGTTTTTAGCTATAGGATTCGTACCTAAGAGTAAGGAATTCAAGTGTTAGTACCTCAGAGTAATTTTATGGACCCATTCGAACCTTAGAGTGAGCCCCTCATTTTATATTTCTTAACTATGATAATTTCATATAGGATAAACAAAACATTAATACCTAACCATTCTTAGAGGTAGATGAAAACTTATTAATACAGATTCACAATACAAAAAAAATTATCACCTCTACCAAAAAAAGTGTCCATATACAACAGAAGATACATACACACCTGAATGTATAGCTTTAAATAGACAATTGATATAAAAACTGATTTGTTTCAACAATTGAGAATATACCATACTCAAATCAAGTAAATGGACTTCAAAATGAACACTTGTTAACATACCTTATGAATAATTTCAAATAATTTCAAGCCAATTTAATTCATCATAAATCTACTCTGGTACTTAACACTTGACAGATTCTTCTGGTACTTTAGCATCATAAATCTTGAATAAATTTAAATAATTTGAAGCCAACTTAATTCATTCATCACAAATCTTGAATTCTAGTAGTTTACACTTCAACAAATTCTTATGATACTTTAGTATCACAACTCTACATTTTGTATACAACAAGAAACCATCCTTTCACCTCCTCCTCTTCCGTTGATTCCCACTTCTAAATCGGGATCCTTTCCGTGAGAACTTTGAAGTCCTAGTTACGCGAAGATTATGATGAGTCGGGCTAGAATGATCATCATCGATATTCTTCAAAATCTTTTTCCTATGATGATGCACGGAATTCCCAGATAACTCCACATGAGCCCGATGAGTGTTGGCCTTTAAAGATCGTCTCAAATGCTCGTTTTTGTAGTTCCTTCTTCGACTAAGCGACGTCCCATGTTCAAGATTCACAGGCTGTTGGGAAACAGAGATTTCTCCTAATTCATACTCATCTTCACTAGTACTAGTACTAGTACTAGTACTAGTACTTAGAACATCTAATTCTTCGACGTCTCTCCTTCTTCTTCTTCTTCTTCTTCTCCGTCGTGTTCTCTTTACGGATGCTAGTTTATGACATAAGGAGGTACAACAGAAGTGTAATACTGAGAAGCACGTCGAAAAACATGCCCTTATCATCCGACAAATTGTTTGACAAATGCATTGGCAGATCCCCAGATTGAACAACAGATACAAGAACAACAGCACTGCACCATTGTTTTGATCAGAAGCAACAACCTAAATCTTTAGTTTTGTCCAAAACAATTATATCGAAATTAAAGAGTCTAAAAACAAATTCAGTATACACATTTATATATTACTTGCAAGAAACATATACTCAAACGAAAGCTAGGGTTACTAGATAATTTTCAAGTACAATATTCACAATTAATTAATACTTCTAACTTAAAGCATTGCTTTTGCATCATCCAAATTAAGAATTAAATGATTTGTGATCAATTTAAATCGCCATTCTCCACTAAATATATGTTTGCAAACAGATTACTAACCAAAGTAGAACAATGCTGCCACCATGACAAACTTCAAGAGACGAGCAACACAGAAATTTTCGATGTAACACATTACATCCCATGTTGAACCGCATTTTGAGCTGCATCAAAAAATTACATCAAATTAAATCTTTCTGACAATTCAAAAACATTCACTTAATTAATCAAAAATGCATCTCATTCAAAAACATAAAACATAAAATGTTGACAGAGAGAAAAATTACTCGCAAGATTTTCCAGATAGGAATTGAAGAGGGTGGCCCAAAATTTTGCCAATAATTGAACCAACTCCAGATGTAATTGAATCTAGGGTGTTCCCCATTCTGCCCTGTTCTCCTCAAGCGGATCTGGAATTCAAAAACACGAATTCTGGCGGTATGGCTGCAATTAGAAAATAAATTTAAAAGAATCGAATTCTACAGTTACAAGAACATGAAAATGAAGTAGGAATAACAGATGAATTTCAGTAATTTCGAAGAGGTTGCTCTGATTTCGGATTCCATGGGAGTGATTAGAAACTGGTTTAACGTTTCAAATTTGTAACTGTCATTTAAATTATCTTTTTCATGGGCTGAATTCATTGGGCTCTACAATTGTCTGCAAATAAATATTATTGGGCCAACAACTATCATTTCCTTGTCATCTATTATAGTCTAGTCTAGTGCATAATTTCAAAATAAATATACTACTCCATTCAATTAAAAATAAATAAATATTTGAAGTGTAATCTGATTTTTAAGATATTATAAAATGACTTGGATTATTGAATAAATTAAAATGTGGCGGATTTCATGTCCATTTATATAGATTATTTTCCGTTTAAAAAAAAAAAAAAGTAATGTAATATAATATAAAAATAGTTGTTCACATTAAATATTTTGATGCATATTTGATTATATATCGCTATAAATCTATATACTAATACATATGATTTCATTCTGGCCATGGTTATTCACACCGCCCCTTTAAGTAAGTACACCTCTCGAATTAGTACACAATACTTTGAATCAGTATATCTTCCTTGGAATTACCAATAATACCCCACTCCTTATTCAATCAATTTCAGAATAAAAAATGTGCACCCCCTCCCCAGATAAAAGAAGAATCGGTGAAACCCTAGAGGCCGCCCCCTTTCATGTTGCCGTCATCTCTCGCCGCTACAACCATGGTCACAGGTAAATTTTTTTTTCGATTTTACAAAATTTCATCTCACGTTCGATTTTACAAAATTTCATCTCGCCGCTACCCCTTTTCATGTCGCTATCGCGCGCTGCCACCGCCCACCGATCATCACCGGCACCGCTCGCTGAAATTTTTACACGGTTTCGAATTTGATTTCTCAAAAGTGGGTGAAAATTTTGAATTTTTTTTCGAAACGATGAACAATTTTAAAAAATTTATGTCGAAATGGTTACCCAATTTTGAATCTGGTGCTCGAAATTTCTGTCAAAAAAAAAATAAAAAAAAAAACCAAAATTTCACTAAATTTTCGAATATATTTTTCGAAATTTCCTTAAGAAATTCAATGAACCAGATTCGAATTTTGGAATTCGTGAAACATAAAAGAAAAAACTTGTGAAACTTTTATACTATCACATTATCATTCAAACTACAATAATACTCTCGAAAATATGTTACAAACAATAAAAGTCATACTAACATGTTTATAATTTAACTTAGGTTTTAGGAAAGTATAGAAAAATTACATATGTATATTTTGAACCACGAATCCGCACCATACTTGCAATATACATCAAATACACACTAGATTTCCAAACGAATCTGCACCATAATCTTGAAACCTTTTCTTTATCTTCTACGGACGACGACAAAACTATGATTTTTGGTGTTTGGTTCACGAGGTTTACTTACAAATTTAATATAATAGTAAAAAGGGTATTTATGTATTTCATTTGGTTGTTTTTTGTAAAAAAAAAAAATCAATGGGAGTTGTACTTACTAAAATGGGTTGTGTGAATAACCTTGGCCTTTCATTCTCACAGATTCTATCAAGTGTCATTTTGTCAAAAAAAGTTTAAAGTTTCAATGTTCCTTAGATGTATAGAGATGAGTATATATAATAGTTGTCAAGTCTTGTATGTATAAAATGCAATTCGTAACTTAAGTGTATTTTTTAAATATATAATTCGTTTTCATGAATCATTCGACATATTTACACTAAAACATTCAACTTGTTTTATATTAAATAAGTTGTACATTTCAAAATTGCATTTATATTACACGTTGCATTTGATGCACAGAAAACCTATTCGTATAATCATATTAGTATATATTCATTAGAATGGATATCTAAAACTATTCATATATAATTTTAATAAATCATTTAAATTTAAAAATTGTATGTCTTCCACAGTATATTTGAAGATGTTAGGTGTTATATGTCCTAGAGAATTATTGAACTTTCTAGAAAAGTTCTACTACTACAAAAATCTTCACCGTTTATTGAGGAGTTAGTTAATATAAAATGAAGAAATGCAATCATTTGTAAAGAATTAAAAACTTGTAAAATTTCATAAATCGTAAATTTGAACTTTAAAAACATAAAATGGATCTCATTAATATAAATAAAAATAATAGAACAACAAAAAGGTAAAAAAACAAGTTTTATAAGCTACACCAACAACTTGTAGTGTTGATTTTTTTTAAAAAGAAATTATGAAGAAAATAGAACATAATACAAGTTCAATTCTACAAACAACTGAAAGTTTGAAACAATACTCGTCTCGAACCAATTGTGAGGAGCCGAGAAGGATAAACAAGTGCAACCTAACTGATGACACTTGAAACAAAGAAAAATTTTCATACTAAAACTGAGTCTAGATCCTATAAAAATCTAAAAATTGCACCTAAACAAACCAAAACACAATGCAAAACAATGGAGGAAAAAACATAATAGATCTAAAATATAAAGATAAAATGCTTAAAAATTACATCTAAAAATTTAGAAGGTTGAGAAAAACATCTAAACTAAAATTACATAAATTAATATTACATTACAGAAAATAAAAGATCCAGTGGATGAAGTTGCTAACTGACCATGCATGTGTGAAAGATTGACATGTTGAACTGAGAAAGGATAGGCTTCTAGCAAGCGAAAAAAAGGTGAATGGTACTGGCGGCAGTTGTTGCGTGAAAGAAGAAAAGAAAGGTGGGCTCTTTCTTAATAGGAACTAAATTTAGAGAGGATCGCAATGAAATTTTTATTTTTTTTCAGATGTTTGAAATATATCAGGAAAAAATTATAATAGAGAAAAAAAATGGTGTAGAAAGCTTTTTCAAATAGAAATTAACATGTGGCTCAATTGTTTTTGGTTAAACTAGGATAGTGTTAAGAAAAATTGGTCATAATTTGCCTAAAAGGAGAAAAATAAAGCTCAAGTTGGTACATTGAAAATGACAAACTGTCAAATTAACCTTTTATATATAATTAGTAAAATTTTCAGATTTTACATAAAAATTATTATTTTGATTTGAAAAAAAATTATTTTTTTCTTTTTCAAATTTCTTGAATTTTAAATAGTTTATTACTTGGTTAATATATATTTTTTACTAGTTTTTAAACCCACGTGCTACTAGGTTGAAATATATCATAATACGATTATTGAATTAACTTTATTTTATGGTGTAATAAGTTTAGTTATTTTTTATATTAATTATGTATTCCTTTTTTTTTAGAAATACGAAATAATTTTGTGTACATTAGTCGAAATTTATTTTATATATCAGTATTGTTTAAAGTATCAAAACACGAATATGAATTTTATGATCAATCAAATTTATATTACCAAATGGAAGAATAATTTAGTATATAGCAATGATGAACAATAAATTTATGAAAAAAATTATTCTCAATTGTAAATTAAATAATAGAGAAACCTAAATGGTGTAGAGTTTGTCAACTAAAAAATTGAAAAACATATTTGAACATAAGTGTTTTTTACTACTAAAAAAGGATTAACAATTAAAAAAACTAATGATAATAATAACTTTCCTATTATTCTATAAGGTGGTTGTCTTATATCTCCTTTATGTGGCATTCATTCTCAAGTTTGCCCTTCAAGATCCGCTTAGTAGTCGAAACTTGAGTCTCAACACCATCATCATCATCATCCTCCTGATATTCATCACCTTCATGCTTCCTCTTGTTTTTTAGAGTTATTTATTCACATTCGACTATTTGGTTGTCACAAATTGATGAAGGAGTAGTCTGTTGAAGTTTAATTTAAAATTTAATATTCATAATTTGAGGAATAAATAATATGTCTGTTTTTTAAATATTTTTAAAATATTTAAAATAAATAATAAATTAATAAGAATACTAACTACCTTGGATGAACGATTTTTCTCTTCTATTTTTCTGATCAAATTCTCATCGGAAGATAACTTCACAACAGTATATACGTCATAATTGTTGTCCAAATTGAATTGCGAAATATGGAATCGAAATATGAATTTTCTGCCAATCAGTTCTTCTAGTTCTGAGGGGAATTTATCATCCAAACCTTTCTGCATATTGTAATAAGATGCATGGAGATTAGGTTAGATTATTTTTTTATAATAAAAAAATCATGGATTTGTTGTTTTATTGAATTTGTTAGTGAGATTATAAATTTTTAATATTGTGTAATTACCTCGTCCATATCATTGATAATATCCAACGCCATTTTTCAAATTAATTTAAACACGTCACGGTCAAGTAGAATCAAAGATGTTGATCCACTTTGGTCAACAACATGCATTGTGGTGTTGAACCTAAAAGAAGTAATTAAAGTACAATGTTTTAAATATAAAAATATATTTGAAGTAAATTTGGAAAGATATAATTCCTAATATAAAAATACTACCTTGTATTAACTGAACTCGGGTTAGTTTTACACTTCTCGCAAGTCCACTTTATTTTTTCAAGGGAAACTTTTTTGGTACACTTTTGGCACGCGTGATAAAATCAGTTGTATGAATTATCTATTTGTGACATGTCGCTATTATAAAGCAATAATATTCCTTGAAACAAACATAAAAATATTTAATTATTATTTTTTCTTGTGTATAATTTTTGTAAATTTTAAATGAACTTCCATCTTTAGTAAAATTTTGGAAATACCGTTTTTATCTCATCAATGTCAGAACAACATTTAATCTCAATATTCTCATCGAACTCATCATAAGCAGATGTTCGAATGAGTTCGGTTTTACGTGCAGTTATTGGGACAGGAATCTTAATAAGGTTGGTTTCAAGCCTCAATCAATTGATAATTTTTACAAAATAATTTCAGTAGCCAACTAATAAAATTGAATTATAAGTATTAAATCAAACATACCTCTTTCTATAATCACGAATCTTGAAAATATCTCCATTGATAGTAAGACAACTTGCATACATCGTATTAGAGACATTTTTTTTGTATAGAAAAACAATTATATTAATGTAAGCAAAATATGATATATATATTTTTAAAAATATGTAATAGGTAATCGGTAAAAAAATACCCTAAAATCGTGGTTCAATTTTTGCATATTCTAAAACGATAATAATTGGCTCATTTGGGCGCTCCTTATTGTAAATCACTAATGGTTCATTTGGGCGCTCGTTATTGTAACTCACTAATGGTTCGTAATAACCCTCCCATAATATGCAAGTAATCATTGTGCGACTACATAAATAAAATTGCCATTGAAATTCCATATTAGCAAATTATTATATAGTCACACGCTTATACGTAATTGAAATAAGTAAATACAAATACCTTTCGTCCTCAATCTCTATGTCCACTTTTTTTACCATTCTTTCGTGGACCTTTACATTCTTCACGTTATAAATACAGACGATGAAAGCAATGATATTAGTAAATAATTGTATTAATTGAAATGCATAAATAAATAAATAAATAAATAAATTACAAATTGATTCCTATAATTATGACGTCACGTAATTTATAGAATATTAATGTATGAATATTCAAACCTATTTGTATTTTTACTTCATCTTCGGTCCGTAACTTTATTTTTTCCAAAGCCATAAATTCAAACTCGACAAAATTATTATAAAGTATATACTTACTTAATGCTTATAAAAGTTAAATAATTAGATTAAGAACTGATTTCAACTAACCAATTAATGATAATCCCCCACGTTTTTTCAAAAGGATTGATCTTTTGACCATTCTTGCATGCTTAGCACAATAATCTTCATATGTAAAAATTTAATTAAGAGAAATAAAAAGTAAAAAAAATATTCAAATATGCTAAGTGAAATGATGAAAATGTGAATTAAATGATCTTAATTGTACAATTATAATCAAACTTACGTGTGTACACACAATTTAACATAATATATTTGAAATATTTTTATATTTTAACATATACTTTAGATGAACTGTTGAGATTAAATTTAAAATTAAAGTTAGTGATTATATAAATTTTGAAATAGAGTAATTTAGCTTTGCCTAAAAGTTTGTTTTTATATATAGTAGAGATTAGAGTTGTTGAGATTAGAGAAATTTTAAAATAGAGTTATTTAACAAAGACACAAATTAGTTACCAAAACTCTAAACGAATAATATTTTTGAACATGCAGGATGATCCATTAAAATATTAAAACGAATACATGGACAATTAGTTAACCGAATGTGATCATATGTCCGCTGGTGGGCACAAACTTATATGATCACCGCTTATGTGGCGAGTTTCACATATGCAAAGTTCCCACCATAATTTAATTAGTTTTTTTTAATTAATTCAATCTTCTTATTTACATATATTCCATATTTTACTCAATTTCATTAATTAAATTAAATTTCTTTTTCCCGTTCGAACTCAACCCGACCCAAACCCGGCTCGACTGGTTCATGATTTAGGGTTTAGGTTTATATAATTAATTTTATTACTTATATTAATTTTTTTACCCGACCCTGACCCAAAACGACCCGAACCCGGCCCAAATGAGAAAAATTAAATTAATTAAAAAAATTAATTAAATGATGGTGGAAACATTGTATATGTGGCGCGTCACGTAAGTGGTGGACATATAAGTTTGTGCACACCTGCGAACATATGATCAAATCCGATTAGTTAACACAATAAACACAATGAATATAAAGACAAAAATTAGTTACCAAACTTCAAATAAATAATTTATTTGAACATGCAGGACTATCTATAAAAATATTAAAACAAATAGGTAGATAATTAATTAACATAAACAGAAGACATACACAAAACATGTAAATAAAGTAAGGAACTTAACCTTTAACTCTAAAATTACCGATCTATTTTGTGTAATTATATTGACGCTGGTTTACCTTTTATAAAGGAGAGAACAAATCGGCGACTATGATAAGTTGTTCGGATTTGATAGGATTCTCACTATTTAATTAATTTTGTTGATTGGGGTCGATTTTTTTTTTTTTTGTTGATTGTATATTCTGGTATATGGGTCTCACTAATGTCGGTAAAATATGCAAAAGGAAAATAATCCGTATCTATATTATAGACAAAGTATATTTGGTATATTTTAAATATTGTTATATCTTAAAATATATTTTAGATGAATGGTTGAGATTAAATTTAAAATTAAATTTATTAAAAATAAAATAATTTTAAAATAGAGTGATTTGTCTTTGCCTAAAAGTTTGTCTTTATATAGAGTAGAGATTATTTTAAATTTTATACATATTATATATATATATATATTTAAATTATTAGATTTTACATATGTATTTTTTGATTGGAAAAAAAAGTACTCATTGTTTTTTTAAATTAATATATTTTCAAAATTTTCAAGAATTTTACATAAACTAAATTTAGTTTATAAAAATATTTTTGTTTTTAAGTCATATTTATATCATATATATAATTTTATAATTAATTTATAATTTATGAATTCATTTTGAAAACATAATTAACTTAACTTTTAGAATTATTTTCCTTCATTTTACAAATTTAATCCCATAATTTTTTTATCAACTGACAGTTTCCATCCATTTGACTAACAAGTTGTTTGTTTGTTTTTTTTAAATGGACCAATTTCCACCTCTTAGAACATTTTACAGTTGATATATTCTCTTTGGGACAAAAAATGTAAATTATCCTTATTTTAAAGATTGAAAAGAAACTGGAAATGATGATGATGCAGCATTTGATTCTTGAAATCTAGACAAATATTAATGGACTAGCTTCAATAGATGAGCAACACATAAGTGCCGCCACCATCACATCTTGTGTTGAATCGTATTTTGGGCTGCGTAAAAAATAGATAAAATTAAATTGATAGGGATACAAAAAAAAAAAAGAACTGTTATTTAGGCGTAAAAATAAAATTTCAATTAAAATTATAGCTTGACTTGGATTATAGAATTAATTGAAATATGTTATGGTACGTGGAACTTATCCTCCAAGTGGGAAAATTATGAAGTAACAAGGGATTTAAAATAAGGCGGTAAGACGGTATCATTCAAAACTTTTTTCTATGAATTTATATTTCATACTAATTGTATTATTAAATTTAAACTATATAATAGGTACACGGGTATGATGTCATTATCTATCATTTATGCAGAAATTTTGAAAAATGCTTATCCTTCACATTAAAAAGTTATGTCCTAACCACATAAATAAATTATGCGACTAAAATGTTGAGGCAGAGTTTTGTATTTATTAAGTGTACCATGTAATTTATTTTTTAAAATGTGCAGTTTTTTTAGGGCATTCAATTTATATGTACCCAAATATTTAAGAGTAGTCTTTTATGCACTAGATTCACTGTGCAACTCATGCGCATTGTTTAAAAGTGCAATTTATTTTCTTGTAACGTTCAACTTATTTACACTTAAATGTTCAACTTGTTCAATGTAAAGTAAATTGAATGTTTTAACGTTAACAAGTAAACTATTTTAGGAAAACAAATCACACATTTTAAAATTGCACGATACAACTAATGCATATAATACTTTGCTTAATTTTGGACAAAAGAAATATTTGTACAAGATCTTTAGAACTGGCAAGAACCAATTAAATCATCAAATATTTTTGACTGGAGGAGTATAAAAATAACAAAAATTGTATAGATTTGGTTTATGCTATGAACCTTATTTTTAATTCATGACATTTGACCATACTCAGAATATAATACGGGTCAAATTTAGTGGTTTAGAAACATGTGTTAAAAATAAGTTAAATTGATCAAATAATTTAAGTTCATGGCATAGACTTGATTCATGGGTGATCAACTCTTAAAAAATAGTTGTTCACATTAATATTTGATGTATATGTAATTATACAACTCTATATATTTGTACAAGAATTACTTTTGATCAGTGATGTAAAAGTCCCGACTAGTCCCCGCCTAAGCGGCGTCTAGGCACTAGGCGGTCGTCGGCAGACCCGATTTTACCTAGGCGCCGCCTAGGCGATCAAGTCGGGAGCTAGACGGTTAAGTCGGGAGCTAGGTGTCCAACACTAAGTATCAAATAAGAAATTTTGTTCTTAGAATAAATTTATGATAAGACAAAAATTGATAATTTTCACTACACTAAAATTTCAAAACACAAATTTGTTTAGTTTTTTATGTTAAATTAACTTTCTTGTACTCTATAATGGATAATATATATAAGAAAATGTGTTTCAATTGTTATCTAGATTTAGACGGTTGTATAATGAATTTGTTAATTAATTTTGAAGTGTAATTTTATTACAATATATCGATAAATAGTAAATAAAATTCATTTAGATGAAAAAAATAAAAAAAAACTGAACCGCCTAGTCCCCGCCTAGATGGCCTAGGCGCTAGGCGGTCCATATCCGCCCGACAACCGATTTCTGCACCCTTGCTTTTGATATATTATTTAATTAATTAAAGGCAAACATGTGCATGTATAAATAAAATAGTGATAATATTTATACATAATAATAAAAGAGTTTATCGTGAACTTGAATTCTCAGAAAAATATACTCATTTATAATTCCAACACCACTAAAACTTCACTTATTTTTAAAGGTAAGAGGGAGTATCTTTTAGTTTTGAACTTTAGCATTTGTAATGTATTTAGTGTTAAATAATAATTATATAATTAAATGGATATGTGTTCACAAGGTATCATTCAGGAACCTATAAACCTTAATTTATTTAAATTTCATGACAAAATTTGCCGGATATTATAAAAGTAACGTATAGCGAAATCATGATTTTTGCACTTGAATGATGAAAATAAATTTCTGCAAAACGAACGCAAAAGAATCAACCACGTCTGCAACAATTTCATTGGGCATACTTGTAGCAATAAAAAAACAAGATCTCAATAAAAAAACTTTGCTACAAAATCTTCAAAACTGACAAGAACCAGTAACATTTGTGGTACAAATACTTTAAAAGAGACGATAAAGATTAAGCTTAGACGTCCCAGCCAGTCGAAGCAACGATTGGCACTACTACATCAGCCGGGGCTGCTGCAGCTGGTGGAGCCTGTGCTGCATCCCATCCATCACCTCCTACCGCTGCACCTGAAATTAATTATCCAATTTTAAGTTTTACATATAGAAAAACTAAAAAATGAAAAAGTAACAAAAAATATAAATTCATAAACCAAACATTAAGAATGTCTTGAGAATGCAGCAGTCGTTTAGCATAAAAAACATGCAGCATTTTTCAACATACAACTACTATGGAACATAACAGTTCTAATTCAATTAACACAAGCGGAGCAACTTACACACAGAATTCGAAAGGTTTCAAATACAAATCAAAATTATTGATTCAGCAATGCATTAATTGCAAACTAAACAGGCAATTTGATTAAAATAACAAGTTAAAACAATTGAAAAAAAATACTAACCTGCATCAGCAGCATTCCAGCCAGTACCAGCCGCGGGAAGAGAACCAACATCAGTACCCCATTGAGCATCAGCAATTTGGGTAGTAGACCATTCACCACCGGCACCTGAATAGTCGGCTGCATAATCTGCGAGAGCAGGAACCTCCTCTTGTTCTTGCTCCTTTGACTCCTCAGGTTCCCTGTAGAAAAACAGGTCAACCTGCCAAAAGAGGATAAAATTAAAAAAATCAAGAGATATCATGGCAAGCAATGGATTCAATAAATACAATATAATGGTTCAAGATTTAAAAAATGTAATTCAGGTCGAAAATAACTTAGGAATTTTACCATGATATCCCATTTGTGTCCAGGTGCAGCTACACCACGCATCTGCAAGACCATCCTAGCCAAGAGCCAGAACAGGCAACCGATACTGTGCTTTCCCTTGTTATTGGCAGGAATACCGATATCGACGTATCGCATAGGCGAATCGGTATCGCAGAAGGCAATAGTGGGGATGTTACCCAGAGCACCTTCTTTAATTGGCTGCATACAAGAATGAATTATCAAAAACATACTGGAGAACGGTGTGAATCCTTACACAAGTAATCAGTTAAAAAGAACAGAATAAGAAAGTGAACGATGTGAATCACACAAGTAATCAGCTAACAAGAACAGAATAAAAAAGTAAAAAAAGATGGCAATAACCTGGTGATCAGTTCTTGGGTCAGTAAGAATGAGGAGCCTTGGTTCACTGAAAGATGTCTGAAGCTGGTTTGTGAATGTTCCAGGGGTGTGACGTCCAGCAATGGCATGAGCACCAGTATACTGTGCAAACTTCAATACAGCTCTCTGACCGTAAGGTCTGGCGGACTGGACAATGATATCTTGTGGGTTCTCAATCCCAACAATAACCCTGGCAGCCATCTGAAGCTTCTCCCATGTTTTGCCAAGGTTAATGATGTAAATTCCTGAATAATTATTTCGTTTAGATATAACTAGTACACGAATGTATAAAATTTCAGCTTCGGAAAAGCCTTGTCTATATTGATTACATGTTGGAAAGATAAACAAAATTTCACTTAAGAATTGTAATTGAAGAAACACCAAAAATGCAATTAATGAAATCATTTGTCCAAAACTAGAAAGCTAATTATCCTAGCATTGAGATTTTTAATCTTTACTCCAATTAAAAACAATTCAAAGGGAAATTGAGGACTGTTATCCAAGATGACAAATAGCAAAATCGACAATTAAGTTTTAAACAGTGGAAACAGAACGATTATAATCATACATATACCAAATGAGTTATCTACCAGTCAACCAAATGGAACAGAATGCCAAATAGATTCATAATTAACATAAGTTATCAATCACCCGAACAACAAAAAAGGGATCAAAATCGACTAATAAGAACTAATAGCATTATACAACAGGTATGCAGTTTAAAGAACTAATCGAAACTGGTAAACACAACAAATCAAAATTACGAGAACAAACGAGACACAGCAGTATAAGCTTTTATACTGCTTAAACAGATAAACAAACCAATACCAAAATAACAAATAGCAACAGATCTAACGTAGAGACAATACACGAATGAGAGATTAAAAGTTGTTAAATTACCATCGTTCCTGCGCTTGAAAACGTAACGCTCCATCTGGAAATTACAATTTTTAGTGCCGAGATGAACTTCGGCGGCCAACATCATCTGGATGTCAGCCTCCTTAGTCGACAGTGTCCTTGCCGGAGTCGCCATCTTCAACGCTGCTTTCGTTAGGGTTTCCAACGCTGCCGGCTGCGCTCACTCTCTAGGGTTTCCAACGATGCCGGCTGATCTCTCCCTTTAGGACTTTTTTGTTCTCCTAGTTTACTCTTTATATGTATAGTTAATGTTGTGATAGGGCTGTGCCAAATTGGTTAGGCCCAGCTATACCTAGGCCCACATCTCAAATGGACTGGGCCGGCCTTTTTGGAGAGAGAAATCTGAGCTAAATATGAGATTTTTTTCCGGATAACAAAAATCTGATTATATTAAGAATGAGACAATAGCGTGAAATGAGTTATAATTTAGGAATTGATGTTTTAACACTTTAGAATATGGTATAATTTAGGCATTGATATTTTAACACTTTAGAAAGATGAATATTGATTTGTGTTAATTTATATTTAGACATTGATGCTATAACATTTTAGAAGGATGCATTAATTTATGTTAATTTATACATCGTCTCATATATTCGATCGTCTTTAACGAATTTTCATTTTTAAGAAATTATAATTATAATTAGACTTGGATTATAGAATCAGGCTGAAGTAATTCAAATATGCTTTGACTCAATGATTTCATGACCGATTTGAACCGGCCGGTTCAACCGGTCGAACCGGGAACCGGCCGGCAAACCGGTCAAAAAGCACCCTAATAACCATTTTTCGGGTTGAACCGGTCAAAACCGAAAAAAAACGGTTCAACGGCTAACAACCTAACCGAAAAAACCGGTTTCCATTTTTTTTTTTTTTTTTTTTAATATTTTTAAAATACTTTTTCTCACATTTTCCTCAACACTTTTGATGTGGGATAAATGTATGAGGTGGGATAACCCTTTTATAAGATTTGATGTGGGATAAATGTAAGAGTTGGATAATATGAACCAAGGTCCACTTTCACCCCTTTTATAATACTTCCTCTCACATTTTTTCCCAACACTTTCGATGTGGGATAAATGTATGAGGTGGGATAATACTTCACCCCTTTTATAATACTCCCTCTCACATTTTTTCCCAACACTTTCGATGTGGGATAAATGTATGAGGTGAGATAATATGAACTAAGGTTCACATTCACCCCTTTTATAATACTCAATCTTACATTTTTCTCCAACATTTTCGATGTGGGATAAATGTATGAGGTGAGATAAATATAAATATATGAATCAAGTTCCACCTTCACCCCCATTTATAATACTTTATCTCACATTTTCCTCCAACACTTTCGATGTGGGACAAATATATGAGGTGAAATACACTTTTCCCCTTTTATATGGTTTTCTCTCACATTTTCATTTAACATTTTTTATGTGTGAACAAAATTATGAGATTTTATTTTCTCTTACATTTTCTTTTAATATTTATTTTATGTGGGATAAAAATATAAGGTTCACCTTTCCCTTTTAAGTTACTTTCTCTTATATTATTGTGTTGTTTTTTATTATGATCATGACTCTATTGTGTTTTCTTAGATATGAAAAGTTATAAGATGTATGTTTACATTTTTGTAGGTGTATATTTATTTTATTTTTTAACTAAATATAAGAAATATTGAAACAAATTAGGCAGAAATCATTTCAACGGTTGAACCGCCGGTTACACCGGTCCGACCGGTTGAACCACTGACCGGTGGTCTGTCCGGTTCGATCACCGGTTCGATTATAAAAATACTGCTTTGACTTATGGTAGAACTTCTTCCGAAATGGGAAAAGAAAAGTACATGAAGTCTAAAAACGTAAGGGTTTAAAATCATATTATCAGAGGCAAATAAATGAGTCTAAGTTATTTTATTCTCTGCTTATTAGCCCACTAATTCTTAATTATTTTCATATTACTCATATTTTTTTATAGGCAATTAATTCAAATGTGTTAAATCACAATTTTGATTTTTCAGATTTTAAAAATCATAATTGTAAACTAAGTAACACTACATTTTCTCTAAATACTTGGTGAACATGCGCTATAGCTTTGGACTAAAATCAACAAATTTCACTTGAAGGCAATATTTAATCTACCTCTTATTTAAAACCGTTTGATTTATTTGGTGAGGGGGCCAAAATATAAAGATTATTAAAGTTATTGTGTCAAAAATATTTTAAAATATGTGTATTGGACGAAAAATTCTTACACATAATTTAATAATTTATGCGTCGATAAGCACACAACATAAGAGATGATGCTTTTTAATTTGAGTTGGTATGGTGTGAAATTTGTTAACCGTGAAATTGGTTTTTTTTTACAGACATACTCTTTAGTAATATAAATTTACACCCTTTTAGTAATATAAGTCACATCCTGCAGCGATTTCACTACTTATTAATTTATATGCTTAATAATATAAGTCACACCCTTCACTTTTATGAGTAATACTCTTTATAGTAAAACGTCACACCCTTTACAGTAAAAAATCACACTCTTTAGTAATATAAGTCACACTCCTTAACCAGTTTTACCGTGAAACTTGTTCACACTATACTTTGTCTTTTAATTTTCATAAAACTGAGTTCAAATCACACCACAAGAAAATGTTATTTGAATTTTTATTAAAAAAAAAAAGGGCAATAGATATAACAAATAAAAGACTAAATAGAAAACACAAACTCTCATATCAAATTTATTCATATATAGTATGAAATTGACACCATAACACTTATAACTTATACCATATTATACTTATAAATTAATACTTACAATATTTTTAATGCTATGAGTATTAATTTATAAGTGTAATAGTATCAGTTGATATATGTGTAATGATATAATTTACTATAAACAAATTTCATTGTAGACTTTTTCAATTAAAAAACTAATTAAAATGAAAAAAATAAGATCTATACATATTAAATATATATAAAGCTAATTATATGATATATACTATATCTATGTAATTTTTTATAATATATACATATTATATTTATTAATTATATATAGTCTAATTTGATCCATATATTAGGGCATCCAACCCAATATGCAGTACATGTGATTAATTTAATATCAAGCTTCAAACCTCTTATTTATACAAAGCTCACGCCTATTATATACTAACACTTGACGTAACATAATTAACAATAAACGCACACATATATATTACTTAGTGGAAGAAAATTGGGAGGGGCCCACGCTCAACGTGGCTCCGCTACTGGTCTCATGCAATATTGTTAAAATTCATTACACATTAAAAAAGAAAAATAAGCACAACTTAATGGATAAATGAAGAGTTAATTTTATATAAATACACGAAATTTAAATTTAGTATCAATCTAATTATGACTTTTAATATATTTATAAAAAATTTCAACCTTTTATGATGTTTCAATTTGATACACATTTTTTTAATTCTAATCATTATTGATGTCGTGTCTTGTCGGAGCTTGTATGTTTATACCATGTAAGATGTCATAACGAATGTCACATACTCATACTTGTCCACATTATAATAATAAATATTCAAAATGAAAAAAAAAATCTAAAAATGTAAATGAATAGAAACAATATTAAAATAAAATGAAACATAAATAGTAAGAGAAAAAATCTAAACAATTATTCCCTGGCCCTAAAAAAATGTTTCTTAAAAAAAATCCATTCCAGCAGCGCTTCATCGCAGGAGCGGCCTCTCCTTCTCCAACAACAATCTTACCTCTCTACCATCCTGTATCGTGAAATTTCCCAACAATAAATATGCGCACATATTAGATTTGAAAAAAATCAATTGACAACAGATAATAGGGAATCGAAGTTGAGTTTCGTCTGTTTCTATATTCATGTATTTCTAATTTTTTCTCGCTTTTGGTTAGATTTTGTTGCTGAGGTTTGAGTAGGAGGGCTTTAATTTCTAGACCTTGTGAAATACGTATTGTTGATTGACGGTTTTTTGTTGTTGACTTCGTGCAATTTTTTTCGTGGATTTTTGAGTGAGATTTCTGCAATTTGATTGAGGGTTTCTTTTCGTGGGCAAGAGATTATTTAGTGGAGGATAGTGGAGGATGCGATGTGGTTGAGATATACATGACTTGGAATGGGACTGTGGCGGCACGAGAGATGGTGCCGCGGCGGGACAACGGAGACATGATATATGCAATCATGAACAATTGGAAAAGATGAGCCGATTGAATTTTCTTTTGTTAGACTTTTTTTCTTTTTTTTTTTTGAACTTTTAAGTTATTTATAATGATACTTTTAATTTTCAACATTTTTTTTTAAAATATGAGATGGACATCTTTTTCTATCCTGCTTCCAATATGGCATAGAACATGGTCAAAGACACAAGCTTTGGCGAGACACGTCATAAATAGCCTGGTGAATTTTAAAATTGTGTATTGAATTGAAACATAGTAAAAGTTCATAACTTTTTACAAAATTATTAAAAATTGTGATTAAATTGAAACTGAATCTAAATGTATTAAAGATCGTTTGTTATGTGGTATGAGATATGAAAAGATATGAAATCATGTGGTATGTTTTATTTACCCATGTGATATATTTGACTTTTTTAAGTGTTTGTTATGATGGATTAAATCATGATTGATATTATTAATACCACCTAGGAAGGATAATATTTGGTATTATAAATACCACATAGGAGATGAGATGTATAATCATGTAAAAATGAGAAAGGAAAATGCGGGCTTTCGGGCCAAAAGGAAAAGTCATCAAGTATACCAAACACTTAAAAAGATAGGATATGATTTGTTTTACCTTGTTTTCCTTTCTTTTTCCACATAACAAACTGACTCTAAATGAATAAAGAAATTAAAGTACACAATTTAAATTCATCTGACAACCCACCCCACAGGACACGACTCAACAAGAACTTATCTTTGAAGTTAGGTAAATAAACTCTAACTACTTCGATTTACCATTTTCTCAAAACAAACTTAGAGCTAATCAAACGAGGCGTGACAAAATTAGACCTAATTCTACCCTGCAAAGCTCTGAATATCTCTAAACTTGATGATTAATGAAGAATTTGATTCTTGAAATCTAAACAAACTTAATGACACAATATAGAACTTTCTAGAGAGAATTTCAGAGCACGGACTAAACGAGAATACATTTATGGAACTCTGGTTTTTTTGGCTCAAACATTAGTCCATCCTTCCCTTGAGAATTCTCTCTGTAACTTCAGTTGGTGTGCTGTAACAATGCAAAACATTCACGCAAAATTCAAGTTCCATTGAAACAGAAGAGATTTCAGGAAAGAAAAACACAAGGCATCGAAAAATCACTTACACAAGATAGACATGTCCTCCCCAACCACTCAAACAATCACGATCTACTGATGATAGCAGAGCTTGTGAGATGGTTTCAAACAATTCCTCAGCTTCCTGAAATATTACAAGTCCTTTTTAATCAAGAGTGACATCAGAGAATTGGAGTGAGATTGTGAGAAGGTAGGTAGTGACGACCCAGTAAAAAAAAAAGGTGCAAATGCTACTGGAATCTACTACAGGATATAAGAAAGAACAGTAGTTTATCGATAGTTTTAGTCCCAAATAATCAGATAAGAACACAAGGTATAGTTTACGAACCATGTCAGGTTTGAACATGGATTCACAGGCACCATAGAGTGATTCTGAGGCAGTTCCAGCAACAACAAAATCTTTGGCAAGTTCCCTGCGTTTTAACAACAAAGGTAAACCGTGAAAATTTTGTTCTGGGAATATGTGACCAAGTAATCCATAAATCCTGAACAGTGGCTCCCAAGGCTTAAAGACGAAGATGATGTGCATTTGGTGCTAGTAGCAGTAATCTTGTGTAAAACACAAGAGAACTACAACTTACAACCTTATAATAAGCACAAATAATTTAAGATAGAATGTCCAATCACCAGTCCGTTCATAATACTGACACCAAATTACTACCAATACCAACTTATCATTTTCAATTTTAATTTCTCTATCACTTGAAATATATAGAGGACCCATCAGATTCAAACCACAACAGTAACATTTAAGCCTGCCTTGAAAACTTCTCAATGAAAAAAGTAAACTTAAGAAAGTGAGGAAAAGAAGTTTGAAGACGTACTTCGCTCCAATGGAATCCATAGTGCAAATGAAGGGTTTGTCATCGTCACCTAGTCCAGCAATAACAGGTTGGCAAAAGTATGGACCAAACCTACACCAAACAAGGAAGAACTACATTAAAAAGTCATATATCTCACATATAGGAAAGCTTTGATCAAGGCCCTTCTTACACCTCTATTTGAAAACTATAATGGGTCTATGCTGCGTTTAACCTGTTTCTTTTTTTCTTTTCTTTTTTTGAATCATAACAAACAAATAGAAAAAACTTCAGGGCCAACAATTTTATAGATCAATTCAGCAAACTTATCTTAAAGGTTAGACGTCACACCATTATAGAAGTTAACTTCATCAATATAGGGCACGTAGACATAGTCCAGACAAGTTTAGTGACATTAGTGAAGCTTCTCAGAGACACATGGTGCTCATGTCTATTAGCTTTTAAAGATAATATATTCTTCTCCGATAGATGACAAGAACCAATTTTTAGGGGCATTCACATATAAAGGGGTCAAGTGACTAGGCAATGACAAAATGGTTCAAAGGACAAAGAAAGTTACAAACTTGAGTTAGATCATCTTCATCTACATTTCCCTTACATCCGTGACTTACTTATTTGAAACAACTGTGGGTGATACCAGTTCCAACAACAGTTAATTCTAAGTTAAATAAATACATAAGCTTTGAACAGTTTTACCTACCTCTTCTCATAGAGAAGTGCAGATACTAAGCTAGCAAATGTTTCTGGCTTCATGTCCCTCTCTTCCCTTAAATGATATAACTTGTGTCGAAAAACAAGCCTTTGATGCCTTCAAGTAAATTCAACAGAAACAAGTCAAGAAACCGATGTGTAAACTTGCCCAAAACATAACCGATTATACACACATCACTCAAGGATTTTAATTTGCTCTAAAATACCGGCACAAGCTGGCTATTCTAGTCAATGCATTGACACATATAATAGTTTAATCCCCCAAAACCAACATTGAAGTAAACGAAGCGCAACCCAATTCCGACGGGAAGAACAAACAATTATCAAAACCGAAGATTTTGCAATCAAAACCAACCAATTACAATTTCCGAACTAGCCTGAGCAGCATCTGCACAGAAAAATTAAGTGCTCGGAGAAATTGCTATAAACACAGAAACGAAACCACCAATTTCAGCAGAAATTAACGTCGGCAATACACAAAAAATTTCACCTCTAACCTAAATCAACCAGTATCAGGAGTACAGTTCTCAATTTTTCGATTCAACTTACAGAGTTTGCGCATCAGTAGCGAGGCCAGCGAGACCGATGAAGAGCTTATCGTGGATTCTGTAAATCTTCTGAAAGTCAGTGGCGATTGTTTGCAACTGAACCCCAAGCCGCCGGTCGCTGGCGATCGCGAAGCAATTCTTACCCACCATCGCCACCAGAGCGCTTCCATTATACTCGAATATCTGCAATTTTCCTCCAACCAAAAATTAATCGCAACAAAAAATCCACCAAAAAGGGAAAAAGAAATTGAGGCTTTAACAGAACACGCAGAAGGAGAAACCACATACGATATATACTTACCGACATTTCGACGTAGATACAAATTACGGCAGAAAATTGTGAATAACAGAAGCTTTTCTCAACTGTTGATGCTTTTGCTTCAATGGCTTGGAGAAGGGGACAATTCGAAATTTACGAACCGGGTCGAGTTCAGTCGTTATAATTCGGTTAAAATATAGGTCTCGGGCTCAAAAGTAGTTGGGCCGTAAGTGGGCCTAATTGTAGAGAACAGCCCATTTGGGAAACTAAAAGTATTTTAACTTGGCTTTAGTAACACTTTAGATCCATTAAAAAATCATACAAAACTAAAAAATAAATGTGGGCCCATACATAGTAGAAAAAAGTCTAAGTACATGATTGTAATCACATTCAACCAAGATAAAACACATAAAATCAATTAACAAACACTACTACACATTTGAGTTGGAATTTCCAAACTTGGATAACCTTTTTGTTTAGCAATTTCTCCAAATAGTTCCTTGAGAAGCGGGTTCTATTAAAAAAAGATCTGCGATTAAAAAACCATTGCCCAAGATCAAAGTTTTAGACAATGGTTCATAATCGCTTTCTCCAAGTGAATTAATTTTTTTTTTTTGTAAAGCTTGTATTTTTTGTTTTATTTTTTGTTTTAATTTTTTTCTTTTTAGGCAAGACTGATTCAAATATTTTATTTTTTAAATTCTCGTTATTTTTTTTTTAATATTAAATTTATATATAATGAGAATAACACAAACTCTTTTGTAAAATTTGTTCATAATATTACTTGTTTAAATAGAAAAGTATTACTTGTTTAGATAGAAAGTTATAACTTGTTTAAAGAAAAGTATTACTTGTTTAGATGAAAAAGTATTACTTGTTAAAGAAAAATATTATTTATTTAGATAGAAAAATATTACTTGTTTAGAAGGAAAATTATTACAAGTTTAAAAGAAAGGTAGTACTTTTTTAAAAAAAAGTACAAGTAAAAATTATAATTTTAATATAATATAATATAATTTAATTTAATTTAAATTTATATTAAAAAATTATTATATAAAAATGTGATTGAATTAATAAATAAGATAATTGAAATAAAGAATTTAAAAAAAAATTGTAAGAAAAAATAATTTTTAGAACATATAGAATTAATTTCATTAAATAAACGCAAGAAAAGTATTACTTGTTTAGATGAAAAAGTATTACTTGTTTAAAGAGAATAATTACTTGTTTAAATAGAAAAATATTACTAGCTTGTTTAGATAGAAATGTATAACTTGTTTAAAGAAAAATATATATTACTTGTTTAGAAGAAAAAGTATTACTTGTTTAAAGAAAAATATTACTTATTAAGATAAAAAAAGTATATTACTTGTTTAGAAGGAAAAGTATTACAAGTTTAAAAGAAAGGTACGTAGTGTACTTTTAAAAAAAATAAGTAAAAAATATAATTTTAATATAATTTAATTTAAATTTATATAAAAAAATTATTATTATATAAAAGTGTGATTGAATTAATAAATAAGATAATTGAAATAAAGAATTTAAAAAAAAATTGTAAAAAAAAATTCTAAAAAAAATGAATTAATTTCATTAATATAAATTAATTTCTATTAAATAAACGAATTGAAAATTTTAGTGCCCAAGGTCCGTGTTAGGGAATTGGGAAATAATAATTGCCTCAATTGCCCAAGGTTGGTGTTATATATGAGGATGGGAGGCTTAATAATTGCCGTCAAAAAATTTTTTTTTTTTTTATAAAAAGATGTTGAGAGCGTTTAAAAATGATTTTTTTTTTTTTTTTTTTAAAAAAGTGTTAAAAAAGTGGTTAAAAAAACCAGGTATATGTTGTGACAAGTGAAAATCGCTTCCTTGGGAACGCGAAAGAAAACCGATTTCTCCAATGGTTTTTATTTTGGAAAAAATTGTTGTGTTGGTTATACAGCTTCTCAAGGTTTAAAAAAGTGTTGGAGTTGTTCCCGCCGTCCAAGTAGTATATATGGACAGACGGTTGAAAATGGTTTTTGCAATCATAAAAAAACCGTCTGTCAAGCGCGATTTCTTGGACAATGTTTTTATTATCCAAGCTTGGACAAAAAAAAAAAAAGTGTTGGAGAGCGGTTAAAAAATTTGCCCAAGTGTATATCTTCCAAGGTTTAGTGATTTTAAAAAAAAGTGTTGGAGAGCGGTTAAAAAATTGTTAAAATGTATATGCTTGAAAATGAAAATCGCCTCTCAAGCGACCCTCTCACAAAAAAAAAAACCGCCCAAGTGCGATTTCTTGGACGGTGGAGTTTTTTTCACCTATCCAAGCAGACAACTATTACTTGGAAGCGGTTATAACGGTTCTCCAAGGTTTAAAAAAGTGTTGAGAGCGGTTAAAAACACGGTTTTTATATCTTGGACCGCGGTTGAAAATAGCTCTCCAAGTGATTGCAATCTTGGAAAAACCCGTCAATGCGATTTCTTGGACAATGTTTTTATTATCGGTATCCAAGTTGATCATATTTTAACGGTTTATACAAATTTCTCAAGGTCATTTTTAACAGTTGTCCAAGCCCAAATCTGTATTAGTGAAAAAATAATATTAGAATGTAAATTTACATTAATTTCTAGGTAGTCTGAATTTAATTAATTTAGTGGTAAGTATAGCATGCAAACGATGCTTTCTTGTTCCAAGTGAAACAATGCAAAACTTGTTTCTAGCTTTTCACACCCCATTCATTTGCCGACATAAGAAAAATCCAATGAATTTAATTCGGCTAAACCAATAAGTCCATTTTATTTTTCTCTTTATTTCATTAACAATCTGCCGCCTAATCAGTATTAAAATAATTTACATATAGAATGAATCCGTTCTCTGTAATATCTCCTAAGTTTTAATTGATCATTTTGGTGACTGAAATGAAGGCATGTTTTAATGCATATTTCCTTATTTACTTATCTTCCCCTTCAATTTATGACTTATTTTCGTAGCTTATACGTTTGAATTAATTATTAGTCAGTTGTTTTCGCTCTGGCACTGACATTTTCGTGCTTAAGTTTGCGATTCTATTTTATTCTTTTGCAATTTTAAATATATGCATTTGGGAGAGTGAGAGAGAAAGAAATATTATTGTGTTTGTGTTTTCCCTCGTAAAAAATTGTTGGGTTTCCGGTGGTGGTGGTGGATGGTGGTTGCGGCGGCGATGGGTGGCGCAAGTGGTGGTGATGTAACATATGATGGAAGGTCGCTATGATTGGTGGAGAACGGAAGCTAGTGTTTTCTGGTTCAATTCATTATCCAAGAAGCACACCTGATGTAAGCTCTCTCTCTCTCACACTCTATGTGTGTTTTTTTTTTTTTTTTTCTTAAAGAAAAAAAATTTGAGAAGAAAAGAGATTTTTTTATTTTTGTTGTTATATGTTGCTGCATGCATCTATAATTAAATGTTGCAGAAAAATAACTTTCGTACATATTGTCGACTTATTATCACGTGTTCTTCAAATTATTTGAGAAGATGACAATGGTGCCACTGTAATCCTTTGAAATTTACGTTAATAAATTAACTTTCACAATTTAAATTACAAATTCATAAAATTCATTCGGATATACGTTGTGTTTGTAAATTATATATGGAAATAAAATAGAATGATGAATAAAATAATTAGACAAAATTTTCAAGTTCACGTGTTCAATAAAAAAGAGTGACGTGACATATATATATGTGTATGGTAACACTAACACCTCATTTTTATGAAAGAAAACTTGATTACACATCACTTCAATTACTTTCAATGAATTAGTAAAAGAAGATAAAAAAAAACAGATCATTCCAGCTTGTGTTGCCCCTAATCAGTAGTCATTAATGATGTTGATTAATTGTTGTACAAGAACTTGAAAAACTAAAAATTTGATTTACACTCAATCTAATATAATAAGTTACGAGATAAATTCAAACTTGGAACTAAAATAAAATGGCTACACTTGCAATATTTTTTCTTTACACATTATTTTTTATTTATTTTTTGTCCCCTACATCTTAATTTAATTATATTAAGTTTTACGTACCCGTATTCTTTTTCTCGTTTGTTCGATCCCCGCACATTCTTTTTTGTTTGAAGTGTTTTTTTTTTAATAATTAAAGAACTAAAAATTAATCAAAATAAAAGTACATGAAGTAAAAGGGTAACTGGAAAATCAAAGGGTCAAAGTAAAAATAAAGAGAAAAATATGCATTTCTCCTAAATACTTTTTTTTTTTTTGAATCATCCTAAATACTAATTAAGTGGAAGATATTTTCAATTTTTTATTTTATTTTTTACAGATGTGGCCATCTTTGATATCGACAGCGAAACTAGGCGGACTAGATGCAATCGACACTTATGTCTTCTGGAACCTTCACGAACCCCAACCTGGTCAGGTAAAAAAAAAAAAAAAATATCATTAAATTAAATAAAAAAAATGAATCTTGTAATAAAAATAATCTTGTAATGAAATGAGTTTTCATTATATATAATATATGTCTATATACATACTAAAATGAAGTTCTGTTTTATATATAACACTGCCTCACACAATCACACAAAATTAAATAAAGGTTTAAAATTTAACACGTATTGAAATCAATGAAAGAACAACGCACATAAACCTTGTTTTCAAAAGAAAAAAACAAAACGCATATAGCTGATCTCTAATATATATTTGACATTTTGCAAGAAAATTTTCAGTATGATTTTAGTGGAAGACGTGATATATATAGTAGGATTTATGAAGGAAGTACAATCTCAAGGACTTTATGTTTGCCTTCGGATTGGACCCTTTATTGAGAGTGAATGGTCATACGGGTATTGATAATTTGTTCTAAGGTTTCTTTATTTAATTTTACTAAGTTTTTCTTTTAAATTTATTTATTTGTTAATAAGTTAATTGGCAGCTAATATTTACAAAATTCATCGGCAGAGGCCTTCCATTTTGGCTCCATGATATCCCCGACATTGTGTTTCGATCGGACAATGAACCATTCAAGGTATTTGTGTGTACCCATATGTTTATCTTTATTTAGTACTATCTTAAAATAATGTGTAGATTAATACAAAAAAACACTCTTTTATGTCTAAATTAATTATTGAAAAGATTATGTGGTTTGAATACTTTAATTGAATAATACAAAATTACAAAATAAGTAACCGATTCAAATATATATGAGGAAAACATGTGAAACGATTTTACATTTCTCAACTAGTGAATTAAAAGTTGGTCTTATATATAGGAGGTATTTAGTAATTTATTTGAACTAAAGTGTTTACTTTTTTTTTTCGAATTAATTTTCGTAATTTATCTTAAATTAGTCGTGATATTTATAAATTAATACTATGAATTAATTTTGTGTCATTCTCGTTCTTGAATGACAGTTTTACATGCAAAATTTTATAACGAAAATAGTTGATATGATGAAGTCGGAGAAGTTATATGCATCACAAGGAGGCCTTATTATACTTTCTCAGGTTGATTTTCTAACTTAATTTTTGAAATATGTTTGAGCAAATTTATTTCTGATAATTCTGAATTAAAATTATAATAATATGTATTACCTTGTGTAGATCGAAAATGAATACCAAAATGTAGAAAAAGCATTCCACGATCAAGGGCCGTCTTATGTCAAATGGGCCGCAGAAATGGCTGTGGGCCTTGAGACTGGTGTGCCATGGGTTATGTGCAAGCAAGATGATGCTCCTGATCCTGTGGTAAATTCCTCTTTTTTGGGCCTCAAATGACACGTTTAGGCCCAATTCAGGCACATGATTGGCTTGCTCAGATTTTTTAAAATTCTGTAGATTAATGCATGCAATGGGATGAAATGTGGAGAAACATTTGTAGGTCCAAATTCACCAAATAAGCCAGCAATTTGGACAGAAAATTGGACTCACTTGTAAGATAATAATTTTAAAGAAGAGAAAATTGTTTTTTTGTCTTATAACTTTCACTCATTTTGATCATGGTCCTACCAACTTAAACGTTTTGATATTGGTCCTGTAATTTTATAAAATTCGATTTTTTTGTCCTATCAACTGCTAGTTACCAACTTACCTGCAATAACAGGTGACATGAACTAAAATGTCGAATTTTATAAAGTTACAGGACCAAGATCAAAACGCGTAAGTTAGTAGGACCACAATCAAAATTGATAAAACTACTGGACAAAAATTCAATATTCCCTTTAAAAAAACTCTTCATATTTCTTGATTTTGAAGATCATGCAATGAGATTAATTTAATTTGGTATTTGTCTTGTTTACATGTGTAGCTATGACTTGTAGGAAATATCACCAAAGTTAGATCAGCACAGGACATTGCATACCAAGTTGCCTTGTTCATAGCCAACATGAATGGGAGCTACATAAATTATTACATGGTAATAATTATTATATGTATGTTTACTCAATTCAAGTTTAGTATATTTCATAAATTTAACATACATTATTCTACTCTCTTTCTCCTTCATAACACTATAAAGTGCATTTTTGTTGATTGATCAGTATCATGGTGGAACCAATTTTGGAAGGACAGCATCCGCATTTGTAATAACTAGCTACTATGATCAAGCTCCACTAGATGAATACGGTATGCACACACACACACACACTATATAGATAAGCACTAAATCAAATATTCATTAATTAAATCTCAAATTCCAATTAACATATAGGGTTGATACGGCAACCAAAATGGGTCATTTGCAAGATTTACATGCAGCAATTAGGCTATGCTCACAAACCCTTCTCTATGGATCAAAAACAAATCTCTCAATGGGTGCACTACAAGAAGTAATGTCTTGCCCTTAATTTGGTCGTTGTTTTACATACTGCTAAGTTGTGTTTGGACTGAAGGATTTAAAAATTGATTTTAAACGCATTATTTTCATCTAAACGAATTTTTAAGTGATTCGAGTTCGTTCAGATCCACTCCAATTTGAACCAACTTAAAATCCACTCATTTAATATATATATATTTATTGTAATTTTTGAACCAGGCCTATGTATACGCGGGAGACAAAGGAGACTGTGCAGCATTTCTTGTGAACAAAAATCAAGTGAAGAATGCAGATATTCAATTTCAAAATCAAACATACCAACTTCCTCCAACGTCGATTAGCATCTTGCCCGATGGCAAAACTGAGGCATTCAACACAGCCAAGGCATGTACCAGAATATGTTACACCATGCAACAATTTTATTTTTGCACATATTATAATTTAATGAATAATTAATTTGTTGTCTTACAGTCGAACCACCAACCTAGTACAAGATCAAGACAGGCAGTTGTGAAGCTGGAATCACCAGAGATGTGGCAAGAATTCAATGAAGCAATTCTAGTGTTTAATGAGACCACTTTGAGGTTCGATTTATTAGTAGAGCAGATGAACACCACAAAAGATGCATCTGATTATTTATGGTACACAACCACGTAAGTTAATGACCAATTATTTTTTTCAATCAATTTACAATATTGTTGCTGCAACACTTAATTAAACACATATAGTATGTCCAAAATTAATCATAAAATTAGATTGAAATATTAATTTGGAGTTATAAATTGAATATTTTCTTTATCATAGTTACAAAATTAGTGTTTTATTTGAATGTTATGTATCTTTATATGAATGTTATGCACATACATTTTTTGTGTGGGGTTGAATGCATGATTTTAAATATTAAATAATATTTATTAATTATGTATATATCATTAGTACGAATTTAAAATTCTGGATCGTGCTATCAGTTATCAGCAATCCGAGGAGTCGGATTCTAAAATCACAGTGCAATCGCGTTAAGGGCCTTTGTCAATGGAGTGCTTATTGGTAAGACCACATGAACATAGTGCTAATTAGAACAATTAAGCCTTCATGCCTTAACTAGATTCAATATTGATTTCTAAATTGAAACCTATATAACTCCATAGATTCTGAGCACGGGACTTATAGAAATCAAAATCTCACAATATGGTTGAGTTACCGGTATGACTCTACCTTCTTAACACTTGCAATTTCTTTACACATCTAATTAAATAAATATTTTATGTTGTTATTTAATTAAGTTAGAAAATTTTAGGATTCAGGGGCACACATGGAGCGTAGAGCAAGTGGATTGGAATCTGTGAACATTCAAGGTCAAGATTTAACCAATTATTCTTGGGGATATCAGGTATACAATAAATATGCTTTGAATTTTTACTAATAATAAGATATATTCAATAAATCATGATTTTTTTTTCTTCTTATAATATGGTTGGTTTACAAGGAGAGAAGCTACAAATTTATACAGAGGAGGGATCAAGCCAAGCAAAATGGAGCAATTTTAATTCCTCTTCTCAACCCCTCAAATGGTATAAGGTAAGACATGGATGGATTTGAGGCGGGTCGTCTCTTTTCGATTTAAATATATTTATCGGTGGCTATTTATATCCAAATACTTCTCAAATGAATTTATATGGGTTTAATTTCCAGCAACAATTAAAAGCGTGGATGCCGAGCTGGCACATTGATGTCGACGATAGAATGCCACGACTAATGGATAAGAGATATTTATCATTTTTCTTTAAATTTGAAAATATTTTTAAGAAAAAAATATCTAAGAAATATTTTGGGAATATAGAAAAACGTTTATATTCATCAGTATAAAACGTATTCATACCTGAATTTTTAATTTTTGCCGTAAAATGTCCACATAGGAAGAATGCAAAGGTTTCATTTTTAAATACATTTTTTAGATTTTTTTAAAAGAAACATTTTCAATTTTAAATAAAAAAGAAAAAAACATTTTATTAATTTGTCGTGGCATCCTATATGGAGATCTATGTGGCACCTCACGACAACTTCAGCAACCACATCATTTAATTGTTGCCGAAAAAATAGATAGATGTTTCGAATTTGCAAAACTTTTAAAGACATATGGTGTCTCGAATTATTAAAAAAATATATATTTAATAATTAATAAAAAATTCAAAGATGGTGATCTTTTTTTTCAATCTATAATGTTATACTTTCATTTTGTGTTCGCTTTTATATAAACTTATAATTTTGCACAGGGATAGGCTCCTTTATATTCCGCTTTCAAAATATACTAAACTAGCGTAAAACCCCGCGTAACACGCGGGAACAAACTCATTGAGAACAAATCTTTAATTTTTTAGTGGGTCTCAGCAAGACCAAGTTAAGTCGCAAGATTCTAAGATATAAGAGTGACTCATTAAGAAAATGGGACCTTACTATTAATGAAAATGAGGATCCACAATAAAAAATGGGTAGGATCAAAGTGAATGCACGGATCTAGAATCTGTACACCAAGTGTATATGAGATCTTTGTCTTAATTTTTTCCTTAAATATGGTCAAACTCATTAACTCGTTGAGAACAAATCTTTATTTTTTTCCTTAAATATGGTCAAACTCAATGAGAAGAGGCTAAGCTATGGAAACAAAAAAATTGTTCTTAATACATAAATTTATTCATTAAGCTATCATAAATTTATACAGAAAACTTATAATCTGTTTATTCACTATTAAAAATCAGTTAATATATGTATTATCCTGTTCATATATAATTTTGTCAATATATTATTTCTTCAAATATAATGGCTTAGAAGTTAGAACAGCACAATTGAAATACAATATTTAATTCTCTTAGATTATTATAAAATAACTCCCAGTTTAAGTAAAAAAAAAATTGTAGAAAGATTATTAGTTATTGTTTATACTTGTGATTTCATAAAGCAAATCTCCTGTCAAAAAATAAAAAATAAAAAAATTCATAAAGCAAATCCAGAAAGCAAAATAATCACGGAAATCTCATAAATCAAAATTCATATCAAATAAAAATATCAATCCAAATAAAATAAATTGGATCTATAAATCCAATCGATTAATCCAATGTTACTAAAATAACGCAAAATTCAATTTTAAAACGAGAACATTAATGAACGGATTCAAACAACCATCTGAATTTTGCTTTCAATCAAAAAAATTAAAAGACAAGACATTCAAATATCTATATCCAAAAATTTTAAACCAATCAAAACTTGTTTTGGAGTCTGCTTCTATCAATAAAGATCATAAATCTTCCAGCGCAATTAGAAATATGCAAACATCAACAATAAAGAAAACAAAGAAAAAGATGCAATTGAAACCGAATTTAAAAAAAATTCTTAAAAAATAATTGAAATCGAAATAAAAAAAAATTCTTAAAAAGATTATTATTGAATAATTAGAGAGAGAGAGAGAGCACGTAATTGTGATTAGCATTGAACCATGTAGGATTAGTCAAAACTATTGAACAATAGATTAGGAGAAAAAAAATATACAGATTAAAACGTAAAAAAGAAAAATATGATAACCATCAAATATAAACAACCAAAAAAAGTATATAAATTGTCGTCCAACAAAGAACGACAATTCAATTATATATGAGATTCTTACTTTTATCAAATCCAGCAGCGACCAGAGATGCAAACTGTAGAAATATGCAGTGAAAGTGGAAGAAAGAATGTAGAGAGCGATTAAATGTGGTAACATATTTGAGAAAAAAAAAAGAACTAATAAATATAAAATGAGATAAGTTTAAATTATTTTAAAATATAGGATAAGTATAAATTTAAAATTTAAATTTAAAATAAATGCAACTTCTCCTTATTTTTAGAACTAATATATAACTTCCAACGAATGGATAAAAAAAATCCAATTTTCTTAAAAATTAGAAAATTAAAACATGGCTTTTGAGTAGTGCCACATAGGAATAGGAAAACTCTGAATTAGTAGAAAACATGACTTTTGAGTAGTGCCACGTAGGAATAGGAAAACTCTGAATTAGTGGAAAGAGTGATTATATGAAAAACAGACTTAGAATGAAAAATAAAACCTTTTAGAAGCCAAAGTGACATATTTATGACATAAAATCATTTGAGGGATATACTTTTAATTTTTCAGCGGATTTGATGAAGTTTGATCAAGTTGATGTGTACTTAAAAAATTGTGGTAGGGTTGGTTTTGGTCTTATTGATTTATATATTTTGATTTTCGTTCTATAATTTATACTTTCGACTTTTGATCACTTTTGACTTTTAAACATTCATTTTTATCCGGTAATTTATATATTTTTACCACGCCTTGAGTTTTGACTTTTGATTCATGTAAGTTATAGGACGGAAATTAATATTTAAAAGTCAATATAACCAAAAATTCAAACGTGTATAAATTATAGAACGAAAATTCAAAATTTAAAAGTAAAAAAGATCAAATTTAGAAAGTGATAAAGTTATAGGACCAAAAAAATTGTTTTCTCTTAAAAAAATTTGTTGCAAATAGCAACTACATTTTAATATATATATATATATATTTTGGAAAAAAACATTTCACTAGTTTTTTTTAACCTTTAATTTGTAAGAAGTCGTGTGTCGTTTTCATCTGTTACGTACATATATTTCATACTTTATCGATGGTTAATATGTATATTTCACAATTACAAATTATTAATGGGTACAAAATAATTGCATATATATAGTTACATTTATATTTTCACGTGCAACTTTAGCTAAATAATATGCAATCTCGTTTGTACCTAGCGGTAATTTGCATAAAAAATTTGTACTTATTAATAATTTTCCCTTTTATCAATCAGTCCAAATTTGATGCGCCTGCGGGTAGTGATCCTGTTGCCCTAAATGTGGGGTCGATGGGGAAAGGCGAAGCATGGATCAACGGAGAAAGTATAGGCCGATATTGGATCACCTTCCATACATCCGACGGCTCTCCTTCACAAATATGGTAACAATTTACTACCTAAAAGGCTAAACTTGTACTCTACAATCAATCTGGGGCTAAATGTTGTTTCCTAATTAATTGTTGGGTAATAATTTCAGGTACCATATACCAAGATCCTTCCTTAAAGATACAAATAACCTGCTAGTATTGTTTGAAGAAGAAAGTAATGGTGACCCTCTAAAAATCTCAGTAGACATAGTTTCAGTTACTTCCATTAGTTTCATGACAAAGAGGAACAATTGAGGGTAAGATATAGGCGGTGGCGGTGACGGTGGCCGACAGGGTAATATATTTGTACATAAATATTGTCTTATATTAAAGTGCATACAATTAAATTAAATATGCAAATAGATATGCTAAGTTGCACGGGTGCAGGAACGCGAGTACAGGATCATGGGAACAAATTTAGTGTGTCTGTTTCTTTATATTTTAATATATCCCAAACTGGACAGTAGACACGTTATGTGACCAAAATACTTTTCAATGTGTCTACGAATACATTAAACCCGCCCAAGTTTAGAAATCATGTTTTTATCCCAGCCTCATTACCAAACATGCCCACAGTATATGAACTTTAAAAGTAAGCATCAAAATGGAAGCGGTACGAATTATCAGATGCTAATAACAACATACCTGTTGTAGGTATCAGCAATCCGGGGAGTCGCACTCTAAGATCACCGTCAAGTCCCGTGGACATGTGTTGCGCGCATTTGTCAACGGAGCACTTATTGGTAAGACATAATCTGTGTTTTCTTTCTTTCCCAACTTTGTTCATTTTAAATAATTGACTGTGATTTGCCTATATAGGTTCTGGGCATGGTTTGTTTAGAAATCAAAGCTTCACAGTTGAGGCTGCTATTACTTTAAATAGTAAAGTGAACAACATCTCCTTGCTGTGCAATATGGTTGGTCTACCGGTAATATTTCCTCACTTCTGATTTCTTGTCAACATTCTTCTTAGCAAACACTCTGTTTCTACAAGTAGTTTTATGGAAGTATCTACTATTAAATTAGCCACTGTTTGATTAACTTATAACTGGCAATTTTAGGATTCAGGGCCGTTTATGGAGCGTAGAGCATCTGGACTGCAAGCTGTCAGCATTCATGATAAAAATTTGACCAACTATTCATGGGGATATCAGGTATACAATTTAAGCAACAAATTCTAAGACAATTTAAGGTCTCTTAGACCTGTAATTTTCTTGTAAAATTGTGTTGAAAATGCTTTTCCTGATAAATATGGTCTTTTTGCCTATTGTTGCTAAGGTTGGATTACTGGGAGAGAAGCTAAAGCTTTACACTAAAGAAGGATCGAACCGAGCAAAATGGAGCAAGTTTAACTCCTCTTCTCAGCCACTTAAATGGTTCAAGGTAAGAGTCAGAGTCAGAGTCAGAGTCAGAGTTAAAACATTTTTTGGTTTCAAAACTTGTCTGTCTAACTTTAGTACCAACATTAAAAAAATTGTCCAATTTCGGCCCCCGAAAGTTAACTTTCACTACCTGTTACCAGTCCAAATTCGATGCACCCAAGGGCAGTGATCCCGTCGCAATAAATCTTGGGTCCATGGGGAAAGGCGAATCATGGATTAACGGTGAAAGTATTGGTCGATACTGGATCTCCTTTCGTACACCTAACGGCTCCTCGTATCAGATATGGTAAGATCACACCTATATGCATGCATATAATCTAAAAAACCAAATTCTTAATGTTGTAAAGAATTCCTAGATTGTTCATATGACACAATTTCAGGTACCATATACCAAGATCATTCCTCAAGCCTAAAGATAACCTACTAGTACTGTTTGAAGAAGAGAGTGGCGACCCTCTAGGCATATCGATCGACACAGTTTCGATTACCAAAGTATGTGGGCATGTTTCAGATTCTTATCCACCACCAGTAATTTCATACCAAAAAACAACACGGGAGAATACCTAAAGTTCGTCTTCGTTGTCCTACGAACAAAAGTATCTCAAAGATTGTATTTGCTAGTTTCGGAAACCCGTCAGGTGATTGCAGCAATTACGCTGTCGGGAGCTGTCATTCGACCAATTCCACCATTGTCGTAGAGAAAGTAAGCTATCAAACATCATCTAAGCTATCTTATTTTGAGAAAGTATTAGTTGTTTTCACTGAAAAGTATTATTCGTGTACAGTTTCTAACATTTTTATTTCTTAACTTCTAACACAGGCTTGTCTAGGGAAGAGAACATGTTATGCTCCTTGGTCATACAAAAGTTTTGGTGGTGACCCATGTCCAGGAACTCAGAAAGAATTGTTGATTGATGCTCAATGTCAGTGACAAACAAATACTACTAAACTATGGGAATGACAAAGGAAATGACTAGGATAAGGTTAATGAGAATAAAAGATAAAAATAAAATGACCATCATCTCATTTTGATTAACTACAAGTCAATTCTCCTTAGTCATTCCACTATTTTTCAACCAACAATTATTTTTTCTCTCAACTTATTCCAAGATTAGAGCAATTCAATAAAAATGCAAGTATGTAACCATCATTGTCATTGTTATTCATTATTCGATGATTCCACTTACCATTCCCACTGAAATTTAAACCAAGAGCCCCCTTAATTTTTCTACGACCAAAGGAAATGCAGTCCATCTACTGATTAGAAAACTAATTGCCTTCTGTTAACTAATGATTAGAAAACTTCGTACATAAAACCTTTATGTACAGAAATAATTTTCATTAATCACAAATCTTATGTACATATCATGGCGACTCTATTTGCATGAAATTACAGCATTAGCCGAAACCCAAAAGGACCTAAAATATATAAGTAAGAAAGATTGGTTGAGAAACTATATGGCAACGTGGCATTCTGAGAAGGCAGTTCGGCTATGAAAAGTAGAGTTTGGGCCCACCCAGCATATTTTCCACATTTCATCACAAAAGGGACACACGACCGGAAATTTTAGGTGTCAACTTGGTGCCCGCCAGTTCAGGGACAACATACCTGGTAGCAATCTACACAAGACAAGAGATATACTTATGGATCAGAAATTAAAGGTTCTTAACATTAAGAATATTTCAAGAAGTTTATAAAGACATATTCGGCAAATAAAAATCATGCAACGACCAAGATACGCGATGACAGAACTCAATGAATCTCCTTCATTACATGATTTCTTCTTCATATAGATAGATACATCGAATAGATAGGATCTAAGGAGCAATTACTTAGATCAATTGAATTTGTTGTTCAAAAATATTGATATAAAATCCGAAACTCCCAGCAGATGGCCACTTGTGAAATACAAAGTCTATAACCACAGTTTAAGTTTCAGTCCGTTTTTTAAAATAAGAAATAAGAAGATTTTTTAAACAAAATTGAATGTAAAAAATGATGTAAACATACAAGCTACAGGATATAATTCCAATAATTAAATATATATGAAACGAGTCCTTGAGGTTAGAACCACCAAACAATGCTAGCTTTAAACCTATCCCACAATTTCTCATTATTAGAAAATTATTTCTGTTCCTCTCAAACCAAAGAGACCACCACAACGTTAAACTATAGCCCCCAATACACATCACTCTTTTTTAATTTTTAATCAAGACTCGAGAGAACTTTTTTTAATCGATGACAGTTATACCCTTCTGGTACAGTGGTCCAGGCAGGTAGAGATGGTACTGCTTGGTTCTGTTGGTAAAGGCTAATATAGGTGGTACGAGCAAGAAGAGTGAAGATGTGCTTAACAATTCATTTGTTAAGTTTCGGCTTAAAAGAAAACTTTTTATTATATTTATTCTAAATGCTATAGTGCTGAAATATGCAAACTAAATCTTTTATTTAGAGCACCAAAAGGAGTATGTATAGCTTGTAGGGACAAATGTGTTTCACACTGATAATTTAAAGGAATCCCATGTCCAAGTCCTAGTGCACTGCCCTCATAAGTTCAGTTTGCTCTTTTTACAGGAGCTATCAATGGAAAATCTAATTCTCTTAATTTTCTTTACAAGTATCAATAAAAATAGAAGGTTTACGAGTTTTATGAGTAGTAAACTTTAACTACCTAGGTTCTTCCTGGTTCAAGTGAGATATGCATTGAATAATGCAAAACACCTCGATCTTTGTCTTCTTTCCAAGGCAAAAAGTTCTTAAACATGTCTGGAAAGATTGTTAAAAGTCGAGATAACCAATAAAAGAAAAGGATCAACGATCATCACTGTGGAAGCCAAAAACTAACTATATCCCAAACAGGAAAATCACCACACCATCATCAAAATTCACGACCTTTAAGCTTGGCATAGTAAGAATATGAATTCAGTATCCAAAAATCCCCAATTTCACGTGCAAAGGGAACAATTCATAAGAATGTAAAGCAAAATCACATCAGAATTCGATTAAGTAGGCATATGCAATAAAATTAAGCCCCAATCATACACCAAAACATGCCATCACTACATACATAAACTTCAAACGACATCAAAATAACATAAAAAAAATTCATCTAATGACAAATGCAAGAGAGAAATTCAACCTGTATCCAAAACCCGCCTCTCTAAGTTCAGTCTCCGATACCATCGCCAATCTTTCCAAACTGGGGAACTCGAAAAAATCATACCCTTCTACATTCCCCAATAATCTGCCCTTAGATGAAATAAAATCCACCAATTTAGTAATCCTCTGTATATTATTATTGGCGGAGCAAATAAACTGAATCAAGCACTCCAAAGGGTCCTGCCTCAAAACCCTAGCGCCCTCCAAATACAACGCCAATTCAGCAAACCTCTCACTACCTTGTATATTATTCTTGTGCATGTAATTTTAAAGGATTTGTAAAGGTGCCCTTTGTAAATTTTGGATGATGAAACTATACTGTTTTTAGATAAAAGTTGGAAGTTATTTTGATATTGAGAACTTTCTCAGTAATGTTTTAGTTTTGAGCGGCTTTCCTGTGCACCATTTGCACAAGATGCAATTGGTGCACTTGAATTTAATTTTAATTTGGATGAAGCATTTACACTCTAAATTCTAAATAATGAACCATAAATCATAGTTTATTCAGGTCGGGTGAACCATAAATTATTCGGGCCAAGTTAACCATGAACTACTCCGATCAAGGTTTGGGCCCGGATCGAGAAAAAAAAAAACAACCTAAACCTGAAATTAAAATTAAAAGCAAATTGAAATTTAAAAAAAAAACTAAAACTAAAAAAAATAGAAAAAAAACTCTTAAAATTAAATTGCAATATGTATGGTAGAATTTGTCTTTTAGTTTTTAAAATGCAGGTGTACACATTGAATTTTAATATATTTTTTATTGATGGAACCACTTCCTGAAAAAGAGAATAGTAGTTAATATATTTAAGATGATGTGAAATGGAATCATATTATTATGCTTTTCAAAAATAATTATGTGGAAATCTGTTACAATGGAATAATTATGTGGAAATTGTTCCAATGAAATAATTATGTGGAAATCTGAAAAAGAGAATACTAAACGGCCGAAACCGGCAAGAGTGGAGGATGTGAGTACAGACCGTGGATGGAGACCACCTGAGAGCGGAATTTTTATATGTTTGAAAAAATATTTCAATTGTGATGTATATTGAAAATGTGAATTATCGGTTACCTTTTCTCACCTAAAAATCAACATTTTATTTAGGCAGCCGTTGTCCGCGACTTCGTGATTAGGGCATTTGCGGAGGGAGATGTTTGGATGTACAATCTAATGAAGCTTTAATATTCATTCTTCCAAATTATTGAGGGGATTATAATTTAGCGAAGGAACGTGGTTTTAATTTGTGGAAACTGATGCCCAATTGTCCGTCACTGGATGACATTCGCCGGGTGTTTGAGATTGTCCTTCGTTTGGTAATTTTGTCATGGATGACATTGTTGATTTTGCGATTGTGAATTTTCGGTCCATTTCTTTTGTTTGATGCCCAATTGGTGGTGACATTCGCCGGCTCTGAGATTGTCCTACTTTGGTAATTTTGTCAGTGACATTGTTGATTTTGCTGTGAATTTTGGTCATTGTTGATTTTTTCTTTTTTTTTTTCTCATCATTTTGATATTCCTTTTGGCATTTTGGAAGATGTTCTTTTCGTTTGATATTCCTGTTACTTTGGAAGATGTTGTTCTGGCCGATTTGAGGCCTACTTGTTGATTTATATATTCATGTTCCTTAAAAAAAAAAAGAATATAATATATATGTGTTGACACTTTCATGTGTCATATTAGGGATGTACAGAAAGTTATACTATGTAGTTATAGGTCACTTTATGCCACATTTATAAGTGTAGTAATTAATAGTCTTGAACCTATCGTTACATTAATTCAAACAATACTAACAATAAGTGTGGAGATAGGTGAAATTCAAACGACACTAACAATAAGTGTGGAGATAGGTAAAGTGTAGCAACAAATAATCTATCACAACATTTCTAAATGTGCATTTTAAGTTATTTCTAAAGTGTAGCAACAAATAAATGTCAATATATATATATATATATATATATATATATATATATATATATATATATATATCTAGTGAGGCAATGGGATGTCAGCAAGATCCTCCCTATACGGAAGACGCTGATGCATTTGGACCCCACCTTCATGTCCGTCCTCCATCTGGGCTTGAGCAATCGGGTGGTCGAACTTTGTGGGCTCGATGAAGATGGCAACCTTGTCTTTCCGGAACATCAAATATATTACAGAGACTACATAAATTGCCATAAGAGGAAAGACTAAGATTCCAATGAACACATTCCCCACTTTTGGCAAGCTATTGTGAACTAACCAGCCCACAAATGCTGTGGTCAGATAGTAGATGTTGATGCCTATGATTCTGAGCCCTAGTGTCCAAGAAAACACGATGATCTGTAAGCAAATTCCAATTTCGTTAAGACAAATCAAAATTCATCAATAATAGAATTTTGAATGCAATAGTCTCATGACATTCATGAGACTGAGTATTTTTGTAATTTTTGTTATATTCTAGTTTTAAAAATATCGCAAAAACCTTTCTGAAGTATATGTGATCCATCTGATTAGTGATTAGATGGTCTCATTCAAGATTTTCGAAGAGAAAAAAAATATCAAATTGTGTTGGAGATTATAAAAAATTCTAATATAAAAAAATTAACTTACAAATATTGAGTTCTTGTGCGGTCCCATCTTAGTAGCACTGCTGCTGAATTTGAGAAGAGGGATGAGGGCGAACGGGAGTTCGAAAGATAGAATCATCTGTGGTTAGATAAATTGTTATAAAAAGCTAGAAAATTGTGAGTCTTTCGCGAGATAGACAATATATTAGACTTGAGAAGGTTTTATGTGAAACTTGTTTACCGTACACCACTCATACTATAGTATTAATTTCTACAAGCAATAGTATGAGTGGTGCACGGTAAACCAGTTTCATATGAAACTTTGCCATTAGTCTCATTTTCACTTAAAAATATTAACTTGACCTTAAAAAGTAAAAGTTATTTCACAAAACATATAATTGAATGTAAAATAGTCTTACATAAATTTTAATTTTAAAATATAATAACTTGACAAGAAATACGAACCGATGCAATGATGATTAGTCGACTAGCTCCAGAAGATCCTCCAATCAGAGAAACTACTAGACTAGGTGCTATAGCAATGACCCTTGTCAATAAATTTCTCATCCATTTTTTCATCTTCAGTTCCAAGAAACCTTACATGCCAATAAATAAATAAATAAAATGAATATATTAGCACCCTTAATATTTTGGGCTGCACACAACAAATTAATTAATGTAGCAAAAGAAATAATAAATGAAAAATACCAAGAAATTAATTAATAAGTACCTGCATAATGAATTGACCTGCATACGTTCCAGTGATGGCAGAGCTTTGGCCTGAAGCCAACAATGCAATGGCGTAGATAGTCGAACTTGATCTTCCTAAAACATTCTGAATTACATAACAAAAAATTAGGATATTTTTATTTTATTTTTATTTATTTATTTAAAAACAAATTATTTCAATTTAATTTGCAAACCTTTAGTAAGAAAGAGGCAGAGTTGAGTGTAATGTCGCTGCAATGATCAGCGTTTTCTTTGGTAATATCATTGACTGTGCAAACAGTACCAGATACAGAAATAACTGCAACGTTTATCAGAAATGCTACCAATAGAGCAAAACCACTCTCTATTAAGAAATATCGACAAGCATCCTGTAATAAAATCGAATGTTAGGAAAAATAATTAATTTTTGTTTTGAAAAAATTGATTTTTTTTTTTTATAAAATGGCGGTTTAATATGTTACAGAGTAGGATAAAATAATCTTGAATTCAAATCTAAATGAGTTGGTATGCTGTGAAACTTGTTAATCGTGAAACTGATTTTTTTTTTACAGACATACACTTTAGTAATATAAGTCACACACTTCAGTTATCACTACAACCCTCTTTGCTATAATATAAGTCACACCCTTCACTTTTATGAGTAATACATTTTATAGTAAAAAGTCACACACTTTACAGTAAAAAGTCACACACTTTAGTAATATAAGTCACACTCCTTAACCAGTTTCACCGTAAAACTTGTTCACATTATATTTTATCAATCTAAATTTGCACCATCATATATCAAATTAGTTCCATACTTCCACTTGCTATATGTACTTTAAATTAAGTTGATAAATATTCACAGCTTGAGTTTTTGGAGTGACATTTGACAAATGGAACATGTGTATATGTGTGTGTGTGTCTCCAAATGTGCTCTATTCGAAATCAAATTATTAGGCAAGTTGATTGTACCTCTTTTTCCTTGCCCATCTCGACTGACATTTATTCCATTATAAAGTGTTGTTTTTAAACTCAATTGAACAATGTAGAAGTATTATTTAAAAAAAAAAATAGTGTGACAACTTCTTTTTAAAAAAAACACTTCTTGTGTTTAAGTAGTGGTTGAAACCAGACATATATACATATGCGATCTTCGATTTTATTAACCAATTTAGTCGATAAATATAGATGCACAATAAATATATAATTTAAGATATTGAATGCAATTGGAGAAAACCTTTAATTTATCCGATTAAATTATATATGTTCAAACATCATAAATTAATGTACTTACGTTGATGCCACGAACCGAGTTTGGTACTTTTCTGGAGAGCACTAGAGCAGAATGAAGGAAGAGATTATGCCTGTTGAATGATCGGAAAATAAATAAGATCAAATTCAATTACAGTATAAATAAATTTCATAAGTTATTAATTGATTTTTAATGCAATAGTTAATTTTGAATTTAATAGAAAAAAAGAATTAGCATACGGCATAACAAGGGCACCAAAGAGTGCAATAGCATCAGCAGTAGCACCATCGCCGTTAAGCTTAGGAATGAACATTCCTTTCATCACTTCATTCGCGGGAGGTTTCACATAACTCAGTTCCGCGAAAAAACATGCTGCCATTACGAATACCAATATTGCTATGAACAATTCCAGCTTTCGAACCTGAAAATAATAATTAATTAATTAAAACATAAATAAAATACAAGTATGTTAGGATACTTTCAGAATTCATATAATTTTTTTAGCAGTTTTTAACTTGTAAAACTGTTTTCATCCATTTTTACCAAGAATCCTTCAATGATACATGTTAGTGATAGAGTCACGTCAGCTGTCACATAATATGTTTAAGTGCAGTTTTGATAAATGCGACTAAAAACAACATTTAATTAGGTATAAATTCCAAAATTTCTATTTTCCTCAATTTCCACAAATGTATATGCGTGTGTTTATAACTAATTCGATCGAATCTAGCAAAAAGTACAAAGTAAATATATTTTAAAATCGAGGGCATATTTATAAGAAAACTACAGAATGGTAGTACATAAAAAAGATAGATAATTGAGTTTTATCTGGCAAATGAGCTTGACAGCTATGCCATTTCTGTCTTCAATTTTTTTATAAGGCAGTTGAGGTATTTAATATCTCTGAACCAAAATCAAATGTATATGAAGCTCAATATATTTGTTTCATTGAATAAATAAAATATTACATATATTAATGATATATATAGAGAACTTATCTTTTCAAATGCTTTTTTCTCTTAATAGTTTTTTCGTTTAGCAGAATTTACGCATTTTACTAGAAATACTATTGGAGTCGATTCTTACTAAACTTAGAGAAACGTGTGAGATTTTTCATTGACGCTGTAATATAGGAGATCATAATCATATTGTTATATTATCTTCATGAAAAAAATATGACTTTTTCCAACAAATATTTAGACAATCTAATGTAAATATTAATCACTTTTAAAAGTCCGAAGGAGGATACGCTTTTAAGTATTAGGCCTAAAAAAATTATATTTAATTCTGTTAAGCCATTGACCTCTTATTTTCTTATTTACATTAAACATATGGGGAAAGGTGAGCTTGAAAAAATATTAAAGATATTGCATTAAAGACGGGATTAAAAAGGAATATTATAAGTATTGTTTTTTTTCTTTTGAATAAATATTATAAGTATTGCTGGTTGACTAATTAGGTGTCGACTAATTAATATAAGACGGGATTACGAACCTCATAATTAGTCGGAGAGAATAATTAAAAGATTCGTGTATTTGAAAAGGAAGATTATTTTATAGAACAATTAATTAATATAATATAATATAATGACGCTCATAACTCATCCTTTGTAATCTTATCGTTTTGTAATTGACTAGCATGTATAATTATTAATTAAAGCAAATTGACTACATTCCCATATATTAATTAAAAATTACTCCGAGGCATCAAATGACCAGCTAGATATTAATTTGTGAAAATCAACTACAGCGGCAAGTTATATAAAGTTCAAATTAATTGTGGAGTGGTTGAAATTGTAAAAGATATTTTATCATAAGAGACATGTTTCGAGCATATCTTATTTAAGTTTGACAAAAATCATGTGAATGAGGTTTTTAAGATACATTTTTAAATATATCACCGTAATGCATAAAAACTTTCGGACAAAAACTATCACTGATAGTAAATATTTTATATTTTTAAACAAGAAAGGCTTAATAAGATAAAATATGTTATATAGGAGTAAGATACTTTTTAAATTTTAAGATACATAATATATCCACACGGCATACAAGTCGCAACAGTCTCAGATAAAATTATGGATTTATTAAAAAAAATGATAAAAAAAAAAAACTTACACCATATCTTTGCATAGAGAGAAAAAGAAGAGTGCTGCAGCCGGTGCAGAGAACCCCAACCCAAACGGGGATATGGAATAATATGTTTAGTGCAAATGCCGTCCCAATCACTGTCACAAATTACGTTAATTAAATTTATCACAACATTATGACATACCCAACTTTTTCGGAGTAATTAATTCCACAAAATTATTAATGAAATATTTAACATATATATATATATATATATATATATATATTATATGTGATATATTGTTTTGATGGAGACGTTGGGTATGAAATTATTTACAAAAATTCTCATGTTAAATTTATTTATAGTATAAAATTTATACTATTAAATTCACTATTTTTATAAATTAATTAATACCTTCGGGAATATCAGCGGCTATAACGGCGAGCTCAGCAAGAATCCACAAGCAGTATCTAACAAAAATGGGGTACTCAGCCCTGCAAAGCTCTGATAAATGCTTCCCTGCAAAATTAAATTTATAGACTTACATACCAACAATTAAATTATAATAATTTATTCAAACATTAAATGTGACATGTACACACCAGTGCTGACTCCAAGATTTGCAGCAAGTGATTGAATTATCAGAGCAAATATCAACCCGATTAGGATCACCCAAAGCAGCTGCATTTTTTACATACATATATGAATTTTCTAAATAAGAAATGAAATATTATTAATGGAAATATAATCAGAGGAATTGTGAATTAATTACTTACTTCATATCCATGATTTGCTCCAGCTTGAAGATCTGTTTCCACTGTAATTCAGAGGCATATATATACGTTACTTCCACACTCAATCATTTAGTTGATAATTAATTAAAAAGTAACATCCGTCCACACCAATTTCGACTAATACTTTTACTGAAAACAACTAATACTATTATAATAATATACAACAGTGGCAGTGGCATGCATACACACTTACAATTTCCAGGATCAAGGTAAGCCAAAGAAACCAAGAAACCAGGGCCAACATGTGTCAAGAATTTTTTCCATCCTGGTTTCTGTATAATAAACACCAAATTAAAAAAAAAAATCTTAATTTCCATATATAATTCATTGATAAACTGAAATAGACTTAAATCACAACAACACCTGTTGGTCACATTCCGGCCAATCACCGGCGGGAGGTGGCGTCGCCGCCACAGAATCAATCCTATTGCTGTTGTCCATATTGTATATGTGTGTGTGTGTATTTTCTCTCGAATTAACTTGGAAAAATCGAAATATGTATGCTTCAAATTACCATACCATTTATTTATAGTGCATCAATATGATGTAAACTGTCCCGGAGAAATCTGGTATAATTGATAATTATAATATTATTATAAGTTATCACTAATTTCTTGTTATCCCATTTTGTACGGGGTTCTTGGATTTAACATTAAATTAAAATTTCTCGTAAAAAAACATAAAATTAAATTTAAATTATAGGTCTTTTTTTTAAAAGAAAAAATCAAGATTGTGGTAAAATTATATGTGGGTCATGGGTATGTAGTATAATCTCACTGTGTTTGACCAACAATATATACATGGTAGAAACATAAGGAATTTCTTCCATTTAATTAATCTCTAGTTATTTTTTTTTTTTTTGTAATTTAACAAATTAAATACCGTGTATTTGTTTATGGGTAATATTGGTTATGTAAAAATAAATTTATTGTGCAAGACGAACATAACTTGAACATGACGTTTTAGCATTTTAGAAAGAATGGGTTTTGTTTTGTGGTGGTTTATAGTATATCATGTCTCATACGAATTTTTAGAGTAACACTCTCATGAACCAGATCTATGCATGAATTCTATTACTTTTATGGGTAAAAATTATTACTGTTATGCACAAAAACTTTCAATGTTTAAAAACATAAAATATTTTCGAAACATTGATTGTTTTTGTACATAACAATAATAGTTTTTATGCATAACAGTGAGAGTTTTTGTACATAACAGTGATATTAAATTAACCGAGTTCACGGTGAATTCGGATTCACACGAGTTTTTATCGAATTTTTATCTAGATGTAATTATATTATAAAGTGACGGTTATAAATGATATTTCAGCTGACACATTTAACAACCTTTTTAATTTATATTTTCAATATTAAAATAAATAAATTGATCGTATCATAATGAATTTTGAAGGTAATTAAGTTTCGTATGCATTCAGGTGCACCTGCACTCATAGTGCATTTTAAAATTATGCATCACACTGAATCGTACAACTATTAATATGAAAAAATAGTTGCACGGTTCAATGTAAACAAGTTACATCTTTAAGCATAATATGTTTCATATTTCTAAAATGCACGGTACACTTGAATGCGCATCATATCCACTCAATTTTGGATAGGGAAATATCAGTAAATGTGTGTAAATAAAATACTCTATATAAAAATAGTACTACTATATAATTTGTGACATTTAACAAATGAAAGTAAATCGATATGTATCAAAGGACGGATCGAGTACCATGTAATAATTCGTTGGAGTGGGTATGACGCCTCAAAGTGGAAGTTTTACCCACTTAAGGTAAAATCATTAAAGATAGAGATTTCTTTTTAAAACCAAAACCAAACACACGAAACAAAGGGGTTAGAAAAAAAACAAAACCGATGATCAGTATTAATTTTTCAATAAAAAAAACTTGGCTAGGTCTTGTATGCACCTGGTTACACCGTGTACTCATAGTGTATTTTAGAAGCGTGCAACTTGTTATGTTGAAAAATACGACTTATTTACACAAAAAAGTGCAATTATTAATATGAGAACATAATTGCATGCTTCTGTTTGAAATATTTGCATGTTTTTATTTTGTATAGTTACATGCTTCTAAAATGCACTATAAATACACGGTTCATACGGGTGCACATGAGACCCACTAAAAAATCTTTTAATTATAGGTGGCTTAAATACATGCTAATTAGTATCTTTGTCTATTATTTGAATGTGATATGTATACTCACATGCAACATCCTCAATATTATAAATATACTAGATGGTCAAGTGTGGATAACTCAATTGATCAGAACTTCACTATCTAGCTAAAACCTCGAGGTTTTAAGTTTGAAACACAAAAAAAAAAAAATATTTTCTCTTGTGGTAGTTTCTTTTGTAGTGAGGTGATGATCCTCCTCTTGTTATGATTGCGGTGCGATTGCAATTTCGAGTGGTCTCCTCTTGTGGTATAACGGTTTCCTATCTATATCAAGACAAAAAAATGTTTCATGTGTAATTACGTATGATATGTGAAATTTTGCACATCAATTACTCACTTCATCCCAAAATTATTTAACTCTTTGCTTTTGGCACAAGTTTTAATGTGGAAGTTGTTGATTAATATTTAAAGTGATAAAATGACTTTTGATTGATGATATTGTAGTCATTTCTATTTTATTATTAAAATATATGATTTTTTGTGGGTAAAAGTAATGACATGAGATATAATTTTGAGATGTTGGGTTGGGATGGATAATTGAAAAGGGCATAGTTATTTTATTGTGTTTTGTGAAAAGGGGTAAATAAATTTGGGACAAATCTTTTAGGCTCCATTTGGATAGTGGATTTGGAAATCCATGGATTTTACTCACAAATCATCAATCTCCAATGGATTTACAAATACTTAGATTTGAGAAGTTAGTTTAAAATGGAAGGATTTCAAATCCTCATCAAAATCTAGTAATTTGTGAAATCTCACCATCTCTACCCCTTCCCCCTCTTCCCATTCACTCTCTTCCCTAAATTCTCACGTCTAAATATTTGTAAATTCATTGGCTCTATGAATTTCTAAATCCATCCATCCAAATGGAGTCTTAGGTTGCGTTTGTTTTGAAATTTAAGTGTGTGGAGCAAGTGAAGATTTTAGAATCCAAAGATTTAGAACCATTTATGAATAGTAAATGTATGTATTTGTTTTTGAATTTTGAATAGGGTGAGATTTAACTTTATGTCAAATCAATATTTAATAGTGATTAATGTTATATTATTATATTATATTGAGAAGAGTAATAAAATATATAAAATGTGATGTATGGAAAGAGTAATAATATGTTTTATAAGTATTTATTTGTGTGGATTGAATATGAAATTTTAAAACCATACTTTAAATTTTAAACTTGTATAAGACGGGAAACGCAAAGTCCTAAATCTATTTATATGAGTCGCAAAATAAATATTATAAAGAGGAAGTAAATAACTTTGGGACGAAAGTAATAGAAATAAATGGAATTAGATTGCACCACAAAAGTGACATTGTTTTACGTCATACGACATGTGAAATATGCGGCCTTGCCCAACCCATAACATAGATTGGTAGGAATCTATCCTTTCATATATCGTACAATTAATTGATTTTATTGGTGTAATATGATTTGAATTGAATGTGTACAAAACGAAATTGGGTGTTTGGTATGGACTACGTTTAATTTAATTTGTCACTCATCTTCATGTGATAAATACCCGAAATGTTTCAGACAATAGTATGGTTGAATATATTCCACTTTTAATATGTTGGATTGTAATGACGTTCTGTCTTTTTGTCAATTTAAACACGATGCGTAAACATCTCAAATGACGTGTTACTGTTAATGGCTAAAACCAAATATAAAAGGGAATATTAATGTACAGTATTTAGACTTTGCGATATGGGTGGGTTTTATGTGGTGCATCATACAATTCATAATGTATTTTAGAATCGTGTCACTTGTTATACTGACAAGTGCAATTTATTTATATTTAATTGTGTTTTTTTTTTTCATATTAATAGTTACGTGATTCAATATAAATAAATTGCATTTTTCAATATAACAAGTCGCACGCTTTTAAAATACACTATAAGTACACGGTGCACTTGGGTATATACAAAACTTAACTTGCAGATATTTATATATACATGGTAGAATTACTCAAGTGGTTAGAACATCACTATCTATATCTTATATATCTTAAAGTCATGAGTTCGATGAGTTTGAGTCATTATTCATTTAAAAAAAAGGTTCTTGGACTTTGAAAGAATTAAGCTAAAGACTTGATTTATGAAAAATATTGGAGTTATTCTAGTTTAAGTCCAATATTGAATTTTTTATTTTCAAACTTACGCTGTAAACTCACATTACAATTAAATAAATTTAAAAATTAAGGGGCAATCTGTTACGATATCCGGATAGATTGCGTTGTACAAGACTGGTAATTGTATGAATCTTACATTCATCTAAAGTCAATATGTGTTATTATTCTTTTTACAATCTGTAATATTTTTTTGAAATAAAATACAATATGTACTAGTAAAAATTGATATATTTCAACCCCAATTCATTATTTTTTAACTTTTTTTATTGAATTTCTTCAATTTGATATTTGTTAAAATATATTTTAACGTTGTGGTATGTATAATATATCATTTGTAGGCTATATTTAGTCGGAAAGTTTCACAAAAAAATGAATCGGGGTTGTAATAAACCACTTTTTATTAGTATAGGTTGCATTTTGTTTCAAAAAAGAATACATGTTGTAATTTGTAAAAAAGACAATAGTACGAGTTGCAATTTGTAATTAACCCTTCATATAAACTTAAAGGTGTTTATGACAATTACTCCCTCCATCTCATTTTTATTCGACTATTTATTAAAAAAATCGTCTTAAATTTAATTGAATATTTTTATATATGGTAATAAAATATTTTTTTTATCTAAACCCCTTAAACATATCAATATTACACTTTATATTATTATTTTTTCACCCTAAAATTCATTTTATCTCATTTAATATATAAATGTCATTATTTAATAGTTAATCTCCATCAAAACGTATATTTATCCTTTTTAATAATAATAAAAAAAACTCCTGCATTAAAATATGTGTAAATAATAAATATTCAGATAAAAATAGGATGGGAAAATATCTTATAGTAATCATTAAACATCCATAAAATACTCATTGATACATTGTATAACACACTCTTTATAGATCTATTTAGTAGTAAGTAAGGTAAAGAATACTAAAAAAATCAGTACACCTTACTTACCATATCCAAAAATATGAATAACACTCGTGTGATGGGGTTAACATCCCAAATTTAATATGACTCGTTTTGAGGGGTGGACTGACCTGAACTTTCGCCCCCCAATGCATTCATTTTCACTGTTTGTGCGGTCTTGCAATCGCCGCTCTTCCGCTCGCCGCACAATTGATCTTCCTCAACGTTCACGTTGTCCTTCCACGCTCTCAGTTTATTCAATTGATTTTCTCTTGCGCAGTCGCACCATCAATCTCCTTCAACAATCTCGTTGTTGTTCTACGCTATCACATCATCCAATGAAGATTAGCAATGAAAGTGAAGGTAAAGGGAAAAATAGCACTATGAACGATTGTGAAGAGAAAAATTTCATTGCTGCTACTGGTGCTTCAGTATTATGGATGGTGTTCATCTTGTTGTACAATGTAAAATATGAGATTATTATTCTTGTCATTTTGATATTCAACAGGTTGAGCAGCCAATATAGTAACCATCAGTGAAGTTGACCTCAATATGAGATTATTATCTATGAAGTTATTCCAGCATTTGATGATACCTCATTGAGATCAAATTCATTGTTGGAGCAAATGAACACTACAAAAGATGCATCTGATTATCTATGGTACACTACAAGGTAAGTTGAAATCCAATCAGATTTCATCTCTAAAATTTGTGTGCTTATGTCCAACTTTGGTGCAAAATTTCTGGTTTCAATTTAATCCCAAAATTGAAAAAACTGTCCAATTTTGGCCCTAAATCGTCGAAATTTTTGAAAAGGTGGTGTACTATGTCAAGCGAGGATTCACTTTGGGGCCAAAAATTGACCAGCGAACAAGTTAAAGGGTTAAAATTTGAAAGTAGACAAGTTATGAAGCTAAAATTGGATATTCACATGACATAAAAATGACATTGTTTTCAAATTTCTGTCGATTTTAGGATAAAATTGAAGTTCTGTTTGAATATTAGGAGTAAATCGAAAAAAATAACCTTTTTGGACCAAAATTGAACAGTAGACAAGTTAGAACAATTCAATAACAATGTAAGCGTGTAATTATCATTGTCATTTTTATTCATTATTCTAATGATTCCAATTACCATTTCCATTGAAATTTAAACCAAGCGGCCCCTTAATATTTCTACGACCAAAGGAAATGCAGTCCATCTAGTCATCTACTGATTAGAAAACTAATTGCCTTATATTAACTAATGATTACAAAACTTCGTTCATAAAACCTTTATGTAGAGAAATAATTTTTCATTAATCACAAATCTTATGTACATATCATGGCGACTCTACTTGCATGAAATTACAACATTAACCTAAGCCCAAAAGGACCTAAAATATATCAGTATCTGTAAGAAAGACCGACAAAAATGAAGGATTCATCACCTCATAATTGGATAAGTAAATCTTTCCAGTTGCTAAACTTGAGCTCTCAAGAATTCACATGAATTAGTTGAATAATCGAAATATCTAAGAGGTTTACAGATACAGGTGTCGTTCATGGTTTACCAGCTTTGTTCCGTTTTCTGGGACTTGTCGTAGTTTCTTGTATCGCCTGAATCTTGACTTGCAGCTTAGTCGGTTTTCTTTCCTCAGTATTCGAGAAACTAGATGGCAACATGGCTTTCTGAGAAGGCAGTTCGGCTATGAAAAGAAGAGTTTGGGCCCACCCGGCATATTTCCCGTATTTGGTAACGAAAGCCTCGGCCACACGAACGGAAATTTTAGGTGTCAACTTGGTGCCCGCCAGTTCAGGGATAACATACCTGGTTGCGATCTTTTACACAAGACAGAGAGATATTTATGGATCAGATATGAACTCTGTACTTTTGATAGGTTCTCAACATAAAGATTACATGATTTCTTCTTCATATATATATACAGACAGATAGATAGATAGATAGATATAGAATCTAGGGAGCAATTACTTAGATTTATTGGATTTGTAGCTCGGTATAAAATCCGAAACTCCCAGCAGATGCCCCCTTGTGGAGTACAAAGTCTATAACCACAACTTAATTTTCACCCAGTTTTTCAATAAGAAACACAAGCTACATGATAAATAAATACGAAACGAGTCCTTGAGGTTAGAACCACCAAACAATGCTAACATTAAACCTATCCACAATTCCTCATTATTCAAAAGATTTCTTTTGTTCCCTTCCCTCTCAAAGCTATAGATTCCTCATTATTCAAAAGGTGAGAATTTTTTTAAAATTTTTATCAATTGCAGTTATGCCCTTCTGGTACAGTGGCCAAGGCAGGTGGATCTGACTGGTTTCTGTTGGTATAAGTGGTTTGAGCCAGAAGGGTGAAGATGTGCAGAACAATTCACTTGTTAAGTTGTGGCTTAAAAAACAATTTTTGCATTTAAAATGACCATGAAAGAAAACATAACTCAGATAGATGCATTCATTTTATCTGTAATATACAAACAACTTACTAACGTTAAATTTTTTTTGGCAAATCAAATTCATTTTAAATGGTATTAGTTGTTTTCACATAACAATGTTAAATGTATTTATTGAACAATATTAGTTGTGCACCAGCCACCAGTTGCACTACACCCAAATATTACTAAAGTCTTTTGGTCCCATAACTTGTCTACTATCCAATTTTGGCCCCAAATTAAATCCTCATGTGACATTCCAGTGGAATAAAACGTCACTGTTTCCAAATTTCCAGTGATTCTGGGCCAAAAATGTTAAATTTTTTGGACCAAAATTGGCCAGTAGACAAGTTATGGGACAGAAAACTTTTTAACTCCAATTTCTGGTATGCCAAGCTTTCAATTTCATAAAACAGAAGAAAAGCACAGATAGTCTAAACAAGTCATCGAAGGGAGAATGCAAACATCTTAAAAGGCTCACCTTCCACACATGGGTATCAACGGGAATGGCATGATGCTGATCCAGAGAAAACAGAGCAATGCACGCCGCCACCTTCGGACCAACACCAGGTAAAGTGGAAAGGGCGTCGATTGCCCCTTGAAGATCTAATTTACGAAGAGAAGCAAGCCACTCCACACCTCCTTCAGGTTTTGATTGCAGAGCAGCCACTGTGCCAACAATATATTTGGCCCTGCACATTTTACAAGACAGAATTAGAGAAGTATCCTTTCCAATTACAGATGTACAATTTTGTAACATTATCACATCAAATTCATTATCTGGAGCTGCAAGAAGACAAAACAGTTGGCAAAGTGAAGAACATTGATGCCTTCAAATGTAACAACTCATTATTCACCTCTCATTACTCATTAGCGTAGGTTCTTTTATTGTTATATTTATTCTAAATGCTATAGTGCTGAAAAATGCAAAGCAATTCTTTTATTTAGAGCACCGAAAGGAGTATGTAAAGCTTGTAGGAACAAATGTGTTTCACACTGATAACTTAAAGAATCCCATGTCCAAGTCCTAGAGCACTGCCCTGATAAGTTTAATTTGATATTTTTACCGGAGCTATCAATGGAAAATCTAATTCTCTTAATTTGATTTACCGTTATCAATAACAATTGATGGCTTACGAGTTTTATGAGAAGTAGACTTTAACTATCTAGGCTCTTCTTGGTTCAAGTGAGATACGCATTGAATAATGCAAAAAAGCTCGATCTTTGTCTTCTTTCCAAGGCAAAAAGTTCTTGAAAATGTCTGGAAAGATTGTTAAAAGTCAAGATTACCAATAAAAGAAAAAGATCTACATTCTACGATCAACAATGTGGAAGCTAAACTAACTATATCCCAAACAGGAAAATCACCACACCATCATCAAAATTCACGACCTTTAAGCTTGGCATAGTAAGAATATGAATTCAGTATCCAAAAATCCCCAATTTTATGTGCAAAGGGAACAATTCATAAGAGCATGTAAAGAAAATTCCCATCAGAATTCGGTTTAAGTACGCATATGCAATAAAATTATGCCCCAATCACACACCAAAACATGCCATCACTACAAACATAAACTTCAATCAACATCAAAATAACATAAAAATTTCATCTAATGACAAATGGAACAGAGAATTCAACCTGTATCCAAAACCAGCCTCTCTAAGTTCAGTCTCCGACACCATCGCCAATCTCTCCAAATTCGGGAACTCGAAAAACTCATACCCTCCCACATTCCCCAATAATCTGCCCTTAGATGAAATAAAATCCACCATTTTAGTAATCCTCTGTATATGATTATTAGAGGAGCAAATAAACTGAATCAAGCACTCCAAAGGGTCCTGCCTCAAAACCCTAGCGCCCTCCAAATGCAAGGCCAATTCAGCAAACCTCTCATCGCACGCCTTAAACTCATTCCACATCTCATTTAAAGAAATACCCATGTTCAGAAAATCAAACAGATCGATTTTCGCCATACCTTCGCTGTCCGTGAAATGACAATAGTACCCCACGTCGTTGCCCTCGAGCTGTTTGAGGGAGACGAGGTGGGGCCCAATAGGGCCTGTGTACTGCAACGGGCCGGTGTTTTTCCACCGGAATGTTTGGCCGGTGGGGAAAGTGAGCGGCAAATAGAGCTCCGATTTGCTGATGTTGAGGGGCTTCCAATTGACGGCGGCGGTGGGAGGGGGTAATTGGGGATTTTGTAAAATGTTGCGGCGTTTTGCGGAAACGGGCCTGATGAGTTTGGTGAAGGATTGCAGTTGTTGGGGCGTCGGAGGGGTTGATGGTGGAGGAGGCAAGGGGGTTTTTGGTCTTTTCATGTGTAGGATTGATCTCGGCGACTGTATGGAGAAGAATAGGGATTGCACTTGCAGGTGAATGAAAGAATTCTCAGGGGAGGGAGAAGAAGCAGGAGTAAACTTGCCAATTGAAGTTACCGTTGAACCCATATAATCTGGCGAATGGCGGCCCATATTACCATTTTGAAGTTACCGTTGAATCCATGTAATCTGGCGAGTGGCGGCCCATATTACCATTTTTTTCCCTTAACCGGTGCTTGGTAGGCTGTATTAATTTCTCGATACGGATACATAAAATAAGAAAATAAAGTAGTGAGATGCTTTTGGAGGGTAATTTTATAACTTAAGTAAAATAATAGTTGGATTTGTGTGTGTGTATATATGAGTTCAAAAGTGATGATATTTGTGTAATATTATGAATATTATAAGATGGAGTAAAAATGGAAGACTTTATACTTTTAAAGTGTGAATGACATTATGAGATAGACGAAAAAGAAAAGTGTGAATGCCACCCTCGCCATCATTGGACCATCCTCGTCCACACAACGTCGGAAGAACGGTTGCATGATCGGTTCGTCATTTTGTAGAACAAGTTGAAGTTGCTTATTAAGTCGGAGATCCAGTAGCAGACGCATTCAAAATCACTCATATTAATTAAAGAAAATATGACATGTTGATATATAATTCTACTCGAATCTTGTTTTAAAGCAAAATGAGACTAACTTTTAAATGAAGTTTCATTTCGTACATGAGATCGTTCCACATAACACTACCTACATGCTACAGATAAATACACTATTAAACAAGGTATATGGTACAAAAACATAATTTGATAATGTAGACAGAATTACATATGTTTGGTAATCCCATAGCTGCAACAAAAACCTTGCCTTTCTATTAACTCAAAACATTGATTTACACATAAAAGGAGCAAAAAAAAACATATTTCAACAAGGGGGGAGGTTTCTTTAACATCAATAATGCTGGTTCAACTTTCAGTTTCAACAAGTCCAGCTGATCAATTTTACAACAAAAGGCAATTAAACTCAACATATTCTTGAAATAACAAAATCACTCTCTAGTGAGACAATGTGATGTCAGCAAGGTCCTCCCTGTACGGAAGACGTTGATGCATTTGGACTCCACCTTCGTGCCCGTCCTCCATCTGGGCTTGGACAATCGGGTCGAACTTTGTGGGCTCGATGAAGGTGGCAACCTTGTCTTTTCGGAACATCAGATATATTACAGAGATTACATAAATTGCCATAAGAGGAAAGACTAAGATTCCAATGAACACATTCCCCACTTTTGGCAAGTTATTGTCAATTAACCATCCCACAAATGCTGTGGTGAGATAGTAAATGTTGATGCCTATGATTCCAAGCCCCAGTGTCCAAGAAAACACGATGATCTGTACGCAAATTTCAATTTCGTTTAAGACCAATCAAAATTCATCAATAACAAAAATTTGAAGACAATAGTTCCATACATTCATGAGACTAAGTACTTTTGTAATTTTTGTAAACCTTTAGTTTCGAAAATATCACAAAACCTTTCAGAAATATATGTTTGATTAGATGTCTCATCCAAGATTCCCGAAGAGAAAAAAAATTAAACTTGAAGATTAAAAAAAATCCAATATAAGAAAAATTAACTTACAAATATTGAGTTCTTGTGCGGTCCCATTTTAGTAGAGCTACTACTGAACTTGAGAAGAGGGATAAGGGCGAATGGGAGTTCGAAAGATAGAATCATCTGCAGTTAGATAAATTGTTACAAAAAGTTAGGGAATTGTAAGGCTTGCGCGAGATAGACAATATATTTGACTCATTTTCACTTAAAAATATTGACTTGACCTTAAAAAAATAGTGTATTTATTTCAAAATATAAAGAACCGCGGTAAATCAATCTCACATAAATTTTGGTTTTAAAATGTAATACGAACCGATGCAATGATGATTAGTCGACCAGCTCCAGAAGATCCTCCAATTATAGAAACTACCAGACTAGGTGTTATGGCAATGACCCTTGTCAATAAGTTTCTCATCCATTTTTTCATCTTGAGTTCTAAGAAACCCTATATGTCAAATAATAAACAAATAAAATGAATATATTAGCACCCTTAATATTTTTGCCTGCACAAGATTTTGAATGCAATAAATTAATTGGCAAGAAGATTTTGAATTTTATTTGGCAATGCACTACATGAATGATTTGAAGAGGAAGAAACGATAGTATATTTAGAGGAATTAGTACGGAGGTTGGGAAACTTGTTGAAAGTATCAAATACTCTTCATGGAAATGGTTAAGGGAACATCACCCTCTATCCTTTTGCTATTTGATCGTGATTGAATTTCACACCCAATCAATTGCATACCCTCAAATCTGTAACTTCTTTTTCTAATTTATGCTTTTGTACTGTATGGAATTAGTGTACCACACTGGGTGAATGAAAATTCATTGTTCATTCGCTCTCTCTCCTCCACATCATTTCCATATCATTAATTTTTAAATATTTAATTATTTAAATAAATTCTCACAATTGTTATCAATCATTCATCTATACCTACATTATTCATGAGTTTCACTATCAACTCATTTATACCTTCTTTTTTACAAAAAATATTTTCTCTCTCTATCCATCTCTTTAGATGGATGCCACTCTCTCTCCAATCTAAAGAATACACATGTTGGTTTTAAACACAAACTTTCATCCATTTAATGTTTAAACACTCATTTGATGAATCATTGTGGATGCTCTTATAAGAATACCAAGAAATTAATTAATTAATACCTGCATAATGAATTGACCTGCATAAGTTCCAGTTATGGCAGAGCTTTGGCCTGAGGCCAACAATGCAATAGCGTAGATAATTGAACTTGATCTCCCCAAAACATTCTGGATTACATTACATGTATAATTAGAGTTAAGATTTTTCTTATTTATCATTTATTTAAGAGGTAATTGATTTCGAATTTAATTTGTAACCTTTAGAAGGAAAGAGGCAGAGTTGAGTGTGATGTCGCTGCAACGATCAGCATTTTCTTTAGAAATATCATTGGCTGTGCAAACAGTCCCAGTTACAGAAATAACTGCAACGTTTATCAGAAATGCTACGAACAGAGCAAAACCACTCTCTATTAAAAAATATCGACATGCTTCCTGTAATTAAATTGGATGCAGGAAAAATATAATTAATAAAAAAAACTTGAACTTTTTGATAAAATGGTGGTAAAAAATTCAAGATCCAGATTACACCATCATTTATCAAACTAGTCCCATACTTCCATTTGCTATGTATACTTAAATAAATTAACATTATCCCTGCCCTCTACAACAGACATTAAATTAAAGTTGATAAATATTGTCAGCTTGAGTTTTTGGAATATGTCAAACCCATCAATGTCATACTGTAACAACATTTGATAAATGGTATATATATATATATATATATATTTAAAGTAGAAAAAACCCATTAATTTACCCGATTAAATTATATATGTTCAAACATCATAAATTGATGTACTTACGTTGATGCCACGAACCGAGTTGGGTACTTTTCTAGAGAGCACTAGAGCAGAATGAAGAAACAGATTATGCCTGTTGAATGATTGAAGAAAATAAGATCAAATTCAATTACACTATAAATTTCATAAATTATTAATTGATTTTTGAAACAATTTGCGCTAAAATAACAATAGTTAATACTTTAATAAAATAAAAAAACATACGGCATAACAAGGGCACCAAGGAGTGCAATAGCATCAGCAGTAGCACCGTCGCCATTGAGCTTAGGAATGAACATTCCTTTCATAACTTCATTCGCCGGGGGTTTCACATAACTCAATTCCCCAAAAAAACATGCTGCCATTACGAATACCAATATTGCTATGAGCAATTCCAGCTTTCGAATCTAAAAAAAATAATTAAAAAAAATTAACCAAAATGAAATACTAATAATAGTATGCTAGGAGCCTAGGATTCAATTACGAATACCTTTTATTTTTTTGGTTAATTTTTGCTTATTTAAACGAATGTAATAGTTAGCATATTTTTAAGAAAACTACGCAATGGTACATAAAAATGGAAATATATGTTGGATTTTTTATTTATTTTTTTGACGGGATATGTTGGATTAAATTTATTGCAAGATAGATAGATAATTGAGTTTTATCTGCAAATGAGTCTTCAATTTTCTTATGCGGCAGTTGAGGTATTTAATATCTCTGAACAAAAATAATTACTAAGATAGTGGTCAACTTGTAGAACTGTGCGCTTACTACTAAGTTAAATGTATTTGAAACTGAGAAAAAGTGAAATAAAAGAGCTTGAAGAAATATTAAAAATATTGCATTAAAATCCTCAATGTGAATATAATTATAGCAAAATAAATGTGCTATACTTAGGAGGGCAAAATGTAACATTCGAGTGCTCAAAAAAAAAAAAGGAATATTATAAGTAAGTATTGTTGGTTGACTTAGGTGTCGAGTAATTAATATAAGATGGGATTACGAACTCATAATTAGTAGGAGAGAATAATTAAATAAAAGATTCGTGTATTTAAAAAGGACGATTATTTTATAGAACAATTTTAAAAATTAAATGACGTTTATAACTTATACTTTGTAAATTGTAATCTTATCGTTTTGTAATTGACTAGCATGTGTAATAATTAATTAAACCAAGTGATTCCATTCCCATATTATTATTAATTAAAAAAATTATTCCGAGGCATCAAATGACCAACTAGATATTAATTTGTAAATTTTAATTGCAGCGGGAAATTATATAAAATCAAATTAATTGTGGAGTGGTTGAATAAAATATATTTTATTTTATCATAAGAGAATATATGTTTCGATCATCTATTATTTTAAGATACATTATATACCCACACGGACCACACGGCATGCAAGTTGCAACAGAGGCTTCAGATAAAATTATGTTGGATTTATTTTTTTTAGGAAAAATGAAAAAGAAATTGATAAAATAATAAAAAACTTACACCATATCTTTGCAGACCGAGAAAAAGAAGAGTACTGCACCCGGTGCAGAGGACCCCAACCCAAACGGGGATATGGAATAATATGTTTAGTGCAAATGCCGTCCCAATCACTGTCACAAATTACGTTAATTAAATTTATCACAACATTATGACATACCCAACTTTTTCGGAGTAATTAATTCCACAAAATTATTAATGAAATATTTAACATGTATGTATATATAATTTTGATGGAGATGTGTGGTATGAAACAGTTTAATACATAAGACTTGATATTTTTATAGATATTAGTTGATGCTTTTCAAATATGAGTACTATAAAAGGCAAAAAAACATACAAATTTTTGTCTTTTTTTAATATTGTGTAATGTTATTTCTCTTCTAACCAAAATCAAAATGATGCACCCCATTAAATTTAAAAATGACTACTACTCAGGGCAAAAAAAAAAAAAAAATGACTACTACTATTATCTTCTAATTTAGCTAGAGTCTCAATCTTCAAAGCTTAGTACTAAGGATGAGACTATTGGCACGATGGAATTGAAAATTAACCATAATTAGTAAACACCTTATAATTTAGGGTTAAGTGTTGTATCATTCCAAGTAAACCGTGCACTCATGATGCATTTTATAAACATGCAACTTGTTATATTAAAAAATGCAACTTATTTACACTAAACCGTGCAACTATTTTTCATATTAGTAGTTGCACGGTTCAGTGTAAAAAATTGCATCTTTCAATATAACAAGTTGTATGTTTTTAAAATTCACTATAAGTGCACGGTGCAACTTGACACATTAATAATTTAGCTAGAGTATCAATTTTCTAATTATTTAGTAATTACCCTTCCAATTGGTCATACCCGTCCTATTTGCCTAAAGTTAACACCTTAATTACCTCAATTATTCGTCAATTTTATGTGAGATGTGTTCATTTATTCTACTGACGGTGCGTGGGTAATAAAAATTCAATACAATGCTAATAAATAATAAATTTTTAAAAATTTGTGTTTATAGTAAATGATTAATTTAAATTAGGATGGAAGGATTAGAAATTATAATTTATTATTAACCCTAATTAATTAATTAGTACCTTCGGGAATATCAGCGGCAATGACGGCGAGCTCGGCAAGAATCCACAAGCAGTATCTAACAAAAATGGGGTACTCAACCCTGCAAAGCTCTGATAAATGCTTCCCTGCAAAATTAAATTTATAGACTTACATACCAACAATTAAATTATAATAATTTATTCAAACATTAAATATGGTATGTACACACCAGTGCTGACTCCAAGATTTGCAGCAAGTGATTGAATTATCAGAGCAAATATCAACCCGATAAGGATCACCCACAGCAACTGCATTCACATACATATATATCTCATGAATTTTCTAAATAGGACATGAAATATTATTAATGGGAAATTAGAGGAATTGTAAATTAATTACTTCATATCCATGGTTTGCTCCAGCTTGAAGATCAGTTTCCACTGTAATTGAGAGACATATACATTAGTGCCACATGACAAATAATTAAAACAAATATAAACATGCACTTATAGCGCATTTTAAAATCACACAACTTATTATGCTGAAATATATAATTTATTTACATTGAATCGTGCAATTATTTTTCCATATTAATAGTTGTTGATTCTAAAATACATTATGAATGTATAGTGCATCTAGATACATGCAAAATTTAATATTTTCTACCCCAGGCCTAAAACTTGTGAAGGTGAACTCTGTATGTACACAAATACACACGTGTGTGTGTGAGAGAGGGGAAGCACTCACAATTTCCAGGATCAAGGTAAGCCAGGGAAACCAAGAAACCAGGGCCAACATGTGTCAAGAATTTTTTCCATCCTGGTTTCTGTATAATAAACACCAAATTAAATCAACAAATTCATTCAAAAATAACAACTTACCATAATTAATTCATTAATTCAAACAATTGCATATATATAAATTAACTTAAGTAGACTTAATTAAATTAAATCACACACACCTGTTGGCCTTGTTCATCATATTCTTTGCTACCCGCCGGCCAATCACCGGCGGCGGGAGGTGGTGTCGCCGCCACAGAAACAATCCGGTTGCTGTTGCCATGACCACCGCCTTGCTGCTGTAAGCTGCCCATATTATATATATCTATATATGTGTATTTTCACTGGAATTAACTTGGAATAGGTATGCTTCACTTTACCATACCCTCCTTTATTTATAGTGCATCAATATAATGTAACCTGTCCTAGTATAAATTGATCATTATAATTTAATTAACATAATATTCCAGTACCAGAAATTAGGAGCAATGGAACACAATAAAACGGATGAGTTTAATTATTTAACTAGTTTCTTGTTATCCCATTTTCGACTAGGTTCTTGGATTTACATTAAGTTAAATTTAATTTAATAGGTCAATTTTATTTTATTTTAAGAAAAAATCAAGATTGTGGTAAAATTCTATATGGGTCATGAACCTTGCCGTAGGTATGTAAACGCTCAGGAGATAATCTCACTGTCTTTGACCAAACACTACATGGTGGAAACAGAAAGGGATTTCTTCCATTTAATTAATCTCAAGTACTTATAAATTAACAAGATACCGTGTACGTGTGTTTATGGGAAATATTGCTTCTGTATAATTAAAATAATTTTATTGTACAATTAGTGTTTTTTGTCTATTACTTCGCATTATTAGTTATTTTATTGAAGCATATATATAATCTCTTACTCAAATTAGATATATTTTTAGCCCTTTTGCTATGTTACAACCTCACGAATTAGGCGGGGAAGAAGTAAATTTATACTTTTACTAGTATTGCACCCGTGCTGACGCACGGTCATTGTTGTCATCAAACATTTTATATATGTTAAAATAATTATTTTTGATAATATAAAATTTTATATTGACATCTTGTTGTATTATTTAATTTTAAAATTATATTTAATTTTATTCATAGCAATATTAATTTGTTAAAGAAATTTTTTTGCAAATAAGAATTATATTCTTCACTTTATAGTATTTTTTGGGTTAATTGCAAAATATATCACCACCTTTAAGATTTTTATCAATTACAACATATTTTTTTTCTTTGCGATGCGAGACACTACTTTTTTATGTTATTAGAAGTATTTCTTAATTTTTTGGCAATAATTAAGTGAGGTGGCCTCAGGGTTGACATAAATATTCACGTATGTCAAGACTGGTGAATAAAATATTTTTTAATTCAAAAATATTTTTGTATGAAAAGCAATATTTAAAATATAGTTTTAAATATTAAAATATTTTGGAGTTGCGATTTGATGAGCGATTTAGCGTTCTTCTTTTAAGTTTTTTGAGAAAAATAATAAGAGCATAGTTTTTGCCAGGATGAGTTTTGGGGTTATATTAATTCCTAAATTATAAAAATAATTTTTAGATATTATTTTTCTTTAGAAAAATTAAATGAAAAAAATTGAAAAAAATATTTTATTCATCAATCGTGACATCCTACATGGACATCTATGAAGTAGATCCACATTATTCATTTGTTGCCAAAAAATAGGCAAATGCTTCTAATTACAAAATTTTAAAAGGTCATGTCTTGAAATGCAAAGAAAAAAAGGATGTCAAGACTGGTGAATAAAATGATTTTTTTTTAAGTTAGAAATATTTTTGTAAGAAAAATAATATCTAAAAAATATTTTTATATTTAAAAATTTTGGAGCTGCGATTTGGTAAGCGATTTAGCATTCTTCTTTTAAGTTTTTATGGGAGAAATAATAAGAGCATATTTTTTGTCAGGATGAGTAGGGGTTCCATTCCTAAATTTTAAAAATATTTTTTTTCGATATTGCTTTTCTTTAAATAAAAAAAAAAAATATTTTATTCATCATTCGTGACATCCACATGAACTTTTTAGCAGCCACATTTTTCAATTGTTGCCAGAAAATGGGCAAATGCTTCAAATTGCAATATTTTAAAATGTGATATCTTGAAGTACAAAGAAAAAAAAAATGATATATTGTAATTGGTAAAAACCCTAATAATGGTTTTTTTTTTTTTGCAATTAACATTATTTTTTATTACATATGTTGTATTACTGTTATAATGTATCTATAACAAAGTTCAAATATTGATGTAATATTTATATTCATGAGTAAAATATTATTTTATTTTTAAAACATATAATTTTGACATATATTTTGTTAAATTAAATTTATGAAATTTATAGCAAATAGCATTATGTTTATCATCATCGCACAATAGGATCTTCAAACCCTAGAGATTTGTTATCTGAGAAACAACTGCATACAATTGTCCATGACTAAAAATGGACTTCTCCAAAAATTCCCCTACATTAGAAAATAATTGTCCTTGACTTTTATTTATAGGCATAGCATATGAAACAATCAACGAAAACGGTCTTCATTGAAATTTAAATGACAATCTGTGATCAGAAGGAGTCAACGTAAGCCTAGGTATCAAAGCTAACTATTCGGCATTACTTCGCGATAGAACCTTAGCTTCAAGGATATTATCACTCATCTTCGTAATAACCAACCTACATATTAAAAAATAACATTTCATTACAAATTTAATGAATTAATAAATTCTCAGCCTTTAAAATATGAGGATTTTTTTTTTTAAAAAAAGATAATATTAAAAGACTAAACCTGGTTCCATTGCACAAACCCTTGAATGATCAATATTTCTTAATAACATTATCGATGTTCCAATTTTGAGATTCAGTTCATAATTAAGAACACCCGAATACTTTAGACTATTTAAGAAATCAGGAGTACGCACATTAGAAAGATGGTCAACATTTAAATTAACAAAGTAAGGGACTATCAGAGCTCAAATAAGTATGTGATTCATTTTCATTCAACCGGATTATGTGATCGCTTATGGACCTAACAACATCCAAATTAGGAGTAGAATTGATTATTCTGCCAATAATCGTGATTGTTCATCATGTTCTTAAAATTGGGATAAGTACTATCAACAATATGACCAATCAGATCATCACCACCTATTAAAAAGTATCATCCGGAATTTGTACATCAAAATCATTACTCAGTTTGTGATCATATACTTCCATCTCTAATAGATGTTATTCAATCAGAAAAAACTTTCAATTTGTTTAAACCATCGGCCGATTAAAAAATTCTACAACCACATGTTCCTTGTAAGTTTCAATAGGATACAATCTTTTCCACAAAAGAGATTAACTTATTATAGCTTGAGCATATCATGTCTCGTTCCTTTTTGAATAACTGACAATATCTGTCATAAATCACCTCCAAACACAACATTCTTATCATGAAAATACAATTCAGAAGATAACGGATCGATCAGTTGCATAATATCCTTCAAAGTAGTATCAAGTGCTTCAATACAATATTTATTTACCATTGGAGCTTCATCCTATATATTAGATCAATCTTAATGATCAAAAGCTCGACAAGATGACCATCCTGATTAAAACTTGCAAGTAGAATCTTTAGTATCATTAATTGGAATGACAAACTTATAATGAGCAGAGAAGTGGAGATATACCACCGAATGCTACATTAATGATAATCTTACCATTAGACCTCAAACCTGTAGAGAACTTCTTCCATATAAATGTTTTCCTAATTTCACTGTATTCATACCTAAAAAAATATCTCACTTCTACCATAATGATGAACTTGTGCAGTGATTCATAAACATTGTGTTGTTTGTCACTAAGTCTACCCAGTAAATATTCATACTCAATTTTCAATTCTAATATGTTGTACGCAAATTCCATCATTAAGAATCTATTCCGAGATGAAAAATTAGGATCAGGATTGGCATATCCTCAAAGTCCTGCAGAGACTTGCCAAGACTCCTCAACATATTATTAATCTCTATAAGACAACCATTCTTGATTCTTTATAGTTCATCCTTAATTCTACATAAATTCAAGATTAAATGAATAATAATTAATCTATATTCATAATTAAATTATGTGTTAAATCATGAATATGATCTAATGATATTAGGAATAATAGAATATGACATATATTATTGATAAAATAAAATAATATTTACTGTTTAAATAAAAAATTTATTGTTTACTACATCCATCCGCTATTTTGTTCATACTTTCCCTTTCAGTACGTCCCAACATTATGTTCACACTCTAAAAAATGAAAAAACCCTTTATAAACTACACCCTCACAATATTCATAAATTTAAACAAAATGACATTACTTTTATTCCCACACATACACACAATTCAACTCATGTATTTACTTTATACATAAAGGTTTATAAAATTACCCCTCAAAACCCTACTCATTATCCCATCTTCTTAATATGTGTGTCACGTCACATATGAACAAAATGTTGGGACCGAGGGAATAATATTTTTTTTTCTATAAATATATGTCATTTCTAAAATGTATTATGAATATATTTTAAACTGAAATAAATATAATTGAAACTTGTGTAATAAAATATTAACTTGATCTACAAAATTTTTAGATAATCCATCGATTTATTTTCAATTAAATTTCTTTAATAAATTATAAAGTTATATAATATTTAATATAATTGAATCATTAATCATTTTCAAAATCTACTAATTTTAAAAATCTATAAATCTCATACGCTATATAAATTCTATATTTGAATAACATCAATTAACTATTTATTTAATGGATGATTAATTTTAATCCTATACTTTAGCAGATTGATTAATAATCTTAATTGTATAAATCTATTAAAATAACACATATCAAGATCATATATATATATATATATATATATATATCGTAATATATATTAGATTAGAATAATATTATTCAGCAATTAATAATGTTGATAATGTATGTAGAATATAATATAAATTGATCAACATAATAATTTAAAAATAATACCTTTTTGTGATATGAACATCCTATGGTATTTTGTCACAATATTATACTTAAGTATACATAATATCTATATTTTAATAATTACTTAACTATGTATACTAAACAGATCATATTAGTTAGTAAATTAAATAAATTTTGATTAATAAAAAAACACATAACAATGTTAAAAACCTCTCTCCCATAGCATATACTACAAATATATATATATATATATATATATATATATATATATATATATATATATATCGTGTGTGTGTATTAATCAACTTAAGAGAGTTCTTTAAGGGTTATACGAGACTATTTCATATATAAGACAATTCTAATTTACCATTTTATATGATCCATGAACTTATGGAACCTAGTCCAATCATATTTTAAAGGAAAACATGATTCAAATGTTAAAGTGGAACTCTATCTCATGTATAATTTGTGCCATAAAAGACTTCCTCATTAACTTATATATATATTTTCTTGAAATCCACATAGCTTACCTGCTCTACTAAGGAACAATTTAAAAAAAAAACTAATTTTTTTTATATAGAAAAAGTAACAAATTGAGTCCCAACATTTCAGTACAATTGTCTCAATCAAGATACTTCACATTACAAAAATAAAATCTAGTATTCATCTCATATACAAAATCATAAAGAAAAATAAAATAAACAGAGAAAACTCTTTCAAATTTGAGAATCCATAAAGAGTTGAAAACAAAATGAGATGAAATAGGTGACTCCAATTTTACGGTGTGTACATATTCTTGTCCTCATAGTCAATGCATGTCAAATTCTCAATGTGAATAGCAAATAAAATATATGTACATGTTATCTTATTGCGTACTCTACTTGCCTCTAGAACCTACATAATTAATAAGTTAACTCTGCAGACACAAATTCAATGTGAAATGCTATTTTAAAAGAATTGACAGATTAAAAAAATTTGTGCTAAAGTTTATGTTCTAAACCACTTTAATCGACCATAGCTAAATCTTACAGAGAGAGTTAAGCTATGACAGTAAAAAATATTCAATTGATCAATGGGACATCACAAACATATTATCACAGACCTATTGAAACGGAAATGAAAAAACAAATTAGTAAAAAGTGTAAAATGAATTTAACACCAATTTAAGAAAATCATGAGAAAATTTTGCACTACATTCAAGGCATGGTTTAAAGGATATCGTGAAATGAACTACACAGTCTTATTTTTAAAAAAACTTACATTCACTGCAAAAAAAAAATCGATAGTAAGAAGGTTCACTCATCTTATAACACATAGGTTTGGAAGAAAGAAATGAGACACTACAATCTTAAAAAATATTCACATGCTAAATTACATAATTTAAATTCTTCATAGCAAATCAATTCATTTTCTTTAAAAAATCAACATATCACAAAGTGGAATATTGGTGAAAAATCCACCATTAGATAAACGCATTACAAATTACACATATTAATCTTCAAAATAAAACTTAACACCTCGAGAATTTTCGAGAACCATATGAATTGAAATATTTTTTTTACATGTTTATTGACTTGCAACACCGACCTGTAAAATAAATTGAACTAATATAAAAATTCATTGGTAGGCGAAAGAAGAAGAGTATTTGGCGAAGAGAAAAACTAAAGAGTTCGAAAAGAAAAAAATTATGAGCCATAGCCTAAAACAATGACAGAGAGAAAACATTTTAGGGGAAACAGAACGGTAAAATGAATGTTGATAATTTTGAAGTCATAGCATCACAATCAAACATTTTTTAAAATTAGAAAAAAAAAAAAACCAAATTGAGCAAATTTAAGCGGATATCACCTTTTAGGATGAATGCAACAAAAATGGATATAAATGCATAACAAAGTTGATATTAGGAGAAAAAAAGTCATCTATTTAGTACACTGATCTAACTTTAAAAATAAAATAAAATATACACAATTCATAAATAGAAATGAAGATAATTGAAGTCATTCACAAGAAGAAAATGAGAAATGTGAAATTGAAATCTATAATGGATTTGCAATTGAAAAAAACTGATGGATAATCCAATTTCTTAATTTGGTCATACCCAAAAATTAAACGTTCCATTTTTCCATAATTTAATGCTTATCAGGTTATAAATGAAATATTTTTCATTTCACTAATATTTTTATGAAAAAATAAAATAAATGAACCCCTCGACATTATACAAAAAACAAGAAAGTTACCAATGGTGACATTTTATTTGGAAAAGTAAGGATCCTTGTAAATCAGAGTAAAGATCCTTAGAAAATACAGAGTAAACAGTGTTCCAAAAAGAGGACATCACTTTCAGAGATTTGCGAGATAAAAAGTCTTGTAAATCAAATTCATTTAGTGGTTATTGTGATAATTGAAATAATTTATTGTAAAACTTATAATTACCAAGTTATGAAAGAGAGTAGGTATACAGAAAAATTGCATATCCTAATATGTTTAATTTGTACAAAAAACAACGCCAATTTTAAAAATTCGAAAATATACTTCATTATACTTTCAAATTAAAAATTAGTAAAAGGGTTTGGTTCTCTTGCGGACTCACCAACCAACATCCATTTTGGAGATCAAATTGTGCAATGGCCTCTCTTTTTTATGGGCTCAACCAACCAAATGCCACTTGAATATTTCCTTAGTATCTAAAGGACCAAAATCTCCCTACCCATGAGGCAAATAAACCAAAAAATTGAAAAAATATGAACATCAATTTATGTACTTAAATTGAAAACACAAATAGACACATACATGATTACAAAAATTAGAAAGAAACGTACAAAGATGAAATTAAGTGTATCGATTCTCAAATTTGACACAATTTAAATCATTTTATCGTCCAGTAAAAACCTCAAGTTGTGACGTTGTCTTTTAAAAAAGCTTGTAAATAGATTCATCGAAACTTCCAAAATATTTTGATTGCTAAATAAAAGAGTAAAAATCAAGTGTCATGAATTTTTTTGTGTTGATCATTTCTACCACCCTAATTGATCAGAATATTTTCCAATTTTAGATTTTTCAGAGTATCTTTATGTGAAGACTCAATAAGGTAAACAGTATGAACATTTTTCATTAAAGAGCCAAAGTAATTAGCATTTAGTACCTAAATTCATATTGAGATTTTGATTTTTTTTAAAGTCTCAAATAGATATCTTATTAAAAAGAACTTGCAGTTGACTAAAATTTTAAGCCTAAATGGCTTTCTTTGTGTAGTTCAAAAAAAGGGCCAAAAAATTAAAAAATAAATTGTGACTAATCATGAATATTAATCTCAATTTTGAAAATGCAATCATTTTCATATCATATTGAATCCAGCAAAACAATAAAAAAAAATATAAGTGAAAATAAAAAATAGGGATGAAAATTAATGTTGTATACACATTCCACGCTACAGATTGTTGAAAAATATTATTCTAATATAAATATATAATATAAGATATATACATATATGATTAATTGTGATATATATTCCATAAACTTTGAGAATAAGTTCATAGATATATTTTGATATTTGATAAACTATTGGAACACGAACTATAATAATCCAAACGAAAAACTTGACGTGTAGAAGAAAAGAACAATATTTTAAAACCAATTTTCTAGACGTGAAATTGACTTAGATATTGAAATCAGTAACCAATTAAGATGTCAGAGAAGATCGAATAGGCAGCAACACCACCGTTACTATATTTTTGCCAAACTTAATTATATAAAACCATGGTCCTCCCAAAAATTAGTATATTGAAAAATTGTAAACATTCTTTAATTCAAGGAAAACAAAGAACATCATACAAAAATTAACATATCACTTTATCGTATGAATACATGATTAGAGATACATGACAATCATTTAAGTATAGAATTGGATAAGACACAAACACGATTGAAGCAGATCAAAGAATATATATGTTTAACTTCGATGGTGACAATTCATATTATCCATTATCAATAGGATTGAAAAGAACATAAATATGGATTTAACTCAAAGAGCAAACAAAATTCAACGCCATCAATAAATATGGTAAGGTTGGCCCCGTAAACTTAAAATTGTTGTTATTGAGAAACACTTTCACGAAATCATGATTTATCCGTCGAACTTAAATTATATCAGAAACCTAAACTCAGGAGAATATGAATTTACACCAATCAAGCATCAGAACGACCAACATTTCACCGCCGAAAACCTGAAATTCTAATATAAAATATGCACAAGAGAATTGAGAAAACAATATCTAAAATTCATATATTTATAGATAAGGTAACACTTACACCGCATTTAAAAAGTGAATAAATTTAACCAAATAATTAAATATCACTAAATAAGCTTATAGAATAAATTTAATTTGACATTTAGATAGATATTATGTATTATTTTTATTAGAACAAATGTTGTTTAATAAAATTAATAAAAATTAAAATATATAATTCATAATAAACTCAGGTAAACTCTACAAAATAATTTATAACAAAAAAAATCGTTTACGACTTACCAAAATTATATGAATATGTGACGAAATAAATAATAGGTAAATTTTTGTTATTATGTGTATTAAATTATCAATAATTTGTTGGAATTATACTGGAAAGTATGCTTTTACTTTGTATAATTAGGATTTGAATTTAGGACTTATTCTTTGAAATAAATTGTTTATCATCGATGCTTTAAATATCATCGAATGTTACATATATTTCTTTGCATAACATTTCAATAAATAAGACGTGTTACATTGTAGTTAATTTAGTGATACCAGATCACAGAAGATTAAATTAACAGTTCCTTGTAACTAAAAGTACATCATTCACGACCTAGATGGAAATGAACAATCCATCGTGAAAGGTTGTAGTGTAAGGCTCAGATTGGTTTGTCTTGACCAAGAGATTACACTAGTGCATGACCGATGCATTGAAGAGGACCTCTGGGAGGACAAATTCTTAACCGAACTAGGAAGAATTAGACCTCAGTGGTTAGTTATTTCTTAATCTTCGTCCCTTAAATAGGATTGTGTGTGGTTGACTTATTACGGGAAGAGAATCAATGAGATTCAATACCCTATATCTTGAGCAATATTATTGGTCACATGCGATTGCTAAGATTTAATACGGAGAATCGTGTGCAAGTCGCTTTTTGTTCGATTTGCCCCCCCCTTGGGAGGTTCATAAGTTTTATCATACCAAATCTTGCAAGTGGAACTAGTTTCGGTATGGATAATAATGTTGAACCGTTCCTTTACCAAGGATAAAAGATATTAATTAATGGAAAGCTATTTGGTGGCTTGAATTAATTAATGGGCTAGATAATCTTAAACACGGGAAATAATGGCAGGGAGCCATATTAGCGTAATATGGGTTAAGATGGATAGTGCAATATTAATTATGTAGTGGGATTAATTAATATTTATGGGCTTGAATAATATTGTGGCTCAATATTGATAATTCAAGATCCATTGGAAGGTCCAATCTTAATTCTCCTAAAGGCCCCCCAAGTAGCCCAACATAAAGTCCAATAATCTTTGAAAAAATGTGTTTAAAATAAAATAAATTTTGTTGCCTATTTTTCCTCATTTTTTTCGAAAATTATGAATAAAAGGGGAGAAATATTTTCTTTGAATTTTGTTATGGAATGAATATATGTATTCTTGGAATACAAGATTATCTCATTAAATTCAAGAAATCTCCCACTTGGTTATTCATATGGATTTTTTGAAAATTTGAAATAAAAGGGAAAGAAAGATTTTCTTGATTTTCTTGAAAAGATATTATGTAAGATATGTATTTCTTGAAATAAAAGAATATCTCATAAATTCAAGAAGATCCAAATCTTGGAATCTTGTTCCTATTATTTTCGAAAATTCCCATAACAAGAGGAGTTGGGATTTTTGTGGAATATTTTAATTATGGAGAAAAGAATATAGGAGATATATTCAAGATTTCTTGGAGATCAAGAAAAAGATTTTCCCATATTATTTTATCACTAAAAAAAATCATCCAACCCCTCTATAAATAGGGATGAATGTTTCATTCCGTATGTACAATTCCATGTCTTTGGAAAAAAATTAGTAAATCCACAAAGGTGGTGCAACAAATTTTATTTTCCCTTTTGTTAATTGTTCATGAGCTTCCTTCCACGGATTGTCGAAAGCAAGGACTAGGGAATACTTGGGAAGGTCTTTTTGGTGTGTTTTCATCGGCGAGACCATTGTCATTCCAAGAGATAAGTTCACGTAAACTCATAGTAATTCCGCATCGTAGGATTTCGTGAATGTTTTATATCATGATTTGTTGTTGAATTATTATTTGAATTAATATAGGATTAATTCATGCTAGTAATAATTGTCGAAATTAAATTTGTATTTAAATATTCATTCCGAATAGATCCCGCAATTAATTCCCCAACAACCTGGTATCGAGCCTCGGTTTAGGACTCGAATTTTAAATTGTAATTTAATTCATTTTTCATTAAATTTGAAATTGGATAGTAGAATTGCTAGATCTTTTTCTTTGGTATCCAATTGTCATGGAATTTAATGTGTTTATTTATGCATGCATATAAATTGTGGTTTTTTTAATTGATTCGTTCGAATTCGTTTTTGCCTAAATGAGAAAATCCACTTTGAGAGTAGATTAGTATTTGTTGGATTTGATCAATGTAATAGACTAGTCTAGATCTAGGTTTATTTATTTTTGTAAATAAATTATAACTTAGGATCGGAAACGGAGGCGGAGCGAAGAATTAAAAAGCAGGATCTGGGCAAGGCGCGTAAGCGTCGTCGCCTTGAAACGTGCCAAGGGAGGCAGCGATGTGGATCTTGCCCGGGCGTCTTATTTATCGTGAGGGCAAGGCGGAGGGCCAAACCGTCATCCGGGATCGATCTTGGCGAGCGGCGTGGTATTTGTATGCCGAACAAGGCGTAGCCTTGGCGGCGCTTTCTTAGAGGGGAAGGCCCGGGCGACGTCGCGGCGCACTTTAAGCAGCGCCTGGACGCCACTCGACACGGCAGGGGTGCTTGGCGGGCACTCCGACCAGCGGCTGGTCGATGATGTGGCTTGACAAGGCATTTTTTAAAAGCGGTCAGTGGGAGCTTTTCGAGACGAACGATGAAGGCTAAGAAGGCGATTTCTCAAGATCAAGACATGACAAAATTAACCATGACAATTGGATAAATGTGCCCAATATGTTTAATTTTTTGTCTTGATGTTTATCATTATTTATGCTTATTTAAATTGTGTTTAAATTTGCGATGCATGAGAAAATATTTTTGAAAAATCTCACTTTGAAAATTACTAAGTATGTTTAAACAATTAATTGACAATTTTATTCTGGATAATAAAATTGAATTAATTATTGACCTCCATGATTTATTTATTTGTGAATTCTTTTGGAGAAATTCCCCCCACGGGACGGTCAAAAGATAGATTTCACATGAATAAATTCCAAACGGATGATTGTGGATTATTACTAGTGGCGACGATGACCCTCCCCACGAGGCTCGTTCAAAAGCGAAATAATAATTCAGATTTAATCATGGTTATTACTTAGGTTCAAAATTGATATGCATATACTTCCCGAAGTCCTGTCAATTTTATATTGGTCAAGTGGGGAGCCAACTATTAATCTGGATATTAAAGGTTTATAACTGTTCTTGTTTGTAACCTGCTTGAATGTGTTTAAATAATGACCCACCCCACGTGGCTTATTCAAACTGTTTTGAGATGTTGACTGATGCATGTTCATATTTTTTTTGAGATTTTAATATGAAGCATGTGATCGAATTTTGTGATATATTTGTGCTTATGCATATTATTATTTATTCGAGTTCATCATGTCGCAACCTTTAATCCTTTGTTATATACACTCAAAAAGAACACCAATTAACCGGAGATAACTATGTTGTTTGGAAACGGAATATGAGTTTTGTCCTACCCAAAGACAAGAACATTATTGGGTTCTTGATGTACCCAAGCCACGATGCCTCTTGATGGATCGATGCGGAAAGGCACTTGTATAATATTTGGGGGGAGCAGCCAATGAACCCATAAAACGTGTAATCTTGACTTCATCATTCGATGATTTGAGACACATTCATGAAGCTGTTGAGTCTGCTGCAGAAATTATACAAAGTCTTGAAGAGATGTTTTTAACAAAAGACCGCATGATCAATCAGTTTAAAACCGACGACATGGCTAGGCTAAAAATGGTTGAGGGAACACCCGTAAGGGAGAATGTTCTCAGAATAAAACGTCATTTTGATAAACTGGCTTATCTCGGTACTAAGTATTGTGATGAGGCTCAAATCGAATTTCTTTTCCTAACTCTTCCAAGGTGTTTTGATGAGTTTTACTGTAGTTTTTTTATGAGCGATCACATGTTTACTATGGACACTCTACAAGAAGCCTTGGAGATAATAGAGAAGCATTTAGGAAAGAAAGACGAAGCATTGGTGACCAAAAGTCTTTTCTCAAGATCTAGGCCAATGGAAGGCAAGATTCAAGAAAAGGAAAGTGGTCAGATCCAAAGCAAACTCATCACTAAGAAAAGTAAGAGAAAGACAGCTAGTTGGATGGGTGTCAAGAAAGTACCAAAAGGAAAATGCTTCAAGTGCGGTGAAAAGGGACATTGGAGGTCAGCCTATTCCAATCCCAAAAGGAATGGAAAGAAAGGTAATTCTCACGCACTAGTTGTTGAAACTTTTTAGCGGCGTATGCCTCCCATTTATGGGTGGTGGATCTGAGGATCCATGAACATGTTTGTTTCACTTTACTGGGGTTCAAACGGACCGGCAACTAGTGGGAGTGAGATCCTCATCATTTGGCGATGCCACGAGAGTGACAGGGAAGCGATGGGAGAAGTGCACTGTCTTTTGAAAGAGCGAGTTTTAATTTTAAGAGATGTACTTTACGTTCGAATTTTAGAAAGAACTTGATTTCGTTTCTAAACTTTACCTTGATGGATATTGGGTTACTTTTGATAAAGTTGTTACCATTTCTCTTTATGATAAATTTATCTCTGTCATGGAACGTTGTCAAGTAATCTCTATACAATTGATTATGCACACCACTCACGAAATGCATCCTATAACACATCAACTATTTTAAAAAAAAAAACATTCATCGGGCGTGAACGAAACACTTCTATGGCATCTAAGATTGGGACATATTAATCCAAAGAGGATCCAAAGGTTGGTGAAAAGGCGGTTCACTAGAGTCTCTCCAAGTTGAACCAATTCCAACCTGCGAATCATGTTTGGAGGGTAAAAAATGACCAAGAGGGCATTGAGACAAGGGAATAAAGCCAAAAAGTATTAGAAATCGTTCACACAGGACGTATGTGGTCAATGTCAACCATGGAAAGAGGAGGTTACGAGTATTTCGTCACTTTTATTGATGACTACTCGAGGAATGCGGTTATATTTTCCTTATGAAGCATAAATTTGAGACCTTTGAGAAATTCAAAGAATTTAAGGCTCAAGAAGAGAATCATAGGGAAAAACGTATCAAGTCTCTACGATCCGATCGTGGAGGCGGAAGTACCTCGGCGATGAGTTTTTGAACTACACCTGTCGGATGAAGGATTGCATCCCAACCGATCGCACCTGTATTTCCCCTCAACAAAAGCGGGGTTGCAGAGCGAAGAAAGCAGAACTCTTTTGGAAATGGTTAGATCAATGATGTGTTATGCGGATCTTCCCAAGTCGATTCGGGGTCATGCCTTGAAACAACGGCTTACATTACGATCTTGGTGCCATCAAATCGGTTCCCAAAACTCCCAAAGAATTGTGGTGGCGCAAGCCTAGTTTGAGACACATGAGAATTTGGGGGTGTCCGGTCTCACGTGTTGGACAAGGAAGCCGGGAAATTGGATCCTCGATCGAAATTAAGGTTGTTTATAGGATACCCAGGGAACAAAAAAAAGGGTGTATGTTCTATGGTCCTAAAGATCAAAAGGTGGTAATAAGCACCCACTTTAGATATTTGGAGGAAGACTATATGAACGAAAAAGAAGACCGAAGTGAGATTACCTTAAGTGAGCTAAGGGGCTAACCTCATTACCAATTTGTGACAAGATGATATACCAAACGACACACTTTTCACAACGGAACCTCGTCAGTAGTGGGAGGGTTGTTAGACAGCGAGAGATTCATGGGGATAGGAGAGTCCTCGGACTTGATTCCGGACAAGATTTAATCAGACCCATGGACATATGATGAGGCAATCCAAGATAAGGATGTTTCTTGGCAAAAGGCAATGAAAGCGTAAATGTGGGTCTATGGATCATAACAGTGTGGGAGCTAGTCTAACCACTTAATGGGGTCAAACCCATTGGTTGCAAGTGGGTATACAAGAGAAAGAGGGACCGGACGGGAAGGTGGAAACCTTCAAGGCAAGGCTTGTGGCGAAAAGGTTATACTCGAAAGAAGGGATCGACTATAGGAAACCTTTTCACCAGAGCAATGCTCAAGTCCATCCGGATTCTCTTTGTCGATAGTTTGGCATCTCGATTTTGAAATACGGCAAATGGATGTCAAAGACTTTCCTTAATGGAAGTCTTGATGAGGAAATCTATATGCAACAACCCCAAGGATTCATTGAAAAGGGCAAAGAACACCTAGTTTGTAAGCTCATGAAGTCCATTTACGGACTCAAACAGCATCGAGCTTGGAACCAATGTTTTGATCGTGTTATAAAGACTTACGGGTTTGATCAAAAGCGAGTTTGAAAGTTGTGTGTATAAAAAGCGTGTCGGGCGCATTGGTATTCTTAGTACTATCGTGAGGCGACATTACGATTTCGCCGGGAATGATGTAAAGGTGTTATCATACGTAAGGGCATGGCTTTCAAAAAGCAGTTTGATATGAAGGACTTAGGGAAGGGGCACATCCTTGGGATCAAGATCACTTTCGAGATCGTAAGAAAAGGATGATAGGCTTATAACAAGCTTCATACATAGACTTTAATCTTGAAAACGATTAAAGATGCGAGGATTCAAGAAAGGCCGTACCTTTTCGGGCATGGAATCCATCTATCAAGGAAATATGCACTAAGACACAAAAGGAGATAGATGACATGAAAGACATTCATTATTATGCCGGTTGTCGGAAGCCTTATGTATTCAATCTTTGTCGAGACCGGATATCTGCTTTTTGCCTTTGGCATGGTGGCAAGATATCGAGTAAACCGAGGAAGGAACATTGAATGGGCGATTAAAACGATACAAGTATCTCGAAAAAGAACTCGAGATAGAATGTTGGTTTATCGATCGAGATAAGTCTAATCCCCATCGGATACACGGACTCAGATTTCCAATCGGACTTAGATTCGGAAAATCTACCTCACGGTAGTGTGTTTTGCATGGGGGAGGAGCCATAGCGTGGAGAAGCGTTAGAAGAAATGCATCGCAGATTCTACCATGGAAGCCCAATATGTGGAGCTGCTAGGCGGCAAAAAAAGAAGCGGTTTAGCTCAAGAACTTCCTAGTGAACTTGGATGTAGTTCGAATTTGCCAAGCCACAATCATCGCATTTATTGTGACAATGCCGCGATTTTGCAAATTCAAGGGAACCAAGAGCCCACAAGGCCAACAAACACATTGAAAGGAAATACCATCTTATACGAGAAATCGTTAAGAGAGGATCGCGTCGGAAGACAACCTAGCTGATCCATTCACAAAGGGTCTGCCTCAGAACACATTCGAGAGACATGTGAAAGGAATGTGTGTCAAGACCGATTTGCCTAATCTGCTTTGAGTATAAGTGGGAGACATTATTAGGTTCGTGTTGGTGACATTAGATGTCACGTATTAGGAACTACACGAGACATGCTGATGTATACTTAAAAGCAGACTTTGAGTATAAGTGGGAGATTGTTGGGATTATCTTTGGAAAGTATGCTTTTTACTTTGTATAATCGATCGATCAATTTCGGACTTATTTTGAAATAAATTGTTTATCACCGATGCTTTAAATATCATCGAATGTTACATATATTTCTTTGCATAACTGTTCAATAAATAAATGCGTGTTACATTGTAGTTAATTTAGTGATACCGGATCACGAAGATTAAATTAACAGTTCCTTGTAACTAAAAGTACACCATTCACGACCTAGATGGAAATGAACAATCCATCGTGAAAGGTTGTAGTGTAAAGGCTCAGATTGGTTTGTCTTGACCAAGAGATTACACTAGTGCATGGTGATGCATTGAAGAGGACCTCTGAGGAGGACAAATTCTTCTTAACCGAACTAGGAAGAATTAGACCTCGGTGGTTAGTTATTTCTTAATCTTCGTCCCCTTAAATATGATTGTGTGTGGTTAGTAACTATTGCTTTGACTTATTACGGGAAGAGAATCAATGAGATTCAATACCCTATATCTTGGGCAATATTATTGGTCACATCACGATTGCTAAGATTTAATACGGAGAATCGTGTATTGCAAATACGCTTTTGTTCGATTTGCCCCTTGGGAGGTTCATAAGTTTTATCATACCAAATCTTGCAAGTGGAACTAGTTTTAGGTATGGATAGTAATGTTGAACCGTTCCTTTACCAAGGATAAAAGATATTAGTTAATGGAAAGCTATTTTGGTGGCTTGAATTAATTAATGGGCTAGATAATCTTAAACACGGAAATAATAGCCGGAGCCATATTAATCTGTAATATGGGTTAAGATGGATAGTCTGATAATATTAATTATGTAGTGAGATTAATTAATATTTATGGGCTTGAATAATATTGTGGCTCAATATTGATAATTCAAGATCCATTGGAAGGTCCAATCTTAATTCTCCTAAAAGGCCCCCAAAGTAGCCCAACATAAATTCCAATAAGCGAAAAAATGTGTTTAAAATAAAATAAATTTTGTTGCCTATTTTTCCTCATTTTTTTGAAAATTATGAATAAAAGGGGAGAAAGATTTTCTTTGAATTTTGTTATGGAATGAAGATATGTATTCTTGGAATACAAGATTATCTCATTAAATTCAAGAAATCTCCCACTTGGTTATTCATATGGATTTTTAGAAATTTTGAAATAAAAGGGAAAGAAAGATTTTCTTGAGTTTCTTGGAAAGATATTATGGAAGATATGTATTTCTTGAAATACAAGAATATCTCATAAATTCAAGAAGATCCAAATCTTGGAATCTTGTTCCTATTATTTTCGAAAATTCCCATAACAAGAGGGAGTTGGGATTTTTGTGGAATATTTTAATTATGGAGAAAAGAATATAGGAGATATATTCAAGATTTCTTGGAGATCAAGAAAAAGATTTTCCCATATTATTTTATCACTAAAAAATCATCCAACCCCCTCTATAAATAGGGGATGAATGTTTCATTCTCATGTACAATTCCATGTGCTGGAAAAATTAGTAAATCCACAAAGGTGGTGCAACAAATTTTATTTTCCCTTTTGTTAATTGTTCGCGAGCTTCCTTCCACCGGATTGTCGAGCAAGGACTAGGGAATACTTGGGAAGGTCTTTTGGTGTGTTTTCATCGACGAGACCATTGTCATTCCAAGAGGTAAGTTCACGTAAACTCGTAGTAATTCCGCATGCGTAGGATTTACGTGAACTGTTTATATGCATGATTTGTTGTTGAATTATTATTTGAATTAATATAGGATTAATTCATGCTAGTAATAAATGTCATAATTAAATTTGTATTTAAATATTCATTCCGAATAGATCCTGACAATTAATTCCCCAACAACTGGTATCAGAGCCTCGGTTTCGGGCTCTGAATTTTAAATTGTAATTTAATTCATTTTCATTAAATTTGAAATTGGATAGTAGAATTGCTAGATCTTTTTTGCTGGTATCCAATTGTCATGGAATTTAATGTGTTTATTTATGCATGCATATAAATTGTGATTTTTTTAATTCGATTCGTTCGAATTCGTTTTGCCTCGTGAGAAAATCCACGAGTAGATTAGTATTTGTTGGATTTGATCAATGTAATATACTAGTCTAGATCTAGGTTTATTTATTTTTGTAAATAAATTGTAAACCGGATTAGAAACGGAGGCGAGAGATGAAGAATTAAAAGGCGGGATCCGGAATCGGGCGGGGCGGCCCCGCCAAAACGCGTTGGCGAGGTACGGCCGCTGGATGTGGACGCCGGTGGCGAGATGGGGCGCAAGGCGGAGGGGCCAAGACGTCGCGGGATCCGACGCGTGGCGACGCTGGCGATGGAAACGCAGTAATGCCGCCGGAAGGCCTTGGCGGCGCCGAGGGCGGGGGCGACGCGGCGTCTTGCACTTTGGGCGCACAAGCACGACGCCACTCGATATGGCCGGGAGTGCTTGGCGGGCATTTCCGACTTGGGTGGGGGTCGATGATGTGGCTTGACAAGGCATTTTTTTTAAAACGGTCAAGTGGGAGCTTTTCGAGACGAACGATGAAGGCTAAGAAGACGATTTCTCAAGATCAAGACATGACAAAATTAACCATGACAATTGGATAAATGTGCCCAATATGTTTAATTTTTGTCTTGATGTTTATGCATTATTTATGCTTATTTAAATTGTGTTTAAATTTGCGATGCATGAGAAAATATTTTGAAAAAATTTCACTTTCGAAAATTACTAAGTATGTTTAAACAATTAATTGACAATTTTATTAGGATAATAAAATTGAATTAATTATTGACCTCCATGATTTATTTATTTGTGAATTCTTTTGGAGAAATTCCACGGGGACGGTCAAAAGATAGATTTCACATGAATAAATTCCAAGCAGAGATGATTGTGGATTATTACTAGTGGCGGCGATAACCCCCCCACGAGGCTCGTTCAAAGCGAAATAATAATTCTCAGATTTAATCATGGTTATTACTTAGGTATAAAATTGATGTGCATATACTTCCCCAAGTCCTGTCAATTTTATATTGGTCAAGTGGGAGCCAACTATTAATCTGGATATTAAAGGTTTATAAATCGTTCTTGTTTGTAACCCGCTTGAATGTGTTTAAATAATGACCCACCCCACGTGGCTTATTCAAACTGTTTTTGAGATGTTGATCGATGCATGTTCATATTTTTTTTGAGATTTTAATATGAAACATGTGATCGAATTTTTGTGATATATTTGTGCTTATGCATATTATTATTTATTTCAGTTCATCATGTCGCAACCTTTAATCCTTTGTTATATACACTCAAAAGAACACCAATTAAGCGGAGATAACTATGTTGTTTGGAAGCGGAATATGAGTTTTGTCCACCAAGACAAAGAACATTATTGGGTTCTTGATGTACCCAAAGCCACGTATGCCTCTTGATGGATCGATGCGGAAAGGCACTTGTATAATATTTGGGGAGCGGAGCCAATGAACCCATAAACGTGTAATCTTGACTTCACTGTTCGATGATTTGAGACACATTCATGAAGGTGTTGAGTCTGCTGCGAAATTATACAAAGTCTTGAAGAGATGTTTTTAACAAAAGACCGCATGATCAATCGGTTTTAAAACAGAAATTTACATGGCTAGGCTAAAAATGGTTGAGGAACACGCGTGAAGGAGAATGTTCTCGAATAAAACGCCATTTTGATAAACCTGGCTTATCTCGGTACTAAGTATTGTGATGAGGCTCAAATCGAATTTCTTTTCCTAACTCTTCCAAGGTGTTTTGATGAGTTTCTTTGTAGTTTTTTGATGAGCGATCACATGTTTACTATGGACACTCTACAAGAAGCCTTGGAGATAATAGAGAAGCATTTAGGAAAGAAAAGGCGAAGCATTGGTGACCAAAAGTCTTTTCTCAAGATCTAGGCCAATGGAAGGCAAGATTCAAGAAAAGGAAAGTGGTGGGATCCAAAGCAAACTCATCAAAAAAAAGTAAGAGAAAGACAAACTAGTTGGATGGGTGTCAAGAAAGTACCAAAAAGGAAAATGCTTCAAGTGCGGTGAAAAGGGACATTGGAGGTCACTGTTCAATCCCAAAAGGAATGGAAAGAAAGGTAATTCTCACGACTAGTTGTTGAAACTTGCTTAGCGGCGTATGCCTCCCATTTATGGGTGGTGGATCTGGGATCCTTTGAACATGTTTGTTTTCACTTTACGGGGGTCAAAGCGGACCCGGCAACTTAGTGGGAGTGAGATCCTCATCTAATCGGGCGATGCCACGAGTGTGACAATTTGAAGCGATGGGAGAAGTGCACTGTCTTTTGAAGACGAGTTTTAATTTTAAGAGATGTACTTTACGTTCGAATTTTAGAAAGAACTTGATTTGGGTTTCTAAACTTTACCTTGATGGATATTCGGTTACTTTTGATAAAGTTGTTACCATTTCTCTTTATGATAAATTTATCTGTCATGGAACGTTGTCAAGTAATCTCTATACAATTAATCGTGCACACCACTCACTAAATGCATCCTATAACACATCAACTATTTAGGTAAAAAAAAACATTCATCGACGTGAATGAAACACTTCTATGGCATCTAAGATTGGGACATATTAATCCAAAGAGGATCAAAGGTTGGTGAAAGGCGGTTTACTAGAGTCTCTCCAAGTTGAACCAATTCCAACTGCGAATCATGTTTGGAGGGTAAAAAAACCAAGGGGCATTTGAGCCAAGGAATAAAGCCAAAGAAGTATTAGAAATCGTTCACCACGGGCGTATGTGGTCCAATGTCAACCATGGAAAAGAGGAGGTTCTGAGTATTTCGTCACTTTTATTGATGACTACTCGAGGAATGCGGTTATATTTTCCTTATGAAGCATAAATTTGAGACCTTGAGAAATTCAAAGAATTTAAGGCTCAGCAGAGAATCATAGGGAAAAACGTATCAAGTCTCTACGATCCGATCGTGGAGCCCGAGTACCTCAAATGATGAGTTTTTGAACTAATTGTCGGATGAAGGATTGCATCACCGATCGCACCCGAACCCCCTCAATAAAAGCGGGGTTGCAGAGCGAAGAAAGCGAACTCTTTTGGAAATGGTTAGATCAATGATGTGTTATGCGGATCTTCCCAAGTCGATTCGGGGTCATGCCTTGAAACAACGGCTTACATTCTCGATCTTGGTGCCATCCAAATCGGTTCCCAAAACTCCCAAAGAATTGTGGACCCATGAAGCCTAGTTTGAGACACAATGAGAATTTGGGGGTGTCCGGTCTCACGTGTTGGACAAGGAAGGCGGAAAATGGATCCTCGATCGAATTAAGGTTGTTTATAGGATACCGAGGGAACAAAAGGGTGTATGTTCTATGGTCCTAAAGATCAAAAAGGTGGTAATAAGCACCCACTTTAGATATTTGGAGGAAGACTATATGAGCGAAAAGAAGACCCAGTGAGATTACCTTAAGTGAGCTAAAGGGGCTAACCTCATTGCCAATCAGACAAGATGATATACCAAACGACACACTTTCACAACCGGAACCTCTGTAAGTAGTGGGAGGGTTGTTAGACAGACTTAGAGAGATTCATGGGGATAGGAGAGTCCTCGGACTTGATTCTAGGACAAGACTTAATCGGAGACCCATGGACATATGATGAGGCAATCCAAGATAAGGATGCGTTTCTTGTCAAAAAGGCAATGAAAGCGAAATGGGGCTATGGATCATAACAGAAGTGGGAGCTAGTCGAACCACTTAATGGGGTCAAACCCATTGGTTGCAAGTGGGTATACAAGAGAAAGATGCTACTGGGGGACGGGAAGGTGGAAACCTTCAAGGCAAGGCTTTGTGGCGAAAAGGTTATACTCGAAAAAGAAGGGTCGACTATGAGGAAACCTTTTCACCTGTAGCAATGCTCAAGTCCATCCGGATTCTCTTGTCGATAGCTGTGCATCTCGATTTTGAAATCTGGCAAATGGATGTCAAGACATCTTTCCTTAATGGAAGTCTTGATGAGGAAATCTATATGCAACAACCCCAAGGCTTCATTGAAAAGGGCCAAGAACACCTAGTTTGTAAGCTCATGAAGTCCATTTACGGACTCAAACAGGCATCCAGAGCTTGGAACCAATATTTTGATCATGTTATAAAGACTTACGGGTTTGATCAAAACGAGTTCGAAAGTTGTGTGTATAAAAAGCGTGTCGGAACTGCATTGGTATTCTTAGTACTATACGTAGACGACATTCTGTTCATCGGGAACGATGTAAAGGTGTTATCATACGTAAGGGCATGGCTTTCAAAACAGTTTGATATGAAGGACTTAGGGGAAGCCGGGCACATCCTTGGGATCAAGATCACTCGAGATCGTAAGAAAAGGATGATAGGCTTATCACAAGCTTCATACATAAACACTGTCTTGAAACGATTGAAAGATGCAGATTCAAGAAAGGCTTCGTACCTTTCAGGCATGGAATCCATCTATCCAAGGAAATATGCACTAAGACACAAAAGGAGATAGATGACATGAAAGACATTCATTATGCTTCGGTTGTCGGAAGCCTTATGTATTCAATGCTGTGTACGAGACCGGATATCTGTTTTGCCTTTGGCATGGTGGCAAGATATCAGAGTAACCCGGGGAAGGAACATTGGACGGCAGTTAAAAACATTCTGAAGTATCTTAAAAGAACTCGAGATAGAATGTTGGTTTATCAGTTAGATAGTCTAATCCCCATCGGATACACGGACTCAGATTTCCAATCAGACTTAGATTCCAGAAAATCTACCTCTGGTAGTGTGTTTTGCATGGGGGGAGGAGCCATGACGTGGAGAAGCGTTAAGCAGAAATGCATCGCAGATTCTACCATGGAAGCCCAATATGTAGCTGCTTGCGAGGCAGCGAAAGAAGCGGTTTGGCTCAAGAACTTCCTAGTGAACTTAGATGTAGTTAAATTTGCCCAAAGACAATCATCGCATTTATTGTGACAATCAGGAGGCGATTGCAAATTCAAAGGGAACCAAGAGCCCACAAGGCAACAAACACATTGAAAGGAAATACCATCTTATCGAGAAATCGTTAGAGGATCGCGTCGGGAAGACAACCTAGGTGATCCATTCACAAAGGGCCGCCTCGAGAACACATTCGAGAGATATGTGAAAGGAATGGGTGTCAAGACCGTTTTAATCTGCTTTGAGTATAAGTGGGAGACATTATTAGGTTCGTTTAGGTGACATTAGATGTCGTATTAGGAACTACACGAGACATCTTGATGTATACTTAAAAGCGGACTTTGAGTATAAGTGGGAGATTGTTGGGATTATCTTTGGAAAGTATGTTTTTACTTTGTATAATCGACCGATTGAATTTCGGACTTATTTCTTGAAATAAATTGTTTATCAGCGATGCTTTAAATATCATCGAATGTTACATATATTTCTCGCATAATCATTCAATAAATAGTCGTGTTACATTGTAGTTAATTTAGTGATACGGATCACGAAGATTAAATTAACAGTTCCTTGTAACTAAAAAGTACACCATTCACGACCTAGATGGAAATGAACAATCCATCGTGAAAGGTTGTAGTGTAAGGCTCGATTGGTTTGTCTTGACCAAGAGATTACACTAGTGCATGGTGATGCATTGAAGAGGACCTCTGGGAGGACAAATTCTTTGGCCCGAACTAGGAAGAATTAGACCTCGGTGGTTAGTTATTTCTTAATCTTCGTCCTTAAATATGATTGTGTGGTTAGTAACTATTGCTTTGACTTATTACGGGAAGAGAATCAATGAGATTCAATACCCTATATCTTGGGCAATATTATTGGTCACATCGATTGCTAAGATTTATACGGAGAATCGTGTGCAAGCACGCTTGTTCGACGGCCCCCTTGGGAGGTTCATAAGTTTTATCATACCAAATCTTGCAAGTGGAACTAGTTTCCGGTATGGATAGTAATGTTGAACCGTTCCTTTACCAAGGATAAAAGATATTAATTAATGGAAAGCTATTTCAGTGGCTTGAATTAATTAATGGGCTAGATAATCTTAAACCAGAAAATAATGGCGGGAGCCATATTAGCGTAATATGGGTTAAGATGGATAGTGCAATATTAATTATGTAGTGAGATTAATTAATATTTATGGGCTTGAATAATATTGTGGCTCAATATTGATAATTCAAGATCCATTGGAAGGTCCAATCTTAATTCTCCTAAAGGCCCCCCAAGTAGCCCAACATAAATTCCAATAACTGAAAAATGTGTTTAAAATAAAATAAATTTTGTTGCCTATTTTTCCTCATTTTTTTCGAAAATTATGAATAAAAGGGGAGAAAGATTTTCTTTGAATTTTGTTATGGAATGAAGATATGTATTCTTGGAATACAAGATTATCTCATTAAATTCAAGAAATCTCCCACTTGGTTATTCATATGGATTTTTTGAAATTTTGAAATAAAAGGGAAAGAAAGATTTTCTTGATTTTCTTGAAAAGATATTATGGAAGATATCTATTTCTTGAAATAAAAGAATATCTCATAAATTCAAGAAGATCCAAATCTTGGAATCTTGTTCCTATTATTTTCGAAAATTCCCATAACAAGAGGAGTTGGGATTTTTGTGGAATATTTTAATTATGGAGAAAAGAATATAGGAGATATATTCAAGATTTCTTGGAGATCAAGAAAAAGATTTTCCCATATTATTTTATCACTAATAAATCATCCAACCCCCTCTATAAATAGGGGATGAATGTTTCATTCCCATGTACAATTCCATGTGCTGGAAAAATTAGTAAATCCACAAAGGTGGTGCAACAAATTTTATTTTCCCTTTTGTTAATTGTTCGCGAGCTTCCTTCCACCGGATTGTCGAGCAAGGACTAGGGAATACTTGGGAAGGTCTTTTGGTGTGTTTTCATCGACGAGACCATTGTCATTCCAAGAGGTAAGTTCACGTAAACTCGTAGTAATTCGCGTCGCGTGGGATTTCGTGTGTTGTTTATATCATGATTTGTTGTTGAATTATTATTTGAATTAATATAGGATTAATTCATGCTAGTAATAATTGTCAGAATTAAATTTGTATTTAAATATTCATCCCGAATAGATCCGGGCAATTAATTCCCTAACATAATTGCCATTAATAATTGGACATGATTATAGAAAATTATTACTATAAGATAATTTCATGGAAAAGTTATTACATAAGAGTTAATACTTGACCTAAATCAATGGATGTTAATTATGTAGTGATTAATATTTAAAAAAAATTATGGCCTAACATAATTAATCAATCAATAAAGTATTTAAAATAAAGAGATTTATTTACGGCTTATCAGGAAAGTAGGCGGTTTGTAGGAACTGAAACTTGATATTTTCACAAAATTATATGAATATTTGATTAAATAAACAATATGTATCAATTTATATTAATTTGTGTTATTATGTGTAATAAATTATCAATCATTGTCAATTAATAACCAGGTGGCTTAGTCCACCTGGCCACTGGACTCCTCAATTGAGTGGGAGACCCAGGTTCGATTCCTTTGGGAACGAATTGGAGTATGGGAGTTATAAGGTGGCTTGGTGAATTTGTAGAGTGTTTGAGTGCTTGGTGTACTAACTACTAACATCTAACACCTAACTTTGTCCGACAAAAAAAAAAAAAATCATTGTCAATTAATAGTTAGACATGATTATATGCAATGGTTAACTTATAAGGTAATTTCATGGAAAAATTAATAAATAAGCTTTAATACTTGAGCTAAATCAATGGATGTTAATTATGTAGTGATTAATATTTAAAAAAACTATAACTTCTCTTAAAAAAATATTCATTTAAACATAACAAACAATCAATGATTTGAGGGTATCAGTCAAATTCATTGTAACCTGAACTTTAGCTAAACATTAAACGTGCATACAAAAGATACAATATACTAAAGTTTTGTACTTAAAAATAAAAAATAATATAAAAATGGTGAACTAATTATACGTCCTCATAACCTAAATAATAATCATATATCACTAAATAATAATCATATATGACAACTTTAACATTGTTTAATCACCTAAATAATACTATAAGTTTGAGCAATATATTAAATATAAAAAACTTAACTACTTTAGAATTATAAGATTTACCATATACACAAATAAAATGAGTTGCTTGATTGAAGCCAACCAATAATCAATTAGTATTAGAGGATGAATTACTTGATTTACCATATACACAAACAAAATAAATTACTTGATTTACCATATAATAGACGCATAATCGAGTATTTTGTGATTGAGAATTTGTGACCAAATCTATTTCCGATAAATTTATGAAAATTTTCGTTTAGTATTTGATATGTTCTTTCTTTTTCAAATCTACACAATTATAATCACAAATGGTTGTACAAATAAATTTATTGATATGGAGTAGTAGTGATCTTTGGTAAAAATAACTACAATAGTAATGCTATGAAAACAAACTAATTATTACAAATAACATTCTTAAAAAGTGTTTAATTCCTATTTCACAACTACGATCTCTGCTAAAATAAAGAAGCATTACCATGACATTAATACATTAATCAGTATGTAAATAGATTTTTTAATGAAAAATAACATTATTATTGGTTAGCCAAATCGGCCTCAATAATAGCAACAAATTACTACAAAGATGCTAATTGACAATATATGTTAATTCATTTTCTATAAATATTAAATCCTACTATTTAATATATTTATTTATATTCAACATAATCCAATCTTGATGATTAGAATTATAGATGGATGACCATCTCTCTTGCTTATTTCCTTCCAGTATTTCGTCTTGTTCTCTTCAGTATTAAGTGTTATATCAGACGGATATGTTAGAAAAATTAATAAAAACTGAGTTTAAAAATAAAATTACATGCACAAATTCTTGGAGATTGTTTAAGATTTACAAAAATGATAAATATAGGGTGAAGATAAGAAGATAATTAAACCACGGGATCTACAAAATTCAGCAAAATGATGAATAAAGTTGTAAGATCAGTAGAATCAACAAACGAAAAGAAGATGATTAAAGATGATACAAAAAATAATATGGTTATATGATCAAGAAGAAGAAACCAAAAAAAAAAAAAAAAGATTAGGAGTTGTCACTTATCATAACTAAATAACCACGCGAAAATGCAAGAGATCATAATCATAATGATAATAAACTAATACCAAATAAATCGAAACAACATAAAGCACAACAAATCAGAATAAGTTGGATTGAAACCCACCTAAAATCTCCATGGAGCTAGTATATATACTTACGAAATTGAGAAGGAATTTATGTGAAAATAACTTAGGAATTTCTTCAAACTCGTAGCGACGATTGTAATCCCCACTTCCAAATCTTGAATGTGGTCCTCGTTATCAAAACCAAATAAAATTATAATAACCTCCTGAAACATAGAACAGAAAATAAAAATTATTATTCAAAAAAGTTTAAACATCAATCGGGATTAACCCTCATATAAAAATGCAAAATAAACTTAAATTTAAATAAATAAAAATACAAAAAAATATAAATGCATAAATTAGATGTAGCTCAATAGTGATCACCAAGCCCATATATATATACTCAAGAATTTGAGAGGACCATGAATCAAAATTAAAGTAGAGGCAAAATTAAAGGATGAGATGAAGCAAAAAAATAAAACGTTTGAGCAGGTTTTGGAAAATAATGACAATCATAATTTATTGTGCATAAATAAAGGGTCAAAATGAGAACAAAACTTAATATTATTGTATAAAATAGTATAGTTTTCCTTAAATTAAATGAGTGGCCAAGATTTATCAAGAAAATTAGATCAATGGCCAGAAAAAAAGAGCGGGAAACCTAAAAGGGAAACATGTAGGTGTATTATATAGTTATAGATTTTAAATTTCTGAAGAGTAAATATATATTTTAGACAATTAAAAATATATAACATTTAAGGCAAAGTATAGGGTGAACAAGTTTCACGGTGAAACTAGTTAAGGAGTGTGATTTATATTACTAAAGAGTGTGATTTTTTACTATAAAGAATGTGACATTTTACTATAAAGAGTATTACTCATAAAAGTGAAGGGTGTGACTTATATTATAGCAGAGGGTATCGTAGTGATAACTGAAGGGTGTGACTAATATTACTAAAGAGTGTGACTTATATTACTAAAGAGTATGTCTGTAAAAAAAAATTAGTTTCACGGTGAACAATTTTCACAGCATACCAACTCAACATCTAATAATGAATTTGCGTGAGACGATTTCATGATGAGATGAAACATAAATTGGACAATGATATTTAATATAATGATTAAACATAAGCTCATTAATTTTAAATTTTATTAGCAAAAAGAAGTCTTTCTTAAAAGAATTTAAATCTATTTACTTCTTAATATCTTTTATCTCCTACTTCTTAAATCTATTAATATAAACACGAAATGTGAACGTGCGAACAGCGTAAAACATTCATGTACCAACAATGCACGAATTTTGTACGAAATGTGCACGTAAGGATCATGCACAAAATCACAGTATGTACACGTACGATAGATCGTGCACGAAATGTGCAAATGTCATTCGTACTCTACCAACTTAAACAGCTATGCACAATCATTACATGTAAAAATATTAGTAAAAATATGCAACACACATTATATTATTACAAGTAATTATAAAATTATTGTCTTTACAATTTATTTTAGATTGTTAGAAAATACTAGTTAAACTTAAAATATTGATATTAATGTACTATTACTAAAAAAAATTAAATATATCTTGTCTATCTCATGCAAGACTCACAATTTCCTAATTAACTTTTTATGACAATTTGTCTAACTGCAGATAATTCTATCTTTCGAACTCTCAAATTCAGCAAAGCAGCAACTCTACTAAGATGGGACCGCACAAAAACTCAATATTTGTAAGTTTATTTTTTCTGATATTGAATTTTTTTAATCTCCGAGTTTAATGTTTTTTTCTCTTTGGGAATTTTGGATGAGACCATCAATCAGACATATATTTCTGAAAAGTTGTGATATTTTTTAAACTAAAGTATCACAAAAATTATGAATGTACTCACGCTCATGGATGTATGAGACAGTTTCATTCGAAATTTCGCTATTATTTTTAAAAAGTAATTGATGAATTTTGATATGTCTTACACGAAATCAAAATTTGTGTACAGGTTATCGTGTTTTCTTGGACATTAGGGCTCGAAATCATAAGCATCAACATCTACTATCTGACCACAACATTTGTAGGCTGGTTAACTGACAATAACTTGCCAAAAGCGGGGAATGTGGTCATTGGAATCTTAGTCTTTCCTCCTACGGCAGTTTATGTAATCTCTGTAATATATTTGATATTCCAAAAAGATAAGGTTGCCACCTTCATCGAGCCCACGAAGTTCGATCCAATTGCCCAAGTCAGATGGAGAACGGACACGAAGGTGGGTTTCAAATACATTAGCGTCTTCCATACAGAGAGGACCTTGCTGAAAAAATGGATGAGAAACTTATTGACAAGTGTCATTGCCATAACACCTAGTCTGGTAGTTTCTATCATTGGAGGATCTTATGGAGTTGGTCGACTAATCATCATTGCGTCGGTTCATACTTTTTGTCCAGTTATTATATTTTAAAATTGTAAGACTATCTTACCGCAGATCATATGTTTTGAAATAAATACTAACATTATTTATATAACTTAATTTTTTTTGCCCCATGCCTAAAATATGTCGGGACCGATTCTGAAACCAATGATCAATATTAATTTTTCAATAAAAAAATCTTTTAATTATAGGTGGAGTACACTCATTAAATATATTAATTATATGCATATTTCACATACATCCTCAATGTTGTCTCACCAGTCACCACCACTACATATATATCATGCTTGAAAAACAAATTAAATATATATTATAAACATACTAGATGAATCATGAGTGTTCGTGTATTACGCGAAATGTTAGCAAAAATCAATATTATAATACTCTCACAGTCCATAAGACTTTGCACATTTATCTTTTTGCTTGTGTTTTATTGAACGAGTTGTTTATTAAATTTTTTTTATTTTTTTATTTTTTTTGAGAGCTCAAACAACAAATATTGCATAGGTTGATGTTCCTGAGCTAAGGACAGAATATGTCCGGGGATATCATCCCCCACCCAGGCTTGAGGGAGGGGAGATTTAGAAGCCAGCTTAGCCAGATTATGTGCCGCTGTATTGTTTGTCTGGGGGAGGTATAGTACACCTTTCACTGAGGTGTTCTGAATCAAACTCCGAGCTCTTGTGATAATATTTTATTCATAGGCCTTATATGTAGATTCCGTCGAAATGGCTTTAATTGCGTCTTTCGAATCTGAATAAACGATGATTGTACCCGAGGGTCGATCGGCAAAGAAATCCAATTAAATCGATATTGGCATATTGCAATAATTTGACCTCCACGACCGAAAGTAGGGGTTAATTTTATGAAAGCCCACCGCCCAAGGATTACCCCCCATATCATAGATACAGAAGCCAATGGCAAAGGAAAGGTTGTTATCGTTGTAGGCGGTGTCCACTTTAAGAACGAAGGCTCCTTCATGTGAATCTGTCTGAGAGGGGGAATAATAATGTAACTTTTAAGATAGAGTATGATAGTCGTATCCCTCCTCTATTATACGATTAATTCAAAATAATTTTATCATTAAATATTAATAAAAAAACTCACTCGCTAAAATAAGAATCAAACAATAATTGTGCAAAGTCTTCCAAAACGGAGGGAGTATGTATTATGCTTAAAATAATTATGTCGATGTGAAATTGTGTATGTCAATTAGAAATAAGCAAGAGTGCAGAAGTCGGAGGCGGATAGGCGGGCGGATTCTGGCCGCTCCTAATCGCCGTCTAGATGATTTTTTTATTATTGAGTATTGATATTAAAAAAACAAAAGAAAAAATCTGCCTAGATCCGTCAAGGTGGCGCCTAACAGCGGAAATGACTTTTTCCATTGATTTTGCCAAAATCGGGTCGACCGGTTAGGAGGCCGCCTAGGTCGATCTTTACATTCCTAAAAATAAGTGGAATTAGTCAAGTATAGATAACTCAAGTGATTAGAGCTCCACTACTTGAGACTCGGAGGTCTTGGGTTAGAGACACGGAGAGAGAATATTTATTCCCTCTTGTGGTGGTCCCTCTCTTGTGGGGTTGTGGTGCGATTGCAATTTCGAGTTGCAGTTTCGGGTGGTCCTCCTCTTGTGGTGGTTGCGGTTCCGATCTACAACAAAATGAAATAATGTTGTCATGTATCCTGTGATATAAGTACTTATTATAATTGATTATTTTACAAAACTATTAATTTATTACCTTTAAAAAAATGTGGAATTAGATGGTGCAACATAGAGAATTGGCAATTTATTTTGGCTAGATCTTGTATGCACCCGAGTGCACCGTGCACTCTATGTTCATTTATTTGAATCTGATTTTTTTTCAAGTTCTAAGCTACAAATATGTGTGTTAAAGGTGATCAATTTCATATATTTTAAATATGGAATCCAGTTATACTAATTAATTGATATATAAACACAACAATTATCATCCACAACTAATTCAACATTTAAATTACTTACTTTAATACTCCGTGCAATATAAAAAAAAAACTCCTGTAATAAAAAAAAACAAAATCACATTAAACTTAAATGATGATCAAATTACAAAAAAGATTTAAATATATAACATAAAATCAAATTAATAAATTCATCAAATTAAAAGAAGACAAAAACTTGTATAGATCTGGTTCATGCTATGAACTCGGTTATTTAAGTATCACTATTACATACAAAAACTCTCACTGTTATGTATAAAACTATCACTGTTATGAACAAAAACAATCACTGTTTAGAAAATGCTTTATATTTTTAAACAGTGAAAGTTTTTGTGCATAACAGTGATAGTTTTTACACATTACAGTGATAGAGTTCCTGTGTGAACCTAGTTCACATGATTTTTACTCTTAAAAGAATTACATCAGATTAAATGTACAAAACGTGAATATTTAGATAAACAAATTCAAAAAATAAAAAAAATCATTATGAACAGAAAAGAAGAAACTCATCCACAATTAATTTAACACTCAAATTACTTACAAAAACAAAATTAAATTAAATTTAAGTGATGATCAAATTAAAAAAAAAATTAAATACATATACATAAACGTGAATATTGTATGCGAGATTAAATATGGGGGTGGGGCGTATGGGAGTTGAGTTTGGGGCATGAATATATATAATAATATAAAGATATATGGGGTGGTGATATAATCATATCTTTATAACTAAATCTAAACTAAATATGATAAATTAAAAATTTAATTTAAATAATTTTTAATGAGAGTGCATCATTTTAAAACGAAATAATTTGGTTGAATTGAGCTTTTCACAAACGAACGTGATTCCGCCACATAGATTGAATTAAGTTTACCAATATATAGTAATTAAGATTAAGATATATATATATATATATATATATATATATATATATATATATATCAATTTAATCATGGAACTTCGAATTCTAAACCAATTAGTAAAAATATACAAATTCTCATTCCCGAAATTCACATAACCTATTAATAGTACTTTTCAAATTGAATAAATATATTTTTTCATTATAAAAACATAAATAGCACTTTTTCCTTCAAAACGACAAATTAACAAATAATATTATTTCAATATTTTAATTTAGGCATGTCCAGTATATATCCAGGTTCAAAGTGGCATGAATTGCACTGCCTAACTACTTCAGTATATGATGCAAGCGTAATTTTACTTAAATGAATATAAGTAGATGCACCCAACCTTATAATTTGCTGCCTAGTCAATTGTCCAGAATGAGTCATTGTTACAAAATAACATTTTCAACTTTGATGACTTATGAGTGTATAACCTTTTTAATTATTTGTCTCCTATTAAATTGGAATTATATATGTAAGTACATCAATTTTAAATTACACAAATACTTATTTGTCATCCTCAATGAATCATGTCCATTTCCATATGTACGAAATATATATGTGATCATATTTATTTGTTATCCCCAATGTGTCATGTTCCACCCCAATGGAAGATGAATAGATCTCTTAATTAATTGAGTTATTGTGATATATGTGCAACTAATGTGTGTGTATTGTTTAATGTATATAGGCAAACACTGGTGGACCAGGAATTATGCCAAGGGCCCCAATTTAAAAAATGTTGTAATTAAATATAATTTTGAATTTTTATATATTTTTAAAAATTATTTTGACTAAATATATTTATATTAATTGAGCTAAATTTATTAATATACATATTTAAAATGTGAATTATACATATATCTTTCTCTCTTTCGCTCCCTCCTCCTCAACTAAACAAAAATAAGAAAATTCGCATGGAAAAAGAAAACGAAAAAGAAGACACACTTTGAAACTAATCAAAACTTATAACCTCATCAAATTAAAAATAAATAATTATAAAAATATATAAAAAATTCTAGTGGGGTCGAGGGACCCAATGACCCTTGGCCCCTACATAGGTCCGCCTATGTAGGCAAAGTCTTGTGTGCAGTGTAATATACTTACAATTAATATGTGTGTTTAGTTATGTATAAGTCTCTTGTGCATCAGGTGCATGTGCAATTTAAATGTATTATTAAAACGTATAATTTATTTTATTAAAACGTACAATTTATTTTACACTAGATAAGGAATTATATATAGGCCGATTCATTTCATTTTATATTTGTAGTAAAAGGAGGTCTTTATAGGATGGAATTGGATAGAGTTAGAATTTTGGAGTCTCACAAATAAAATTAAATACGGGAAACAAACATGACGTCATTATGAATACTTATAAAATTGGTGTCAACATTTGCAGCTCTCAACTACCCCATTTGCAGCTTCTCAAAATCAGTTGAAGACAAAATTAAGATGAATGATGAAGAAGGATATTCAATAAAAAAAACAAAAGGATTGATTATAAACAATATAAGGTAAAAGCTAATTCAAAGTGGCAAAAGAAAATAATTAATAGTGCAATTCCAATAAGTGATCATTACCAAAATCAAAAGAAGTTTTTACTTAGCTTGCATTTAAAAAAAAAATACTTAAAACTAAATACTTTTTTCCACCTCGATTACCCAAACAAAGAAATGTAGTTGAATTTTTTGAAATAAATAAATAAACCAACCAGGCAGGCAGGCAACCATTATCATTATCTTCAAACCTTTTTTTTAATAAAATTTAAATTTTGCAAATCAGGCCCAACTTATGTGATTTGGTGGGATCGAATTATCTGGACTAACCTGTTTGGCAGCAATATGTAAGAAAGCTTACATTTACATATATCGAGTTTTCAATTCATGGGCCTAAAATAAAAAAGGTTTTATGGGCCTAGATTATTGAAGTGCTAGTTTAGTTTTTTTTTTTTTTTTTTTTTCTATAGATTTAAGTTGCTACTTAATAGTGAATTTGCACTTGATCTAGTTTTAATTGAAAGATGAATTTATCCCTGGATTAAACTCGTGGGTCTAAAAAATTATTCCATAAACAATTAAATAAAGATCTCATATAAAAACCAAGGTCGTGGATTTAGGATTAAATACACTTTCCTCCCAATCCTATTTAATTAATAAATTCGGGTCAAATATATAGAGCGTCTTTTTCATCCTAATTTTCCCCTTCTCGTACAGTGTGCCTCTCACTTTCCCCCTTCTTCTTCGTCCTCTTCTCCCTGCGACACAGGTTGGAATTGGACAACAAGAGCATTTATAAATTCAAATATAAGTGAATAAATAAATAATTTAATTAGAAGAAGAACGATGGTTTGGTACGAAATCAATACAAATCATGCACTACCCATTCTCGCTCTCTCTCTCTCTTTTCCGGTGTATTTCAGTGAAATTAGTTCATTTTCCGCGAGGATGGCATTTTTGTTAGACCAGGGTGCGGAAATCGTGATTCCGGTATAAGCCGTCATCGGCATCGTCTTCTCTCTTGTACAGTGGTACCTCGTCTCCAAAGTCAAGGTCTCGCCAGAGCGCAGCGGCGACAAGCAACGACAAAAATAGGTACAGTGACTACTTGATTGAGGAGGAGGACAACATCAACGACCAGAACGTCGTCGTTAAGCTCCACATTCTTAGCAATCCTTGATAAACCCAAGAAATTTTAAAACTGGTTTATGAAAAGAGTTTGAAAAAAAAGAAAAAAAAGAGTTTGGAAAGAGACAAAACTTACCCTGTCAAGTTTTGGGCCCATGAGTTGTGTGGTGATAATAATTATTGAGATCGCTAAACAGAGAATCAAAGCCATGAAAAGGCATCTACCTGGAATTCGTTGTATATTTTCTGTAATATATATAATTCTTTCTTATTATAAGTAGTTGTATGTTTTTACAAAAGAAGTAGTTCGTTTTATGTTATAAATATGTTATAAGTAGTTGACGTCTTTATTATAAGTAGTTGCGTCTTACATCATAAAGTAGTTCTTGGCGTTTACATTGGTTCTTGCACGCTTATATTACAAGTAGTTGCACGCTTCTATTATAAGTAGTTGCACACTTCTATTATAAGTAGTTGCACGCGTTTATGTTATAAGTAGTTGCACGTTTTTATTATAAGTAGTTGCATGCTTTTGTCATAAGTAGTTGCACGCTTCAATATTAGCTAGTTGCATGCTTATGTGTTTTCTAGTTATACGGTTTAGTATTAACTAATTGCATGTTTCTATATTATATAGTTGTATGTTTTTGTATTAGCTAGTTGCATTTTTTGTGTTATTTTTAAAAAAAAAAAAATCGTTACCTAGGAATAAACCCAATACCTATTAGCTTGAGGAAAGGGAGCTCAACCGCTGGGCTAGAAGTTGTTATTAGATAACATTTGACATAATAAGAATTAGAATGAGATACGCGAGCGTGACCCATTTTTTAAAATGGATTCAAATGCACGGTACACTCTTGTGCGCATGAAATTCACCCAACAATTAAAGTGAATGATGAAAATATGTACAGAGATTAATTTATCAAAGAATTAGGCCAAACATTATATGCTTCTTGCTCAAAACTTAGATCTTTTCAAAGTCTTTTTATGCTCAAGATCAGTTCTTTTAAATATATATTATTCAATAAAAATATTATATATTCATTAATTATTTTTATATTTATATAATTAATAATATTAATATAAAATAATATACAATTAAATAGATTATTCAACTACAGGTCTTCTTATTTTATCATGTGTATACTGTTAGTTTAACATGTTATGTGATTCATGATTAGTTTACAAAAAATAAAAAATAATAGAGTTTAAATCTATTAAAGTGATATTCACAATAGGCCGTGCAAAGACTAGTATTCAATAGAATCTTGATATTGCGAGCCCATTTAAGTGTCACAAGAACTACTATATCCATTTCTTAGGAATAAAAATCAAATTAAGTTATTTGATTATTTGATACACAATTTCAGATTGTTTGGCAAAAGTTTATTTGAATTTGGTTTGATATATATATCAAATAAATTTGAACATACAACTAATTATGTTGCAATATAGTCTAAAGTTGGGTTCGAACCTCGAACTCGAACTCAATAAGTGAAAAAACAAATAAAAATGTGTTACTTACTTGAGCCTGATTCAACTAAAGTTGGTTCGAACTCTTCTTAGACTACACTAATTTTAAAATAACGCAAAAGCCGCCCAATCCAAATCTCTAACACGTCGGGGCGACGATTGAGTCGAGGCAAATGAAGGCGACACCGTGTAGGTCGATTTCCTACTCGAAGCGGACCGCCTGGACGAGGTTTCTAGATCCGAAAAGTATCCGGGTTCGGGCGTGGATCTTTGGGACCCACCTCTTTTCCTTACACTCTTTTCCTTTCGTAAAGGAGACGGGAAGCACCCGGCCGATGAAACGACGTTGGGTTGGGCAAGGCCTGGAAAAGCAAAGTTGTGCGGAAATGTACGTGTGGAAGAAGCACGGAAAGATCGGGTACGGGTCGGGTTTTGGGGCTCCGATGGAGGATCAAAGTATAACCCGGCTGGAGGTGGTTTGAGTTTTCTTGGTGTTTCTACAAATGGGCTTTGAACCTGTTTTTGCTTCCTTTGATGCTGCTTTTCGGGCCCGAATTCGGAGTGGGTATCGGGTTTGGGGACTCCGGGTCGGATCTCCCACTTGAATGGAACGGATCCGGGCTTTTTGAATGAATCATCATTTTTCATGTTTGGTGTGTGGAAATATTTTTATGTAGTTTCTTGATTGAAGTGGAGAATAATTTTTTTAAGGGGTGTGGAAATGTATTTATAGAGTTTGTTGATTGAAATTAGGAATAATTCTAAGCATGATCAAAGGCGTAGGAAATGGGAGATGGTGGGCCCGTATTGAAGTTTCAATGCTTCATGATAATTAGGTTAAAAATGAGTCAAATGACATGACAATGTTCTATAATGTATCAATGTGTGTAATAAATGTATTAATATCAATTTAAAAAAATCACGTTTTTCTTTAATTTGTCTCTAATTGAAATGTAACTCCAATAATTTTGAAATCATTGCATAATAATTTTATGGCTTAATTGGGAATAAAATCACTATATTTTCCTAAATTAAAGTTTAATCTAACACAAATTCTCATGTAAAACTTGTTCATAATATAAAACTGATATTGTTACACTTATAATAACACTAACATTTAATGGTATAATTTTAATTTACAAGTATAATAATATCAGTTGACAAATATTATAATATTAATTTATAAATATAGTGGTATAATTTTCATATTATGCACAAGTTTCACATGACCTACTCTTAATCTAAAATTTTCATTTTTCGTGAAATAACGTTGTTTTGTGTATGAGGTTGGATGCCACGCTATTCACGTGCCGAAAGTATATTGTCCGCAAACTATGTTTACAAAAAAATGTTAAAGTTAAATTTTATTTTCCAAAATCGAAGTTCAAATTAAAATGTAATTTAAGAAAATATGCTGATTTTATTCATAATCAAGCCTAATTTTATATGTACATAGAATTTGAACATGTGTGACGTGTCTTTATTAAAAAAAAAGGTCAAATTTCAAAATTCAAATGGCTTATAGTCCTTACTTCTTGTGGTGTCGAAGAGTAGAGTGGAAAATAAAGCCTCGACTTTGACATATTTACACATGAGAGAGAGAGGTGGCATCTTGAGAAAGAAGTTGTGAATTTTTTCAGACAAAATAATTTAAGTATGTCAGGCGTCCCTTAATTAATTTCGATTTATAGAGTAAAAAATTAATTCAAAATCATATGAAGACCCACGCGCGAGACACGAAAATATCATTCAGACACTAGTTTCATTTATTTTTCTTCAATTAGTGTGGATAATGTAAAATAAGTTTAGCTGAATGTTTTATGATGAAAGTTGTTTATAGGTTTGTTATTTGTTAACGACATTATATTTAGAATTTGTTAATAATAATGGCTATACAGGACTACTGCGTCCACCCATAATATTTAGGTTGGACAAAATAATTCATTAGGTACATAAACTATGGAATTCAAGAATTTAAATTATTTGATATTAATGTACATTACTGTGAACCCTACCTGGTATAATCCATATAGAAATGATAATTTATTACGATAAATATTTTGCTGTGATCCATTGTAATAGCAAAATCATCATTAAATACATACCTAAATATTATGCCTTGAAAAATACTTCTGCACTTTAATTGCGCAGTTCAATAATAAATTGAATGAGGGAATTAATGATCAATTTCAACTCAATTTTGACCAAAATTTCACCATTAATAAAGAAAACTGAAATGTACAGTGAGAAGTTTAGTTAATATGAGAAAAAAATATTGCATAGTAGCTTATATATAGTTTACCATCTAGCTACAAGCATACCACACGCGAGCACATGTTATTGTGTATAAACAAACTATAAATAATAAATATCACCAGATAGCTTGATATCATATTCGATTTTCTGGGTTTCAAGAAAATATACATACAAAGAAAATAAACTAGGGCAACCTTACCTCGTAGAATAATAGAGAGATTCGTAGAAAGCGTGGGTATAAGCAGCAATCAAAGAAACTCTCCGCACAAATACAGGCAGACAAAAAAGATTTGTGCTTAAACAAGAAGTCCAGTTGATGTTCCAAAATGAATTTCATTCTTGTTGTTTGTTAGACCAGGTAAACGTTTGACAGCAATAGTGCGAAGGAGGTGAGCACTTACGCCCCAAATGGAAATTCCTGTGGCATGTTATTGACGGCACGCATAATATTGCTAGCCACGTCCAATAGTTGTAAATACTCGTCTGCACCATCCGTGAGACGCTGCAAAACACCGTCGAAGAGAATGACCAACAATATTAAAGTATCCAGCTTGATTTTCAAATAATAGGTTTTTAGAAAAGTAGCTGCACACTGTTTCATTTAGATTGCAAAATTATGGGATATCTAACTCATTAATAGAAAAAAAAAATCATGCACAATGAGTGTTTTCACCTTATCTGCCTCGCCAATTTTTTTGCATATTCTTGCTTTCCGCTCATCTGATATATCGTCCGATTCGACAATTATATCGAACAACTGAAATGCAAACTAGGTCAGCATTTGGCAGGAAAGAAATGATCGACAAGCTATATATCAATCTGACCTGAGTAAGCATCTGACAGGCTGGATATCCTTCTGCAATCACGTTTTTTACTTCCTTGTCAGCAATGTCGAAATCACCACTTCTGCAAGCAGAAATGAGAGTCTGCACAACATCCTCGGGGATGACCTGATCACATACGTGTTATCAGGGTCAGTGAGTGAGCAATAAAAGTTGAACTTCTAAATCCATACAGACAAAAACATAATAGTATGAACTTATCATGTGAATACATCAGTCTTTTAAGTAGAAGGAAAATCACATACAATGAAATCCATAATTACGGAAGGAACACATAAATTGTTCAAGAAAACTTCAAGTTGGCATCACTTTTAAACAATAGTTAATACTCTGTACTGCTGAAATCTATGAAAAATGAATAGATCAGGAAAAAATGCTAAAAGAAATCAAATGCTAGATTTGATGAAGCTGAATAAATTGGTTTGCAATCTAAATGAAGCATGAGTTGCTATAGAGCAGAATCATCAATGAAGAAGCCTCAAAGGGGACTGAGAAAATGTAGAATATCAAAGATCAGTTTGCAATCTAAATGAAGCATGAGTTGCTATAGAGCAGAATCATCAATGAAGAAGCCTCAAAGGGGACTGGAAAAATGTAGAATATCAAAGATATCTCTATAAACTTCAGACACCATTGAAGAAAAGAGAAGACACTATAAATCAAAAGTAGGCATAGATAGCTCTAGTTCCTGGCCTGGTTGGCTCTCTATTGTAATGGACAGTATTCTTTTGGAGGGTATTCCTGATACCCTCTTTTGATAATAAAATGTTTATTTTGCTGATCAAAAAAAAAAATCAAAAGTAGACATAGATGCACAAGTACACAACCAAAATTTAATAATAACCTTTGTATTCAAAATCGAAAAAAATGCAGGTTGCTCTTAACATGATCAAAATGAATGCATTCACATAAGTAGATGTGTGTGCATTAAAAAATTCCTGGTCTTAAAAAATGGCAAATCGTCTGAAGTCATCATTCACAATAAATGAAACTTACACCGGACACACTAATTAGGTTCTTGGACGAAATTGACGATCCAAATAAGCGAGCAGCACCCTGGAATATAAAGGAATGTGAAAATATAGATAATTTGTAATATGAATTTTAATAAAATAAGGACAAAGCATGGATTCAATGGTGATAGTGCAACATCTAGCATACTGACTTATCCATGACAAGTGTCTTTCAACCTTTCCTTTTTATATGAGAAGGATTTAATCATCAACAGTCTATTATTCTAATATTTGGTTTTCTAATACTTTTAATAATCAATGCAATGTCTTGAAATCAACAAAATTCTATGAGAAATTTTTTTTGAATTCATGATTTTGATATAGTAACTGATAGCCACATGATGAATACATAGTTTCAAGATTTGAGCAAGAATATGCATTTAGTTATTCTGATGTTAATTTAGAACCCCTTTAGTCCACTAACAGATGATCATTTAAGTAGATGAATATCAAAGATGTCTTACTTGTAAATACGTTATAGCTCGGCGCAGATCACCTTGAGAGATGGTACTTAAGGTTGTGAGAGCCTGCAATAACAAAGAGCACACAATAATTGCGAGTATGTGAGTGAGCAAAAGTGAGAGAACTTCGCATGAACAAGCAAATAACTAGTCAAACAACCATTAAGTGTCAAGTATGCCAATCAATACATACCTCTGAATCCAAGTTAATACCTTCCTCCTTGCAAATATATAGTATGCGAGTGGTCATAATTTCTTCTGTAAGTGGCTTGAACCTGAATTTTGCACACCTAGATGCAAGGGGTTCTATAATTCTGTTCCATTAAAATACCTCCTAAAGTCAGTTCTCATGAGAATACTAGGCATCACATCTGAAAAGGCAAGCAAATCTGAAATTTTTATATGCTTTTGAAGCAACTATTTACCCCCCCACCCCCCAAAATCCCTACCCAACATAACATCAATCAGATTAGACAGTTATCCTGATCCATGTTAGAATTTGACAACTGCCCTTAATGTGAGACTGATTACACTTCAGCATTTTCCTCTTGCACAGAGATTATGCATTTCCCTAATAGCTTGTAAAAAAATATAAAGGGCAGTAGAATGCTCACCTTATTCCTCTTCATCTCGAGTAGTTTTTATGTGTATTATATTATTAATAAATCACGCCGTAATAACAGTCTACATTAAGATTCAAGAAACAAGATGAAGAGATGTTTTTAAATTGAAATTAAAAAAGTAAATGTATGACAGAACACCGTGTGGACATGTTTTTGTATTTCACAGGCCTTCTAGTTTGTCTACATCTATCAGGCAGTGATGGCGCGTTTATGAATAGAAGCAAATATAAGAGGAATCAATATTGCACTCATTCTATCGAAACGAATATCAGAATTTGATCAGGAGCTCATACTACCACCTCCCAACTCAAAGCTAAGAAATATATTTTTGTTCCAAGAGGACTTGATAGAAAGAAATAAAACACACACAAGAGAGCCAGATATTATTACCTGCTGATGTAGTTGCAAATGAAGAAGAATCTCGTAACTTTTGAGTATGTTTCCATTGTGCGCCGCAAGGCATTCTTTTAAGGCAAAAATTAAACCACCATTAACATATGCATGATATATACTAGTACAAGCAGAAAACAGAAACCATCATACTGACCTGAGCATCTTCAGTCATTGAATCTGCCTCATCAAGAATGATAATCTTATAAGGTGGACATGGATAACCGCTGTACTCAGGAAGAAAGGCATTGAAATGAGCATATAGGAGTAAATGCAGTGATATAAGCTACACACTGAATTCTAAGGAAAAGTATACCCCTGTCGTGCAGTACCAACAGCAACAGCAGCAAAGTTTTTAATTTTTGTGCGCACAACATTAATCCCACGATCGTCACTAGCATTGAGCTCCAATACTCTAGACTTGTATAACTCAGGCCTATAAAATCAGGAGAGGGAGAGATAGAGAGAATATGTATAATTAATATCAAATCACCTATATAAGTCTCGCAAACCAAAAAAACAAAATCAGCATCTAAAGTTGTACAGGAGGCATGAGAGTTAGCTAGGCCGCCAACATCTATGAAATCGTTTTGATTTCCACAGTGCTCATTTATCCTCTAATTGTTTGAATGGTGTTTTAGACCAAATTGCAAAACATTATTCTTGATACTCACATATAACATAAACTGCAGCTGTTTTCTCCATAAAGTATACTGTAAACCATAAGTAGAAACACAGTACATGTAAATACACAAAAATAAATCGACCATAACAAAATTACCCGTAAAGCTGATGAGCAATGGCAAGAGCTGTAGTTGTTTTTCCAGTACCAGGAGGGCCATAAAACAGCATGTGCGGACACTATAAATTAAATTAACAAAAACGACAGGAAGAAGAAAATAAGAACCCTAATCGAAAACTCAGAAAAATTATAAAGAAGAAATAGAGAAACATTACATTTGTGGTCTCGAGTGTGTTGGTAAGAACTCGAACGACCCTTCTTCTTGGTGAGCAACATCCTTCACTTGCTTCGGTCGACTGTCAAATTCACAGTACCAAATGATTGCTAAAATTTATGGAGTAATTGTGTGAAAAATTGTGAATCAGTGTGTGCGAGAGTTAATAGGAGAAAGAGAAGACAGTCGATTTACTATTTCTCGACCCATGGCTGAGAGCTCGGCAAAACTGGCGCCATTGTTTGCGACTGCGAGGTGAATCAAGGTTTTTTCTACCCAACAAAGGGCTTATTTTCCCGCTTGTTTATACTGGGAGGAAATCTGTTGATATTTTTGGGTTAATTTCGCTTCAGTCCCTTAATAGGCCCCGTTTGCTATGGAGGAAATGGGGTGATAGACAGAAATATCCGGCCCAATATCGTGTTTGGATTGAGTGACTAAAGCCCAGTATGGATCGACAGCCCGGTACAGTTTTTGATTTAATCAGCCCAACAAGTGATTATACATCAGAGGGGGGGAGCCGAGTTGGTTTTATCCGGCAAGGTGTTTTTACCATTTTGCCCTCATAATTCGCGATGAAGCTTCCAATTCCAGAGCAATGGAAGTCGAACTCATAACCCAGAAAAATTCATTTTTCGTACATCGGTGATTCAGAAAAGGTAAGAATTTATCAAATTTTCCCTTGCGCACATTTATTTCTCTTGTTCTTGCCATTAATTTTGGGATTTTAGGGTTTAAATGATTTTTTTGGAGAAATGGTTTGCAGTGAATTTGGGTATTTTGAGATTAGGCCTTTTCGACTGGATCCTTAATCATACAGATCATAATTCAAACACATAGTATCAAACACATAAACGACGGTTTCATTAAATTACCTGATGAATTTGAGAACATCTCAGATCGCATCGATTGTAACTCTCTTTCTGTGTTTAACTTCGAAGCTGTAGAAATTTGACTCCATTTCGATACACTTGCATGCGGAATACAGCAATTAACACCATATTTATTATTAAAATGATAAGAAATGGATTGTAAGAAGTGGGATGACTTGAGCAGGGCAGATGGAGATAATACCTTCAGCACCGCCATTGTTATCCCTCTGGAATTGTGGGAACTATACAAACTTTATGTTATTATTACTATATTTTTATAATATATACTATATATTTATATAATGATTTTTTCAATTGACACCCAAGGACATTTTAGTCATATTACAGTAATTGTAGGGTTTATCATTCAAACCAAACACAAAAACAATATATCTCAACAATAATTTTAAATTTTATACGTCAAACCAAACACATCAATTTTTAATCAAAATATATTTCCCAACAGTGTAATTCATCACTAATCCATCATTCTGTATCTGTCCCATCTACTAAACCAAACGGGGCCATAGTCTATTAATTTACAAGGGCAAACATGTAAATTTAAGGAAGGGACGAAAATTCGCGGTTTGAATAGAGTCGAATAGATTTTTTTATTTTATTTATGCAAAGACAAAATAAGAAAAATAGCTCCCAAATTTATATTATTATAAAAATAAACATGTGTTATTATAAGAATAATTATGTATTATTACTTAATAGTGGTACATATTTGTTATTTTCAGTATACATATTTATTTTTAGGCTTAATTGCAGAAAAAAACACGATCTTTTCGAAAATTACAATTTAATCTCAACCTTTGAATTTTGATAAATAAAACCCAACTTTGACAATCTTTTGCAAATCGAGCTCACGGACAGAACACCTACTGTCCGTAAATGACGTGGTATCCTCGCTGGAAAAGCCTTAACATCTCATCATCTACCTGATTAAAACTTTATTAATTTTTTTGAAGAAAATGTTGGTTCACATTTGTAAATAACTTCAAAATAAACGTGAGGCCCTATACCGAATAAATTGTAGACGCGGAAAATGATTATCAAAATTCCAGAACAAAACAAAAAATCTCATTTCAATGAATCGTAGATGCATAAATTCTTCTACATTAAAAATGATATAAAAAATTGAGAAAAAAATAAAGGGCTTATCACCTAATAAAAAAGATATCACCAAAACCTTCTATTTGGATTCTCATTAGTCATGGACGTAAAATCAGGTAGCCTCAACACCATGACCACAAAGCTTAGGAGCAACATTGTTGTATGAAGAAGATGATAAATTGGGTGAATAATGGTATCCGTGTTGAGGGAACTTAAATAAACGAATTAATTATGCATCTCTCTACAAGTTCGAGCTTTTAGATGAGACGAAATTCTTTTATGGTATTAGAGCCTCAGGCTCAGCCCAGATCCTGGGTTCGATCCCCGTCGAAAGCACTCCACCCATTTAAAATTGTCCAGTCGTTGGGCCTCCTCCCCAGAGGGCAGAGACAATGATTCGGCCCACGAGTGAAGGGGAGTGTTGAGAGAACTTAAATAAACGAATAAATTACACACCTCTCTACAAGTCCGGACTTTTAGATGAGACGAAATTCTTTCAATCTGCTCGACATGAACAAATCTCTTCAACGGACGATCTCCGATGGGTTGAACAGGATGAGATTTCAGAGGACTGCGATTTCAGTTTGGGAGAAATTTCAATTTAGGGTTCAAGACAATTCGGAAACTCTATTTGAGCTTAGGGTGTTAACAATTACAAAATAGTTGATCGATCAGGTGCGAACGTCGTCATTTTGGCCAGACAGATGATGAGATGACAAGTTTTTTCCACCTAGGATGTCACGTCATTTACGGGCAGAAGATGTTCTGCACGTGAGTTCTATTTGCAAAAAAATATTAAAGTTGAGTTTTATTTATCAAAACTCAAAAGTTGGGATTAAATTATAATTTTTGAAAAGGTTGTGATTTTTTCTGCAATTAAACTTTATTTTTATAGTAATACATGTAACATATTGAAAAATATATTATTATATAAACACAAAGATATTATTATAAAGAGTAATGTGTGTTATTATATGATAAAAATGATATTTTCTATGTTTTATTAACTTCTTTTTTTTTTTTTTACCTATTTCTCCCTTTGACCAGATCCTATTCCACGAATCATAAATTCATAAAACATTTTATATAAGTATGTACATTGTAATTAATACCATGTAAATTAAAAAAAAAATGGCAATGTCACTTGTGCAATTATCAGGGAGTTATCTTGTTACAAATTGTAAAATGACCCAAAAGTTAATTTTTTTCTAAACGGACAAATTTTAAAGTTGGAAAAGAGAAAAAAAATGGATGTACGTTGGGGTGTGTTTTGAAACACTTGAAACAACTTTCAAAAGCACTTATTTTCAAAAGCTATGAGAGGGAGCTTTGAAAATAAGTACTTCTGGAAACTGTTTTAAGTGTTTCAAAATACACCCTTAGTGAAAAAGAACATTTGTGTTTTGAATAAGTCTTGTGAAATTTATTCATTTATATTTATATATTTTTACTCTAACACTTATTAACTAATATTATTATACTTATAAATTAATATTATAATAATAAATGTTATCAATTACATATCATGAATAAATTTTTCAAAAGAGTTTGTGTTATTTTTAATTATATGTGCTAACGAAGAATCATACTCCCTCCGTCATATTTTAGATTGTCCATTCAGGTGGGGTATGATAGTTGAAAGAATTATGTCTCATCTAAAAGCTCGAACTTTTAGATAGGTGCAAAATTAATTCGTTTATTTAATTTTCTTCAACACTCCCCCTCACTCGTTGCATCTGCTCTCTGGGGAGGAGGCCCAACGAGTGGAGTGCATTCCACGGGAATCGAACTTAGGATCTGGGCTGAGCAAGAGACTCTGATACCATGAAAGAATTATGTCTCATCTAAAAGCTCGAATTTTTAGAGAGGTGCGGAATTAATCGTTTATTTAATGTCCCTCAACAATAGTCTTACCCTTCATCTATCCTACACCTTTTTAAAGTCCACTTTATCATTTCATATACTAATAAACAACTCGCTCGTTAAAACATGAGCAAAATAGTGAACGGGCTATCTAAAACACGACGGGGGAGTATCATTTATAATTTTAAGATATTAAATGTACAAGATGAATAACAAAATTGTTGAGAAAAATATAAAAGTCCTATAATTATCAACTCAATTGACTGAGTAGTGGCTAAATTAGTAAAATATAAAGAATAAGAAACGAGGAGAAAATGGAGCTATAAAAAGGTTTTAACTTTTTAACAATTGGAAAGAAGATAGGTATATTGTGTTATTGTATCATTGTTCAATTAATTGATATGTCCCCCCCTAACTTTAGCTGTGCTTTGCTTCGGCTTCTCAAGACTTACCTCTCTTGGGGCTTGTTTTGTTTAATAGATTAGGTGGGTTAGATTATTTAGTGGGCTTGAGTGGACTGTTTTGTTTGGGGGACTCAAGCCCGAGTAAAGAGTGAGGTCCGGGATCATATTCAACTTTTAACCCATGATCTCAAGTTTAATTGTCTGGTGGGGGGTTGGGGGGGGGTGTGTGTGATGAAATTATCTGACAAAACCGGTAATAATGAGATGAATTTGAAATGTCGGTAATGCCCCTCATTTTTTAACAAATATTTCATTAATGCCCTAGAATATCTATTATATTACATATTTGTTTATATTAATGTACGTATTTGGCCCAACATAATTAATTCATGTAACCCAATCTATTTTCCATTTCTATGACCAGATTGCGCTCCACTCCAAAGAAGGTAGGGCACGAGCTCTCAATAATTTTTCCTGCTGATATTCCAGTCATTTCTTCAATTCTTCCACTCTTAATCTCTGTTAAAACATCTCATAATGGCTTTAAAATGTCCCAACTATGATACTAATATTTCCATCCTTTTTTTTTTGCAGCATTGTGTGCGGTGTGCGGTGTTAAGAGAAGATCGTTGTAAATCCAGGCGGAGACGCGAATGCTGGCATCGCACTCTACCCCATTAATTCCTATCACGAGCTAGTTGATGGTAATGATATGTGGGCCAATTTTCGTCGTTGGTTCGTCGATGGGCAGCGAAGCGCTGTTTCAAATTTGGGTGTAAGTGTTGAAAACGTACAAATGAAATTTGGAAGAGTAGGGCATAACATATAAATGACAGAGGTCATAATATAAGAAAAAAAGGGCATAATTGGAAATTTTGAGAAAAAATATGGTTAACCCATAATCCAAGCGAAGTGTAAACCCAATTTGAGGTTAAATGTCTCAAATATAATCTGGAAATCCAAACAAAAAATAATATGTCAAAAATTAACTTGTGAATAGTGCAATCCCATCATATCCTGGCCAAATTAATCCATCCCGTCAAAAAATCCAAACACACTCTTAGTTGATTAATAAAAATCCAAACAACCCTTTAGTTGATTAATAACTTCTCTCATATGCTAAAACTTGTGAGATTTGAAACTTATTCATAGTATGAAACTCATACAATTACACTTATAAAGTGATACCACTATTTTTATAAATTAATACTTATAGCATTTATAATATAATCTCAATTCACAAATGTAATGATATCCGTTGATAAATGTAGTAATATAAATTTATAAGTGCAGTAATATAAATTTCATATTATGATCGAGTTTCACCAGATACCAACTCAAACTTGTGATATCGAAACTTATGAGAGACATACTTTATACATAATTTGCTTGCATAATTGTTAATTTTCTGCGGTAGGTCATATAGGGACTATGGAGCTAAGATGATCAATTTCTTAATAGTTGTTGCCAATTCAGTTAAAGTTATATAATATAATTAGATCTTGTTTAAGTCGTTCTATAATGCAGCTAAAGTGAAGCCACATTGATGACCTAATCTTAATAGGACTAGTATATCTAAAGTGTCTGTTTGGGTTCTTGGAAGTTTAAATGAATATAAAATGAACATGATATGAAATGTATTCATTGTTGTGTTAAATAAATTTTATAAAAAAATTCTTATAATACTAATAATAATATTTTTTTTTCATTATTTTTCATTTCGATCAAGCATACGATTTATGAACATAATTTGCTTTTTTGCAATCCGGCATAGGGAAATGGGTGTATCAACCCGCTTAAAAATTTACATTGTTAAATAATGCAACTATAAAAGGTATATTTTGTTTCTTATAGTTTTGAATTATTTCTTTCTAAACCACGTTGATTGTCACCTATTATCGTCTTCCCAATTCTCATAGCATGTCAAAATTTTCAAATTGTCTCCTCTAGTTACTTTGGACATGATAACATATAACTACACATGATTGAAATTGGTCTCCTTAAGAAAGTTCAAGGTTTTTAATAATTATCTGTAATTCTTATTAATGGTCACACCATAAAATATCATTAGTCAAAATTGTCTTTCTAATATGTTAAAGAGGGTCTACTATCTGATGAAATTAGTGTCATTCCTGAAATCAACACTCTTTGTCATAAGTTAGTCTCGATTAATATTTTCTTTTAAAAATATGGGTACCGAGCTTCATCACAATCAACCCAATATTGTTTTACATTAATCCAAGGTCTAATGTCAATTGTACATGCAAGTAATTCATAGTAATCAGACTCAATGACGGACCCACATGTCTTATGTTGGGATGACGTGCCCCCATAATTTTTTTTAAGTATATGTCATATATTATAATTATTTGGAGCAATACTTATATTATATGTATATAATGACTTAAATGAATTTTTAACAGTGTTATAAAAAGTTAATAATGTAAATATTTTATCTAAAAAAATGTGTAGATCTGTTATGTATATGCACTATTACTATTTTAAAAATAAAATATTTTTTAAGATAGTGATAGTATATACGCATAATCATGACACTAAAAAAAATAGAATTCACGTGAACTCGGGTTCACAGGAAATCTACTTTTTATATTATTTATTTTTGTGCCCCCTTCTTTAAAGTTTTATGGATCCGTCCGTGATTACACTAATCAATTTAAATATTATATCCTGTAAAAAATTATACAAATAAGTAAATAAATCGAGTTTTATCACAATCAACCTAGTGTAATTTTACAATTCAACTAATAACGGCAACTAATAATTTAATTAAAAATTATTCAACTAACAATTTAAGTCTAATGTCAATAGCTCATGCAACTAATTTATGGTAATTGGACTAATCAATTTAAATCCAATATCATGTAATATAACCATACGAAGAAGTATATAAATTATATATTTTCATATTTTTAATATTCCTCGTCTTTTTTAGATGCTCAATCCAAAAAGTTCATTTTTTATCGCATACTCAAAATAGCAATAAAGTAACTATACCGTTCATGTCACCCCTTATAAACAACACTAAATTAATTACATCACACATCACTAATAATTACATACAAATTCACTAAAATTGACAAAATACCCTTATAAAAACTCGTGTCAAAATTCAGTGAACAATCTAAAAAAAAATTAGAAGGAGTAACTGATTTTTTAAAAAAAATATACCCATATCAACTACAAAATACGACATTTTATATTATTAATCATTAATGTGCCACTTTTAAAATTTCATGATAAATTTGTAATAATTTTTTTATTTTATTATTTTATTTTTTGGTATATTATTTTGTTATTATATATGTATAAATAGATATAGTTCAAAAATTTGTAATAACTTTTTTGTTGAATTTTTTTCTTTTTTGTATTATATTTTGTTATTATATATGTATAAATTGATCTAGTTTTAAGATTCAAAAAAATAATATTAATAATTTAGATAATATTCAAAAAAATAATTGATATATATGTGTAGTAGATATGAGAATTGAACATTGTACCTCTTTCATACAAAGAAGATAAAAATATTTGTTATACCATTAGAGTTACATTAAATTTGTTAAGATGTTTAAATTTTTATTACAAAATTATAACAATTGTTTGGCCCAATATTTTGCCCAACATTTTTTTTATTAAATATGTATAGATGCTTTCAAAAAAAGTTACCTAGAATTAAAAAATAGAGATTAATCCCAATATACCTAAGTTTATTCCCTTGACAAGTAATAAGTATTAAATCAGGTGATACATACATAAAACTATAAGGTTTGCGTTGTTTTGGGCTCATATTGGATGGATTTTGGACTTTCATTCCCGTCTTATCTGAGTTTGAGATTTAGAGCACGGTTTTCAAATCGACATTTCATCCACACCTACATATACCTATAAAAATCTATTATTACTCTTCCCAATACATCACACTTTATTACTCTTCTCAATATAATATAATAATACAATATCAATCATTATTAAACATTGATTTGAATTAAAGTTAAATTTCACCCTATTTAAACCTCAAAACAAATACATTTACTATTCATTAAGGAGTCTAAATCCCTGGTTTCTAAAAACTTGACTTGTTTCGCATACTTAAATCTCAAAACAAATGCAACCTAAAAGCCTTACTACAAATTTAATAACTATATTTTTTTTTAATTGCAATGTAATCTAAAATTTTAAATTATTGTAAATAAATCATCAACTTTAAACATTATTACAAATTAGACTTTTGAATAACTCATTTTGTGTTAATGTATAACGTGACTTGTCGATGTGGCACCCTTTTTTATAAATTAATCTATCAGACACTCCCATTTGTGTCATGTTCGCAAGCAACACCACATATGAATACAATTTGGGGTTGTCCGAAAGTTTAATTTATAATAATATTTAGAATTGATGATTTATTCACAGTAATTCAAATGTCTAAATTAGATTGTAATTCAGCAAAACGTGATGATTTAATTTACAATTAAATCTAAATTTATTTATGTGTAAATAATAATAATAATAGTAATAATAATAATAATAATAATAATAATAATCAATATTGGGCTAGCTAGTGGGCTACACGGGTCATTGGAGATTTAAGGTCTGCCCAGGCCTTACAAAGGAGTCGAACTATGAGTGGTTTTTTTACTTCTTCTTTTACAATGAGTTAATATAAACAAAAGTTCTGTCAAATGCAATATCCAATATAAAATAACTAAACATTGTGCTCATACAAAGCAATTTTTTTAAAACTTCCGTATTAAATAAATAAGTAAAACATAACGAAGATAGATTGATTGTGTGATTTTTTTTTTTTTTTTAGCGCAGATTGATTGTGTGCTTGAAGCATGGAAATTTGGAACACTTTTAGAAGTTGGACAAAAATTTGTGTGAACCCGAGTTCGCGGTGAACTCAAATTTTTTAATATTATGGTTATATATAAAAATTCTCATTGTTATGTATAAAAATTATTACTGTTATGCACAAAAATAATCATTATTTAAAAAATATTTTATATTTTTAAGCAGTGAATTTTTATTTTTTTTTATAATAGTGATAGTTTTTACTCATAACAATGATAGAGTTCATGCATAAACATGGTTCACAGGAGTGTTACTTTTGAAGTGGTTAAACTTGTCTTTATTTATTTCATTGTAGATATGGCCCGTATGGGGGATGTTTGTAAATATTTGTATTTTCGAAGGAGTGATTTAATTTATTGATTAGGAGAGGAATTGTTTAATATATAATAAACGTGGTTAGTATTTGTAAAATTTTAAAAAGAAAAATGGGTGTTCATTGTTTGATAGAAGATTTGAATAAATAAATAAAAGTGAACATTTCGTAAATTAGTCTAGTCGAGTCGAAACAATTGTTAAAATTTATTTGAAATCTTATTAAAATTTGAAATATATTCCGAACTTATTTGATAGTTAATCGAGTCAATTTTGAATGAGGTATAATTCAATTTTTACTTGACTAATTTGACATTATTAAATTTATTTTATCCTCTTTTTTACCAGCGAAGTCGAGGTCGAGACGAACTTCATATGTTACTCAAACTGTCAAACAATTTTTTATCAAATAATCTTGAATAGAGGAGTTTGATTTGATTTTTCATCTCTATTAGCGAGACTCGATTATAAACATAAAATAAACATCTTTTTTTACTTCAAATAGAGATTATAAAAGAATTTCATCTTATTCGAGAGTTTAAACGTAGGGATGCGTGATATTAATTCGCTTATATATTACTCCCTCCGTCCCATTTTTTAATGAACTCTTACTGTTAATAAGGAGTTATGAAAATAATGATAAAGTGTTGGAAGTAGAAATAATTGTTTATTAATATTTTATGTGATAAAGTGATTATGTTCAGGAAAGATTTTTTAAAGATTTGGACCAAAAAAAAAATAAAAAAAAAATGAAAAGAGTTCTCTAAAAATTGGGACGGAGGGAGCATTACTTATAATCAAAACAAACCCCCTCTCTATTTATAATTTGGACCTTACATAAGTAGTGATTAAAGTAAGGTCCATACTACATGTAAATGCTCAGAGTGCTCAAGAAAATGTGCATGTAACATTTTACAGTAATTACTATATATCTTGTACATCTTAGAGTACATATTAATAAAAGTTACATTACAATAATAAGTAAATAATATTTTTTTTAGTCTGGTATTTCGATTTTGATCTTTTTGACTTAAAAAAGGAAATAAATAATCCTACAATTTTTTATTTTTTAACATTTTATTTATCCGAACATAAGGATATAATACTAATCCATTGCTAAAAAACCAAATGCCATGTTAATTTGGTTGAGGTTAACTTCATAAAAATATAGATGGTACATAATATTTGTGCAACAAATCTAACTCGACTAGAAAAATCTAACCAAGTGAAAACTTTATCTAAATTTAACATGGCAAATCATAGCATGAAATTAGCAAATCAAAGCAAAATTCAATTACCTTAATAGTCAAATATTTCATCTAATCTTATCTAAGCATTCCAAAAATCAAAAGTTATAAATAGTAACAACTACAATCATATATACAATTCCACATATTTCTGGCAACAAAAATCTACAGCAGCAAGCAACAAAATCAATGATTTTAAAAAATTAAAATTTCAAAAACACTCTACTACCATATATGATGCCAATAAAATTTGTCACATTTTCTTTTGTTTTTTGGCCACATGGTACGCTCTAGGCTTGGACTTAGTGAAAAAAACTGCTTTCCCAATACAGTACAACGAAGATCCGCTTCAAAATTCGAATTCAAATTCAACCTCATTCTAAACCCACACCCCCGTTTTCCTCACAGACCAATCAACGCCCACCAATCCGCCACGTCATCCGCCCTTCACATACCGTAACGTAACCTACAGGTAACGCCAATTCAAATAGATTAGTTCCGATGGGGCCCACCTTGTCCGCTCCTAACGAATACCCAAGTTAAATCCGACGGCCCAGATCATCTCACAATTCAAATCACACAAACCCCTTTTTTCCCGCTTTGAAAAGCAACCATATAAACCCCTTTAATATTGTTAAATCCTCTCCTCTGTGTGTGTGTGTGTGTGTCCCCTTTAATTTCCCCATTCGATTCGACGCAATTTTCCTGCATTTAAAACCCTGATTTTGTGAATTTTCGAATTTCAATTTGTTTATTTGCCGTTGATTCGGTGTCAATGGCGAGCAACGCTGGTGTTAGGAGGTCGACGACGTCGTCTCTGGCGAAGCGCAATGCTTCCGCGTCGGAGAATGCTGGGAAGGGGTTGTTGGCCTCTGCCGGTGCGAAGAAACGGCCGGCGCTTGCTAATGTTACTAATCAGAGGAATGGAGTCAATCCGGGTCGGGCTTCTGGGCCCGAATCTTCCAAAATTGTACGTGTGATTTACGATTCTGTTTCTTTAGTTTTTGTGTTGGATTCCAGAGTCAGGTTTTAATGGTGGTATTAGGGAATGTGTTATTTGCATATTATCAAGTGTTGTGTTTAATTTTGGAATTGTTAGTTGATTAAACTCTGTGGATTACATAAACTAAATTGGGCATATTCGTACATGTGCATGGTTTCTTGAGGAAAAATGCAGTTGTTGTTTGGTGTTTTCTTGGTCCTAAATTGATGAGTTTCTCCCAAGAACTTAAGTGATATATTCAGTTGAAGAAGATTGTTGACAAACTCATTGCCCTGAGAATGGAATTACTGTTGAAAAAATTCAAAATGTTGATGGTTTACAGATGTACTTTTACTTTTTTTTCTTTGTTAAAAGTGTTGGGAGGCACATTGTAAAGCCGCCTTCAGATACTTGTTTCTGACGAAATGATATGTGATCTCCCTTTCTGTTGCCTCATTGAAACAATGCTGCTTTTTAAAGTTGATTCTGACTGATTCTCTGTTTCAAATTTTAGATCCAATTAAAATTGCAAGTAATTGGATGCCCAAAGAATTTGTTAAACCTGACATCTTGTGGTTTAACTTTACATAGCTACATCTGTGTACATATATATGCTTATGTTCTTGGTACATTATGGTGCGTACGACAAATTTTCACTGCTAAATAACTTTCTTATCTTTCAAGAATAGGTATCAATAATTTCAAACAATTTAAGAACCTTTGTAGTCTCGTTCAATTATGCTGGTTAATTGGACAAACAAAAACCCATAACACTACTACTGTCTTGGGTTTCAACATGAATGCAGGTTTCTGTTTATGAAATGAGATTAATAAGGTCAAATTTGAATAATATAGGTACCATGTACAACCAAAATTGTGAGTGTCAAGAAGGGATCATCAGGAGCTATTCTACCCACAACCACCTCAGCAAAACAGAACATGGTTGCTGTTGGCAGATCTTCATCTGTCCCTAAAAGTGACGTGGTTGTCCCCAAGACAATAACTGCACCAGTTTCAAGCCGCATGGACGTTTCTCCTGTTAAATCAGACGCATTCTCTGTTTCAATGGATGAATCTATGTCCACTTGTGATTCCTTAAAGAGTCCTGATGTTGAATATGTGGATAACTTTGATATCAGTGCAGTTGATTCCATTGAAAGGAAGGCGTCTAATATGCTTTGCATTGCAGACGACGTGGGAATTGCAGGTATTGTACTTTGATCAGTATGAAATTCTTAGCTTATATACTTGTTCTTCCTATTGATTGTAACGAAATCCATTTTGATTCTGGATTGTTGCAGGGAATATCTGCAAGCGAGATGACCCAGTTGGCATGATTGTAGATGTTGATGAGAATCTTGACGACCCACAATTGTGTGCAACCATTGCTTGTGATATCTACAACCATTTGAGAGCATCCGAGGTTCAGATTTTATGTCTATAAGGACATTTGACATCCTTTTGTTTTGTCTATTAAAGATCTCTATTTTCTTCTTTGGTGATGAATATGTCTGTCCTTTAACATTAGGCCAAGAAAAGACCAGCTACAGACTTCATGGAAAGGGTCCAAAAGGATATCAATGCCAGCATGAGAGCAATTCTCATTGATTGGCTTGTTGAGGTAACAATTCTCTCTACTATTTAGTCCAAGTTTATGAGTTCAATTGTCAAGTAATCCATCTGACTACAACGTTAAATTGCAGGTTTCTGAGGAATACAGGCTTGTTCCTGATACACTGTATCTTACGGTTAACTATATAGATCGGTACCTTTCTGGGAATGTCATGGACCGACAAAGATTGCAGTTGCTCGGTGTAGCTTGCATGATGATTGCATCGTAAGAATCATTATTTTTTATCTTTCTATGTCAGCATATTTCTATTTCTCCCTGTATTTTCTAATTCCTGAATCAAAAATGTTAATTTGCAGGAAATATGAAGAGATTTGTGCACCTCAGGTGGAAGAATTCTGCTACATAACAGATAACACATACTTTAAGGATGAGGTTTTGCAAATGGAATCTGCTGTTTTGAATTACCTAAAATTCGAAATGACAGCACCAACGACGAAATGTTTCTTAAGGTGATCATCGATCATGTAATTTGTGCGCTTATCATAACTCTCTTAGATCGATATTGTATTAAACATTTGTTACTTTGTTAATAATTCTATAGGAGGTTTGTTCGGGTTGCACAAGGTGTGAATGAGGTATGTAATTGTTCATCTCTATTGTTCTACCTTTGTAAAGGGTGAAGGACTGTATTTAAGACAATGTATATTTGCAGGCGCCATTAATGCAATTGGAGTGCTTGGCTAACTACGTTGCAGAGCTATCTCTTCTAGAGTACAGTATGCTATGCTATGCACCATCATTGGTAGCAGCTTCAGCGATTTTCTTGGCCAGATTTATTCTTGTCCCTTCTAAGAGGCCTTGGGTATGTTATGTTCATTTTTTCTGAAATGTTGTTAACATGATTCTGTACCCATTCCATTTTTTCTCATTTCATTTTATGTGAATGCAGAATCCTACCTTGAGGCATTACACCCTTTACCAGCCCTACGATCTACGTGACTCTATCATGGCATTACATGGGTTTTGCTGCAATAGTAACATCTCTAGTCTGCCTGCTATTAGGGAGAAATACAGTCAGCATAAGGTCAGTGAAGCATACTAGAGTCTCCCTTCCTCCCTTTCTGTCCTGTCTCTCTCTCATGGTTTATACTAATACAAGTTGTTTTATGGATCAGTACAAATTTGTTGCAAAGAAGTGTTGCCCTCCATCCATACCTCCTGAGTACTTTCACGATGTAAGCAGCAGCTAGTTTCACACCACAACCTATGCTCTACTATTCCAATGATCTATTGGATGGGGAATGCAGCTTCCTTGTCTTGAAATTTTTATCCTCATTCAAGATTCATGCCAGAACTAGGTTGAGAGGGGAAGGAAGGGTTATGTCCCGGTTATCTTTTTTAAGCAAAATTCGCAATCGATGACACCTTCCATCTTGTAGTTCAGTTTTTAGACTTCACACATCATCAGTTCATGTACAGACTTGCTCTAATTCTGAATGTTTTTTCAGTATGTAAACTTTGGTTGTTTTCAGTAGGCAATCAAATGAAATGAACTGAAAAACGCACTTGTACTGCAATTACTAACATAATAACTCTGCTTTTATTGCATTTATATTTATTTACATAAAACCAGTATTCTCCCTCAAAACAAGATGTTACATGCTCAAATTTTACACTGTTTCACCTCATTGATGAGCTTGATTCTTGATTAGGGATAATGTTTAGCCAGTGACAATCCTGAAACGAACACTTTGCTCCACCATTAGGCCTTTCAACATTAGTAGGTTTCATGTACTTGGGGCCCCAAGTTGGTGTACCGTCCTCATACGAGTTATGGGTCATTCTCTGGATCCACGACCCGTCCGACTTGATCACGAAAATGTCACCGTAGGGCTGATAATGGTGTGGGTTTGAAATGGGCTCAGCCGAAACACCAGCATAATCCGAAGTAATCACCATGTACTCTCCATCCGGGCTAAACCACGGGTGGTTCGTCCGCCCACCAAACCCGCTCTGGATCACCTTCTGGAGCCCCGTTCCGTTCTGATGGATCTTAAACAACTCGAAGCTACCCGAACCCGGATTCTCCTATCGGACGCGAAAGCGATCCATTCCCCGATAGGCGACCAATTGCACATGGTATCGGACCACGGACCATCCGTTAACCGGTAAAGCCCGCCCGCTTCGCCATTCAAAGCATCCATTATGTACAAGTTTTTGTACCCTGTTCGACCGACCTGAACACGACCCATTTTCCATCGGGCGAGGGGTGATGGAAATGCATTGTTCTTGCTTCCTGTGGTTAATTTTTTTTTTGTAAGATGGGACTTTTTCATCAACGTTGATTGATATTATATCAACCTCAGTTCTCACACTGGAAAATTCAGGCCCAGCACTTGTGTACACCACCCCTTTTCTTTTCCAATCCCATGCAGTTGAAAAGGCGTTTCGGGTCAACACTTCCCGGATACCCGACCCGTTACTATTCATGACGTAAAGACCCGGGAAGTCAACGTAGGCGATTCGTTCGCCGTCCGGTGAATCTGAAAGAAAAAAGACCCGTCGACCCGGAATAGGGAGATTCCGGGTATGGGGCTCCGAACATTCTCGAGTATTAAGTCGTTTCTCTTGGCGTCGTTGGTGGGGCCTCGGCATTTATGGTACCCGACCCGGGTTGAATCCGGGGAGACGAAGGGGTTTAAGTGGTGGGCGTTTGGGGAAACGGGTCGGGTTAGAGGAGTGAATTTATTGGCGACGACGTCGTACATCTCTATGTGGCGGTATTGTGAGTCGGGTCTTCGGGTAGCGACTGCTATGAAGCCTTTGTTGGCGATTGAGGCGGACGGGGTGAACGCGTGCAGACCCGGTGGGGTGACTCGCTGAGTGACTACCGAGTCGACCCCGAGTTTGTTGTCTTTGGTATCGAAAGTGGCTCTGTAGACGCTCCACCAGCCGTCGTCGCATCTTCTGTGGAAATAGAGAGTGGAATCGTCGACCCAACTTGGCCACCCGCCGTGCTCGATTATCCTGACCCGATTCGACCCGTCCCGAGTTGAGAACAGATAGATGTCCGTACCGAGATCTTCGACCTCCCCACCCCAGCCCTTCTCGTCGTACGACGCCACCGCCGTCCAATCACCCGACGGGGACACGGCGGGGCTGAAATCCGCCAACCCTTCAGGCGTAAGTCTCCGAGTCGAGCCGGTTGTCAACTGAGTCGAGTAAACCGCCGCCCAACTCGCCCGGGGCTTACCCGGGTTTTGGTGAGTCGAGACATAAATCAGACTCTCGCCCACTAAACTCGGCTTATCCTTCATCGACACACGAATTGACTCATCGCCCACTAAAGGAACCTGCAACCGAGTTGACTCAGCTTCACTCTCGATAATGGATCCGGATCCGGGTTGAAGAGATGGGGTTTCATAGAGGGAATCCAGATAGATTTTGGATGACCCGTTTCGCTCGGTGACGTACACGATGTGGGTTTTCGGGTCGGGTCGATCGGGTAAGAATGGAAGCACGGAGAGGGATGAGGGCGACGGAAAATGGCCGTTGAAATTGACGGAATGACCATCGGTTAGACGGATTTCGTTGGAGGGCCGTTAATTGGGAGGGCGTAGATGTCGAAAGCGTAGCTTGATCTTCCTAGAGTGGTGAATGATATGGTGGTGGCGCCGCCGTCGCCGATCGATTGGGAAATTGGGGGTAGTGATAGTAAGAAATTGAAGATGAGGAAATACGAAAGGGTTTGCTGATTTGATATTTTCATTTCAATTGATAATTTGATAGGCAAAATTTAGGAAGGTTTTAAGTGGAAATGGTTGGAGTGAAGTGTGTGGAAGGAGGATAAGGAAGATTTTTGGTTTGCGTTGCAGGTGGCGGATAATTGATCGTGTGTTGGTTATTCTGAATGTCACTTTCAATTTTTACTCATAAAAAAGACAGAATGTGGATAATTATCTACATCATTGGGGTCTTTACAATATCCATTGGCTCATCATTTTTGGATATCTTTAAAATTTCTCTTATTTTCTCCTGTTTTTAAAAGGAAAAGACTACGTGTGATCAATTAAGCACGTTAGAAGTAAGACTGGAGAGCTAAATTTTTGTGTAACATCAAATGCAATATGCAAGTGCAATTGGATACAACTATGAAACATGCAACTATGAGTCCAGGAATGACAATATAAAGGGTTGAGCAACTCTAAATGCACATATTAACCGAACGATGTGATTGAGTAAATGATTGGATGCAGATGGAGCACCTTTACACACGACAAGGCATAGCCGCGTCGTGCACTGCCTTCATCTTTATTTCTCATCCTCAGCCTTTTAATTTTCTTTCGCGTGCTGATTGAGATAAATTATTCACACTTTGTAACTAGTAAAATTATTCTGTATATAACCAAATTGAGCGTCATTTATCGGGGGGCGTAGAGTGGTAGGCCAAGTGCATACTATCCGGCGAGGGCCCTATTTTTCTCTTTTTATTATATATATATATATATATATATATATATATATATATATATATATATATATATATATATATAGTACTTAAGGTTGCAATTTTTCACTATGAGTAATATTGGACGAGTTGACCGACTCTTGTGTGTTTTTTGTCCATTATGTGTCAGGTTTTGAGATCAAAACTCAATTCTCTCTTCTTTTCCCTTTATTTTGCAAGCAAATATCACTTTTTTTTTTAAATTTAAGGCACATAAATATCACTTCTAATTTTATATGACTTATATTCAATCCTTTTTCCATAATTATTCAAACTAAGTCTGCATACAACCCCACACACTCTTATTCATTTTTTTTAAAATATTGAGCTATAACTTTTATTGTCTTGAGTAATTATTTCATTATTATAAATCTCATTTTCTTTGTATAATTATGAAATTAATTTTATATTAACATATATAATATTTTTTATTGATTATACAAAATGCGAAGGGTCTAATAATTTTTTTTTTGCACCGGGCCTCTTAAATTGTTGGACCGGCTCTGCCATTTATAATTTTATATAACTTCACCACAAGCAATTTCAGATTTTATATCTTCACTACAAGTAAAATTCATTTACACTTTCAAAAGCAATACTAGTGCGTTACAATGATCGTCGTTATGCGGGTGCAATCTTAGTTCAATATAAAATGATTTCTTATCATGATAATGATTACGATTATGAATCGAGGATGTCGCGAGCGATTTTTTACTCTCGATGGGGGTTTAAAAGGAAAAAAAATGGAGTTAAATCATATGTTAAATTCATTGCGGATACGAGAAACATCACCTTAGCCATTCGTGATTCTAATCAAGATATGGTAAGGTATTCATGTAGTCATGGTGGAAAGTATAGATATTCAAAAAACAAATGAAAGAAATACGAAAACGCAACGAAATTCGCGTGGGTTTTATTTAGTTGCTAGGGTACTTGATCACAAGCAGGATCTTTGGTACATCGTTGTTTTGAATGGGACACACAATCATTTGTTCCTGGATTTTACAGAGGGTTTGGGACTGGGCCAACTATCACTTCGGACGAATATAGCGGATCTGTTCGCAAGAATCGATGACGTCGGTCAAGAAACATGTTGACAAATTTAAAGAGAAGTCTATCCCAATAATAAAGCGGATATAAAAAGAGTGCACAATGCCCTCACCAAATGTTTGGAGTGAAAATGGGGATGAGCGTACCTCTACGAAAAACTTCATCCACCAACTGCGAGAGCGGAATTACACGAAAAATTATTATCACATTTTATATATTTCAATTTGTGGTAAAATTTTACGGTTATGTGTATGAATGAGAAAAAGAATAATATAAATATATTGATGTTATGCTGCAAAGTACTATGTGGTCCCTTATAAGTATTAATTGTTATGTGTAAGGTATTAATTAAAGTAGTAGCATTTATGAATTTTATCTCATGTATATAATTAATGTGCCATACAAATTAATGAGAAAAAACCACGCCTACGCTAATAATGATTTAACTCGTGAAATGATAATTCCATGTGTATGAATATAACTAGTATTGCACCCGTGCTAACACACGATCATTGTTGTCATCAAACATTTTATATGTTAAAATATATTTTTTTATTAATATAAAATTTATATTGACATCTTGTTGTATTATTTTATTTTAAAATTATATTTAATTTTATTCATAACAATATTGATTTGTTAAAGAAAATTATTTACAAAGAATAATTAATATTTTTCACTTTATAATATTTTTTTGGGTTAATTGCAAAATATATCACCACCTTTAAGATTTTTATCAATTACAATATAATTTTTTCTTTGCAATTGAAACACCACACTTTTATGTTATTAGAAGTATCATTAAATTTTTAAAATAATAATTAAGTGAGGTGGCCTCGAGTTTACACAAAATATATCCATGTAGGATGTTAAGATCGGTGAATAAAATATTTTTTTATTTCAAAAATATTTTTTGTATGAAAAACTATATCAAAAATATATTTTAAAATATTAAAAAATTTGAGTCATGATTTGATGAGCGATTTAGCGTTCTTCTTTAATTTTTTGGGAAAAATAATAAGAGCATAATTTTGTGGGGATGAGTTTTTGGGGTTATATTCCTAAATTATAAAAATAAGTTTTAGATATTATTTTTTCTTTAAAAGATCAAATAAAAAAATGAATAAAATATTTTATTCATCAATAGTAAGAATATCCTTACATGGACATTTATGTAGGAGCTCCAATGACCACATTATTCAATTGTTACCGAAGAAAATAGGCAAATGCTTCTAATTGTAAAACTTTAAAGGTCATGTCCGAAGTGCAAAGAAAAAAGGATGTCCTCAAGATCAAGCCGAATAAAATTTTTTTTTAAAAATTTTTAAGAAAAATAATATCTAAAAAATATTTTTATATTAAAAAATTTAGAATTTGCAATTTTAGTAGCGATTTAAGCGCTCTTCTTTTTTTTTTTTTGGGAGAAATAATAAAGCATATTTTTTGTCGGGATGAGTGGGGTTCCATTGCTAAATTTAAAAAAAATATTCGATATTGCTTTTCTTTAAAAAAAAATCAAATTACTCTAAGGTGCATGCACTTTTAGGTATTACTCTAAAATGTAACTTATACCAATTTTACCCTCAATATAATTTCCTTCTTATTTCAAAATTAAAACTAATAAAAGCGGACCCCTATTCATCAAATAACCTCACTCCCCACCATTTCTTTATTTTCATAAAACCTTCCCACCCCCACCCCCCCCAATCTTCATCCGCCGTCGTCCCTCCCCCCAACCCACCTCTCTCAAAATATTTCTTCCCAATCTTCACCCGAGGCAAATTAACAGTTAACATCATATCATATTAAGCAAGAAATATAAAAATGGAGAACAACTCGAAGATAGAGAAGTTTTGACGGGATCACTCATTTTTCAAATTAGGCGTCCACTATTCTTCTCTCTCTCTTCCTCTCTCGTATTTTTTTTTTCTTTTCTCTTTTGCTTTCAGTAATAATCTGCTTTGTTCTTTTTTTATTTAATATATAATTTAATGCGGAAATAAAGTTGGATAGAGTAATGTAAGGTCAAACACGTCACATTTATTAATTCATTTGATTTGATAAGATTATATGTAATTTTGTCACGTCTTTTTTTTTAGAATTATTTTTTACGGGTGTGCATAATTTTAAATAAAAGGATAGATGATTAAAAAAATGAATGAATATGAATTTTTTTTAACGATTATGCAAGTATTTTAAATAAAAGGATAGATGATTTTTTAAAAAAATGGGGGGTGCAGGAATTTTTAACGGTGTGCAAATTTTTTTTTATGGGTGTGCGAATTTGTGGGGTGTGCAGAATTTTAAATAAATAGATAGATGATTTAAAAAATAAATTAGGTGTGCATAATTTTTAAATAAAATGATAGATGATTAAAAAATTGCGCATAAATTTTTTGAGCTAATATAAAAAAAATTAATTAAATAATATTATAGATAATTAAAAAAAAAATTAGTAAATTTTAAATTTGAAATATCGAATTAAATAAAAGGGACGATATGCAAATTAAATAAAATAGGTAAATTAAAAAAAGTTCAGTAAAATTCAAACTTTAAAATTTACAATTTTAAAATTTTAAAATTTTAAAAATTTTGTAATAAAAAATTAAAAAAAATGGGTCGAGAAAATTCGGATTTTTAAAAATGACATGGCCCCATTTTGATTGTTGGAGACTTAAGGGCATTTAAGTCTTTCCTACTATATTTTTGGACCAAAGTAAGAGTTAAAAAGGGGCGATCTAACAAATAATAACACTCTATAAATGACACACCATTGTAATTGCCCTAAAAAAAGTATATTTTATTCATTACCAGACATCCACATGGACATTTTGTAAGCGGCTCAACAACCACATTTTCAATTGTTGCGGAAAATGAGCAAATACTTCAAATTGCAAAATTTTAAAATGTGATATCCAAAGAAAAAAAAAAGGATATGTTGTAATTGGTAAAACCCTAACAATAGTGTTTTTTTTGCAATTAACATTATTTTTTATTACATATGTTGTATTACTATTATAATGTATGTATAACAAAAGTTCAAATATTGACGTAATATTTATATTCATAAAATATCGATTAATTTTTAAAACATATAATTTTGACATATATTTTACTAAATTAAATTTACAAAATTTATAGCAAATAGCTTATATCAAAGTATTTTTGCTATAATATAA